>JBBBDQ010000554.1:1645000-2070000 GCA_037127315.1 Ascarosepion bandense | reverse complement strand
CATCTACACCGACCAAGAGAATCTCTTTGAAATCTCTACACTGCGCTTCTTGGTCAAAAATCCCTTCTAAGTGGAACAGTTACATCGAATCAATATCTAAACCGACTGTTAGGAATAATGGGCCACTGTGTCGGGCAAGTAAATTTTTTTTTTTGCTTGATTTCATCACAAATCAACCACCCGGCCGTTCATTGAATACTTTTGTCATATCTGATCGGGCGCCCCTGTCATTTATCTCAGGGTTCTCGACAGGCTCCAAAGGAGAATGTTTAATGTGATCGGTCCTGATATGGCGGCTTGACTCCAGTCCTTTTCTCCCCGTCGGGATGTGGCTTACCTCTGTTTATTATACAAACATTTTCATGGTTTTGTTCCGACTAGTTTAGCTGACTGATGCCTCTTCCACAAGAAATTACTCGAGCAACCAAAACTGGTAAAAATATTGCACAGTTAAATCTAACAAATACAGCCGACTATTCTACTCCATCAGCTTCTTTTCTCTCATTTTTCACCTGTGGAACTCCCTTCTGTATACTTGGTTTCCTACAGCTACAATCCGCAAGAATTTAGATGCAACGTCTATTCCCATCTCTTACAATTTGACTGCAGCCCTTCGCTCGGCCTTTCCCTATCATCTCGTGTATGCGGCTTTTGTATTTGACTAAATTTGGCTAATTATTTCACTTTCGAACGTATATCTTTACGATTATCATGCCATTAACAATCAAACAACAATAATCCATATCCTAAATGAGTGAAGACACACACACACACACACACACACACACACACCAAACACACACACACACACACACACACACATATATATATATATATATATATATATATATATATTATGGTTTAGAACATGTACATAATTTCTTCTATATATGTCCTCTTCCCTACAATCATATGTTTGTTTCAGTGTTTGGATTTAAACACTTCCTCAGAGGAAATAAAGGTTTGGAATCATTCTCTGTTTATATTTGCTTCGTTGTTGTCGTGGGGGTTGGTTGGGGTTACTGGGAATTAAATGAATGTCTCGTTTTGATCGTTAGACTTTTGAGGAATTTGGTGTGTAACTGTGAAATTGTTGATTAATGGTATTATCTGTTGGAATGTATGATTTATCTTTTTATCAGTTGTGTATATCTTTTGGTTAGGATTTCTAAGAGGCCGCTCTTGAGTGGTCATTTACATATATATATATATATATATATATATATATATATATATATATATATATAATTTGCTATTTCTTTTAGTTAGTTATATTATTTAAAATTTGTCTAATTATTACTCGTTTGAAATTTTGTCATTATTATTATCATGCCATTAACAAATCATTCATCAAAGTTCCATGTCCTAATTCAGTGAACACATACACACACGCACACACACACACACACATATATATATATATATATATATATGTGTGTGTGTGTGTGTGTGTGTGTGTGTGTGTCTGTGTGTGTGTGCAATATGCAACTTTAATCTTGGTAGGCAGAGATACGCTGGAATGGTAAATCGATTGCCAACATGATTGTAAGCACCTCTCTGTAGTTTTTTATATATAGATCAATTTTGAACATTACTTGACAAGATAATATCTTTAAAGTTAATAAGAAAATAACCTCGGTTCTCATTTGATGAGATTGAATTTCACCATCTGTCTGAAAATGAGGGAAGAGGTGGTGACTGGTTTCCAAGAAGAATTCATTGGTCGTGATGGAGGTCTTGTCAAAAACGTCTGCGTTTTACTCAGCCAATCCTGATTAAAATGTTATCAAGCTTAGACTGACGCTGTCAGGTCTTTACTGTCAGTAAGCATTAGAGATATAAACACTCTTCTTGATCTGTTCTTAACTATATATATATATATATATATATATATATATATATATTGTATCGAGGCAGCAGATAATTTTCTAAACATGTACTGTTAAATATAAGAGACAATGAATGTCTATTATGTTTAATCATAAGCCTTTCTAAACATCGTATTTTGGCTTAATTTCAGGTGAAAATGTAGAAAAAAGTTCTCCAACATTTTGACGATTTTTTATTAAGTTGGTTCTAAGCTTCACATGACCCACCTTCAGAGAGGTTACAAGGACAATAACATAAAGATATCCACCATCAGCGACGATTTTATCTTGTTTTGACATAAAACTTTGCGAAGCAACAATAACAGTTACCAAAAATTCCAAACGCAGTTCGTAAGTTTGTAATGCCGTTCTATGACGTAACGCCGCGTGAGAGCTCGAAACGATAACAGAACCGTATATTTAAATGCAATTTAATGTATTACGACCAGATTTAAATGTGATTTTATTAAGTGTGGGGTGTTTGGATTTAATGTAGATGGCCTCCAATATCTGAAGGTTCCTTTTACTGTGTGTGTGAATGAGGATTATTGTATTGTTGACTAAAATCTGTCTGATATTACCTACATGACTATGTTTTTCGAAGAAATGTTGTTTAATTGTACTCTGATCTTATATTTAACAGTATATGTTTCGAGTATGTATATATATATATATATATATATATGTACAAATCTGTGCAAAAGTAATAGGACAAGAACTATTTTATCTTTTATGAGGCATATTGACAGAAATAAAAAATCTAATTAAAGTAATTTTATTTGATTTACTCAACAAATGCTTTAACAAGAAATATATTTTTTACAAAATAAATTTATTATTTAGTATAATAGCCTTTTGCTTTGATCACAGCCTTCATTCTGTCAGGCACTGACATCACAAGCTTGTCAATGTATTAAAGGGTATCTCCTGCCAAGCAGCATGTACTTGTTCCGAAAGTGTGTCTTGCGAATTAACATTAGATTTAGTAATCTTTTTATCCAAAATATCTCATAGATGCTCAATAGGATTGATTTCAGAGCTCTGTGGGCGCCACATCAAATTCCGAAGCCTTCCTTCCTCTTCCTTATTAGTGAAATTATGCCTCATAAAAGATAAAATAGTTCTTGTGCTAATATTTTGCAAGGTACTGAATATATATATATATATATATATATATATATATATATATATATATATATATATATGTATGTATGTATATATGTATGTATGATCTGTCAACGTCTTAGACCATTCGACCACGAATGACCTCCAGTCTAAACAAGGTTTTAATCAAGCCTATATAATACACTTTTCGATTCATCGCAACAACCATATCTGCTCTGAGCTCTGACATGTATCGTAATGTCAACAAATGTAAACATGTTACGGAAATTAACTAAGATTAACTAAACGTGGTTATAAACAACCGACAATTGGAAATTATTTGTTTGAACATTATTTTTGATAGATACTCACATTTATGTAGATATTCTGTTTTTAATTAAACATATATATATATATATATATATATATATATATATATACTGGCCTGATTATTTTCGATAAATTTTTATTACGAAAAAATTCTACAAATTCTAAAAATTATTTGAATCTTACCGAATGACACACATATATATATATGTACATATATATGGGATAGAGTTTACTGAAATGTATTCGGTGCGACTATCTTCCGTTAGATTAATTTTTGATAAAGAGAGGAAAATAGGTTTGACAAATCATTTTAGAAATTATTTTGATATTTGTTTCTTTTTATGTTTTTATTGATGAATTTATATTTACTATTTTGAGTACGTTCATGCATTCTTTTTGTAAGCGCAAATAAGAGAATATATCTTAGGAAAGATCAAATTAGTCGAATAATCATTTTGAAAATTCGCTAAGAAAAATCAAGCATTTAATAAATATAGGAAAATTTTGAGGTTTTTTGAAAAGCTTTTATTAAAATTGTCTTCGAGCAAATGGAGCATGCAAGTATTCATGGGAATATGAATTGAAACAAATTACATGAGGACATTCACGTTCAAATAATTAACATGGATAGCAGATATATCGGGGAGTGAGTATAATTATATAATCAATGGTCTACAGTAATACACTAAATCAAAAGTTTAAGGAGGAAAAACTAATCACTTTTGAAAAGAGCGATAGCACCTTGTGGAATTTGTTTTACAATTTATAAATTCGACTGCAGGTCTGTTTTTTTGGAAGAAAGCAATATTAATAAATCATGTCTTATACTCACCCTACTGACAACATAATTATATATATATATATATATATATATATATAGTAATCCGCAGACAGATCTGTTTAGTGCGGTTAGACATCCGAAAGTTTTTACCTAGAATTGAAATCCGACCGAATTGGCGTCAGTCGCCGATTCTACCTCTGAGCTATTGGTGTTCGGAGGCAGACTTTTAGCTTATGATGTATCATACACCAGTAGTTAGAGTACTCTAAATTATTACTGACTGAGCAATGCGTAAATACTAGAGTAGCTACTGTTTTTTCAGTTTACTATTTTCTATATATATATATATATATATATATATATATATATATAGTGAGCAAAGAAAAAAATTAGAGAGAAATTAAAAAGAAATAATAATAATAATAATATTCATAATAAAACTAATATTATTTATTGTTTATTAGTATGTCTTTTGAGAAAATAGAAACATTTTGTGAAAAAAGTTGAAAATCAGAAATTTTGGACACGTTTTTACATTCACATTTTTACGCATATATTATACCGACAATAAAATATAGGAGATTTGCCAGAATTAGCGTTGTAGAAAGTGCATGGAAGAATTTTTATAGATACTGTATTCACTGAGATTATCTCAGTTCCTCATATTAACAGAATGAATAAAATTTAAAAGTATATATATATTGTAAAAAGGGCTTTCGGCTTTCTGGTTTGCGTTTGAATATACCTGCCAAAAGGACGCAGTTTACATAAACATATCTGGCCCGATTTATTGATATATATATATATATATATATATATATATATATATATATATATATATACATATATATAGTCATCCGCAGACAGATCTGTTTCGCTGTATCACAGCTCATGAGTACGGTTAGAGTCCGATCGCTTTTTCACACAGGATCGAAACCTGACCGAATTGGCGTCAGTCGGCCACTCTCCCTCTGAGCTATGGGCGTTCGGTAGAAGAAGGCAGACATTTAGTGCATATATTATCATTATACGCACCCAATAGCCAGAGTGCTCTAATTCATTTTACTGAATGAGCGATGGGTACATGACAGAGTAGCTACTGTATTTTAAAATCTACCATTCTTCCAGAGTGCTCAATATATATATATGTATGTGTGTATGTGTGTGTGTGTGTGTGTGTTTTTGTGCCTGTGTATATATATATATATATGTGTGTGTGTGTGTGTGTGTGTGTGTGTATTTATAATGATAGAAGAAAAAAGGAGAGGTAAGAAAAATATTTTAATCAAACATGTTTCACTTTATTAAGTTTCGTCAGAATTTTTTTAATGTGACATATTTTTACAAACATTAAATGTATGTGAATGTAGAAATTCAGAGCCAAAATTTTGCACAACAATTATTAAACTGATTTTAGTCCACTAAAATCCACTGCATATCTCTCCAAATTTTAACGGTGTTCCATATATATATATATATATATATATATATATATGGAACCTAATGAAAATATTTAGAATAATACAATGTCTATTAATTTTACTCTATGATTGCAAATATATCGTTCATTCAGCAATGAATTAGAACATTCTCAGCTATTGGGCGTTTATAATGGTAATATGCACGCTAAAATGTTTGCCCGCTTTTACCGAGCGCCCATAGCTCATAGGTAGAATCACCGACTGTCGCCAAATCGGCCGGTTTTCAATCCTGGGTTAAAAGCAATCGGAGTGTACCCCTACTGATACAGCGAAACAGATCTGTCTGCGGATGACTATTTACGCTCTCACACCCTGATTTGGAAGAATGGTAGATTTTGAAAAACAGTAGCTACTGTAACATCTACGTTTCGTTCATTCAGCATTGGATTAGAACACTGTAATCTATTTGGCGTGTATAATGATAATATACACGCTAAAAAGTCTGCCTCCTTTCACCAAGGGGACATAGTTCACAAGTAGAATCGCCGACTGACGCCAAGGCGATCGGGTTTCAATCCTGGGTTAAAAGCAATCAGAGTTTAACCTTACTGATGAGGTGTGATACAGCAAAACAGATCTGTCTTCGTATGACTATATATACATATTTTTTCTGTAAATAAATATAAAATTTAGAGAGGAAATAGCCATTTTCAACATTTCATTTTAAGACATGCATTGTCAACGCCGTTTAAACAAAGAATGAGGAAAAATTCCAATACTGGAGGCTTAGAATCGAATAAAGGAAGGTGTTTGGAGATATTAGATTTATTGGGTTAAGCTCGAGTAATCTTAGTCGTAATTTTTTCTTTGGTATTGGGAGGTATGTGATTTGACGTTTGGGTTAGTAGTGGTAGTTAGAGTGGAAAGATAACCGCTTAGCCAAATTTAAAAGAAAAAAACTAATTGTGACAAAATGGAAGAATAATTGTTGTATTTTATATTTATTTCTATGACAACAGATACTAATGATCTTTTTACGTTTATTCAGGAGTACATTCTGATATTAAAATTTCAAAATTTTAACTTTTTCTGTTAAACATAGATTGCATCTGCTTCTTAAGCTATTAGCAGTCTTTGCCTTGTCTATCAGGTTCCTTTTTATCTGTAGATTTAGGTTATTTTCTTTTAATTCTCAGTATTTTCGGGAAAAGGCTCTTTGATACCACCGCCTATATATATATATATATATATATATATATATATATATATATATATATATATAATTTGCTTCGGCATAACTGAATGATACTCAAAATGAAAAAAATAACAAAAACACTTACGTTGAGGTGTGTTCTCTTTTGATTTCCCGTTCCCGACTGGAAAAACCACCGTTTTAGCAACGTGTCATGAAAACCGATAAGATCTGAATACTCTTTCACATCTGACCTCGGGCCTACTCAAAAGAGTAGGCCCGAGGTTAGATGCAAGTGAATCTATACGAAATAACTCCACTGCATCCTAATATGTTTATGTTTACGCTTCAGTAGTCTTTCAGTGGAGTTATTAAATAGTAATACTTGTCTAAAGGTAAAAAACAAAAGCAAGAACCTAGTATTGTAGAGACGTTAGTGTATACATAAAAACTGAAAAAACAAAGACTTGTGAATAGGGATGACCTAATTTTGCTGCACGACATCTGACCCCCGCAAGCTACTCAATCATCTGTTCAAAAACTCCATAGCTTGAATTATCGAATTTTCCTCATCCTCCCTATTCACCTTATATCTTTCCTACCGATTATCACTTATATACGTATTTTGAGCTTTTATACACAATAACACTTTCTACACTAACGTTAAGGTAAACATAGTATTTGAACTGTTCATCACATCAAGGGTAGATACATTTTTTAAGATGGAATCAATAATTTAAAGGTACGTTGAAGAACTGTCATTCATCGACATATGACTATTTCAACTAAATCAATGTGCTATTTATCTTTTCAGAAGCGTCTCATTCATTTCCTATAAAGTGTGTCATTTCATGTGTTATATAACGTAATAATGTGAATTATGATTGCTTGCATTCTTTAAAATTAGCTTCATTCTGGATATATTTCAAGTATGCTTCTAATAAATTAATGAATATCTCCCAGAGATTCGTTATTTTTTTCATTAGAATTTGATTAGGCGATAAAAGATATGAAATATGAATTTCAGTTTATTCTCATCCGCCATTTAATTTTTTAGCATTCTTCTATTTTGCGTTAATTTTGCGAGCATGAGGATTGAAAATTAATATTCGGATGCAATTATTGGAACATCATACTTAAAGGAGGAGAGTAAATAATAAAGATTCTTGTATTGCTAGTACATTATTCGATTTACACATGACTATTAATTATTTCACATCAAAAACAGTATATAAGCAAGGCGAAACGGAAGTGGCGTTAAGCAATTGAATGCTGGGATTTTACTATAACTGTGTCCTCATAGAAGTTAGCTTATATCTCGAATATTTTTTTGTTTCTTTTTCATATTGCGATGAAACATCAGCAACATATTTTTCAAAATTATTTTATATTTACATAAATGTCACACTCAATACAGACTCCTGCGGAAAGCGATTAGGACTCCAACCCCAACCTAGAGGAAGCACTGATATAACTTATATATATATATATATATATATATATATATATATATATATACAAGTATAAGATACGTATGGATGGAATAAAATTCCGTATCCGAGTAAACGCTATTCTTAAAAAGTAGAGCTAATAATATTTATTCGGAAATATGTTATAATATCACTACAAAAGCAGCTATTTTGTTTCGATACTTCTTGTGTCTTGTCAAGTGATGAGGTATTTTTCAAGTTGACGTGTTTTAAAACGGTAGCAATAAGCAAAATCATTTTAATGAAGAAGGCATTGTTGTATAGACAGTGTGGACCAATAAGAATGAAGTAACTTCTAATTCGGAGAATATGTGAGCAGACTCAAATATAATTTTGGGGGGCATTATATTTGATTAAATTGAGATGAGCATTATTAATTAGATTAACTTTATTTTTATTGCGGATTTAATATATATATATATCTATATATATGCTGACGTAAGAAGCCATGCAATAACGGTCTGAAAGGGCAAAGTGAATGGTGACAGCAACATAAGCTGATATTTCATTCATTTCTGCCAGAGGAAATAGCCGTTAAAATTATAAAATTGTATGTATGTCTGACATTATCTATGGAGTCTCAGTACAGAAAATATATTTTCATTCGCAGACAGTGAAGTTTCAAGTCATATGTTCGAAACGATCAGTAAAAGTATTGTTTGTGTCAGCTACACTGCAATATTGGCTCAAATTGAATCTTCGTTCAATACATGTAGTAATATAGGCATACTGATCAGTAGCATTCATCATATTTTATCTTTCATCGGATAGTAATGACAACATTAATATTTTTACTTCTTCATAAAGAAACATTCAAATATTCATGACCGAGGTTTCATTTTTGGCTATTGCCGCTATTGTAATTCCTGAAGAAATGTGATTTATGCTTGTTCAGTCGTTTGGAGCACTGTAACATCGGCTCAAGATGGTCTTCGTTAAAACACTGTTAGCCATCGACATGAGAAAGCACTTGCGTACAGAAGAAAATTTGAATATTTCTAAACGTATTTGCTGCGATGTATGATATACATATGCTAGTCACAATCTAGCAGATACATTTAAGAGCTTGACTCATGGCTTATTTAGTGAGATATGTTGATACACGAATAATTTGTGTTAATTAATCTTGGAATGATGTTTGTTAAATAGTGACTGCTCTCCTTTTTTGTACAAATCCAGTATATTAGATGGGGTTTTAGGATCATGGAAATAAATTTCTGAAGACTTACACATTTGATATTCTGTGTAAAATATCTGTAAAATCCGTTTTAATTTTCTTGTTTGGCTATTTTAAAAGATTCGCCTTGGTTACGCTTTATAAATCTCTCTTAATTAAATGCTGAGTTTACAAAACACAGTAGAGATCATGAAATTTTCATTCTCGAAACATGACTCTGTTTTAATTGCTGATTTGTATCATTTATTGTATAAGAATTTGATTACGATTCAGTTACATACTGGTGGCTTTTAGCTTGTTTTTGTATGAGAGTAACATTTAGTTACGTTCTTGTGTGGCTCACAAATCAAAGAAAAATGTCCAGTTTTACTGAATATTCCTACCCAATCATTCCTTATATCATCTTATTTTCTTTATAGGAAAATCTCATTTTTCTGCGGGCAGCAAGAATGTGCTGCGTTACATTTCCAAAGAGGTCGCCAAAAGCAAATTAAATATAACTGATGCATACAAACTGAAGAATGTAAGACACTGCTAATTATTTTGATAGAAAATAACGAGGATTCCATTTAGGATTTTGCGTTTAGGGCAGTAGGATTAGAAGCAATAACTATTCTTCTTTCCTGAGAATAAATTCTTTAAATTATGTTGGTTATGGAATTAAATATTCCGTTTTACAGATTTAAGTGCAATTAAATTCGATTGTTATATTTTAATATCAACGTTTATCTACGTTGACTTTATATATTTCAGAAATTATTTTTATCACCATATGTGTTGCAAGAGAACTTTTGAAGTTAGTGTTATGGTGAAACACATATTCCTTAGATAATGGACTCTCTTCTATATTAATAATAGTTAACAAGAAGTTCTTGGGAAGTTCATAGGAGTTCTTTAGAGTTCTGTTGGAGTTTAGTAAAACTACTAGGCAGTTGATATTCTTCGGCAGTTAGCCCAAAGCTTAGGAGTTAGCTTTCAGAGGAAGATTACCAAGTTCCTAATATTTTGTTTGCGTTAAGTCAATTAGCAACCGACTTAGCCCGATTATAACTTTCAGTGCAAAAACTACTCTACTACTGTCTTGGGTTTGTCATACCAACCAGGTTGCAAGTAAACACGTATTTTCAACAACTTGCTCTACCAAGAATTCAAAGGAACAACACAAGACAAATATTTAAGAAACTGAAAATATGGGGTGACATTTTAATGAAAACATTGATAGCACTTTCACAGAATCCATCATAAATATCCAGGACGTAAAATAGTAAATACTAAAGTATTAAAATATATTACTATACGCATTAGTTATTACGTTGTAACTCATTAAATGTCGCATCATTTACTTACTTGTTGATCCGTTTATATTATTAATAGTCTCCTTTTGTGGTACAGTGGATATCGCCTCGGAACGAGAAACCGGGGAGCCGAGTTCGAATTCCAGTTGAATCCATTGCATTCACTTACGCGCAAATACCCTTGGGAAAGGTATTAATTCTTCTCTTCATTCCGGTTATGGGTTAAATAGCAGGACAGACTGGGTTCTATAGCCTTGGTCGGCAACCAGTCTAACGCAGAAAGAATTGGCAACCTACTGCGGGATAATCTTCTGCCCAGTCAGTCATGTTTCTTTCGAGATATGATCGCCCAAGCGTGTATCACGTATGACACTTAACTGACTGACTGAATATAATAGTTGGAATAATGATTAAGGCTTCTTCTGGTCATAAAGTGGGGGATCAGTTTATTACTTCATAACAATAGGAAACCGATCCCCCACTAATTACTACATAATAATATAATACATTTCTTGGTGCTTACGTATTATCGGGAGGACCTTTAAAAAAACGACTCAAAAATTAAAGTAAATTATTTATTGAAACGGTTAAAACAATAAAATAACATTACATTTGTAATTCCGGAGGCCAGAACGTCGCAATTGCTTCCAAAAGTGACTCAAAGACATCAGTACAGGCAACATGCTTCCGCCACATGAATTCGGCCAAATACGACTTCAAATGGTGACGTGCAGTGCCACAGTGCTTCTTGTTTCGCCACTTTGTCGATCCCCATAGGCGTTCCACTGTCTGCGTATGAGCCCCGGTGTTCGAATCCACAAAGTTGTACTTGTGGTTGACGTTGAGGTGATGAAAGCCTGATTTTTCCAGTTCCTTGGTGTTATAAGCGGGGAAAAAAAAGAAAAAGTAAAAATCAAAGGTCCTCCCGATAATACGTAAGGACCCATTTCTTTCCCCTCTAGCTATGAGTCAAATAACAGGACAGATTGGGTTCTATAGCCTTGGTCGGCAACCAGTCTACCGCAGAAAGCAATGACAACCTATTGCGGGATAATCTTCTGCCCAGTCAGTCATGTTTCTTTCGAGACATGATCGCCCAAGCGTGTATCACGTATGGCAGTTAACTGACTGAGTGTATAAGAATAGTGATTTCCAGTTAATTTCTCTTTCAATAAAGCAAAAAATGATTAAAAAATGGTTACAATGTATAAATATCTTATTGTATTTGTACTCATTGGTAAAAAAAACATTTTTGAATGGGCAAAGAACTGGATAATTTTGACGTAGTAAGAGAGGATTCCAGTGGTTAGATGCAAGTGAATCACTAAAACAGCACCCAAGATCTCCACTCCACACTAGAAAGATCTTGGTTACTGTATGGCGTTCTTTTAAAGGGGTTATTGTTTTAAGAGACAGACGTTTATAAATTCAATGTCCAACATCATTGTCGGCGACAACGTTGAGTTTGTTACATCATTTTATACTTGTGCTCCAACATCGGCTAATATATAACGGAGATAAATAGAAGCCGTGTACTGATCAACTTCATGACGTTAACAATCAAGACTCTCCACCATTACTTAGCCTTACTTCTTCTTCTATCTGCCCTGTCCCTTCAGAACGTAGGCGATCATGACCTTACACGTTTTCCAATCCCTGGTGGCTCTGAGCACGCCTTGCACCATGCAATCCTCGTTCCATCATCCACCAGATTAGGTTGTTCAAATATGTTATCCGTTACTTTACCCTGTCACTTTTCCCCTCTATCTGGCCTGTTAGTATCAGATTAGCCAATCCCTTCTTGCTCATTGCTTGTCCCAGGAACTTCAGCTGTCTCTTCCTGATGCTCAGCATTTATTTCCTGTTTGTTTTCATCATTTCCAAGACCTCATCATTGCTCACATGCTCGATCCATGATATTCGCAGCATTCTTCTGGAGAACCACATTTCAGTTGATTCAAGTATTTCCTTCATCTTTGATGATATTGTCCAGCATTCACTGTCTTATTGAAGAACCGATATTACATTGCAATCCAGTACTCTCTTTTTGATTTCTTATGAACTTGTCCTGTTTCTTAATAATTTACTCAACGTCTGGAATGCTTCCTTCGCCATGCCATTTCACCTTCGGATCACTGTGTCGCACTTTACGTCTTTTGCTATAACGCTTCCCAGGTATTTAAATTTTTATACTGGCTTGTTTCTTGTATCCCCGACCTGTATTTGGCACTTTGGCTTGCCCTTTTAACTGGTGACCATGCATTCGGTTCTCGTGCAGTTTATTTCTAGTCCATTCTTGTTACTTTCTTCTGCTACCTTCTGCAGAAGGTAATGTAGTTTCCTTTCTGTGTCTGCTATCAGCACTGTATCATCTGCGTACCTTAGGTTGTTTAAATTGTGGGCTCCGATTACCAATCCAGGCATAATATCTAGGGTCCTCAAAATATTCTCGCTATACAAGATGAATAGATCCGGTGAAAAGACACACCCCTGTCTTACGCCCCCTTCTATCTTTGTATATCTATACAATTCATTACCTGTCCGTATGCAAGCAATTTGCTGCCAGTGAAGATTCTTTATTACTCTCAAGTCTTTTCCAAATATGTCCAGGCTGCCGAGCATCGCCATCAGTTTTTTGTGGTGTATTTTGTAAAACGCCTTCGCATAATCAATAAAGCACAGGTATAAGTACCTCTTAAGTTGCATTGCCTTTTCGGAGAGCATCCTAATAATAAATATGGCATTCCTTGTTCCTGTGTCGAAACCACACTGTTCTTGTCCTATATCTGGCCTGATTCTGCTTCTCGCTCTATTCATCAGGGTCCGGACGATCAGTTTTGTTATATGTCTCATTAAACTGAGGGTTCTGTGGAGTTCGCACTCGTTTGCTACTGGCTTCTTAGGTAGTGCTATGAAGATAGACTTGCTGAGATCATCTGGTATATCCCCACTATTACAAATTTCATTTATTATTTCAGTAATGTTTTCTATACCAAATTCTTCCAGGGATATTAGTAGCTGTATGACTATGCCGTCTGATCTCGCTGCTTTCTTTCTATTCAATTTGGCTAATGTAGATTCCATTTCAGACTTTAATATTTCTGGTCCGTCTACATCTTTGTGTATTATTGATTGCACTTTCTTGTCGCGGAAAAGATATTTTATATATTCTTCCCATCGTTGGAGTATTTCCTCTTTCTCCAAAATGATAGTTCCATCCTTAGATTTTAGACATCCTTTTGAAGAGCAGGTTTTTTATCCTGTCACTGCTTTTATTTCCATTTGTATGTTTGCTTTGTTATTCCTGCTCAATCTCCCTACTTCTGCACATTTGTCATTGAGCCATTTCTCTTTAGCGTGTCTACATTTTGTTCTTATTTGCTTGTGTAGTTTCCTGTATTCCATTCCCTGTCTTTCTATAATTTCTTGGATTTCGCCATGTTCTACTTATAACCGGTCAAAATGCTTATTCTGCCAGCTATTTATACAAGATCGTTTTGAAGTTTAATAGATCGTTTCCTCCAATTCTATGTTCCATTTGTATCAAATCGTATAAACCTTATTGTGTGTCCAACTAATTTCGGTTGTCTTTTTCTGATTATAAGGATAATTGTTCTTTTTATTTTGTCTTTCTTAAAAAGTTTTTGTTGCTACTTAGTTTATTAAACGGTAATTGATTCCACCAGTTCAAACCAATGCAACTAAAACTCGTCATGAATTCTGAATCAAACCATCCTCATTCTTTCCATCTTCCGCCTCTTCGGTATTTTTGGACTGAATTTACGAGAGATTGGTACTCTGATAACTACAAATTTAAACGCTTCCAGCTAAAAGCCAACTGTTAAATATCGATTATATCATCATATAGAACACTGGCTATATTTTTAAACATATTTAAGATATCTCATTCAGTAATTATCTAGTTTGAGGTTTTGTTCAGGGTGAACAATAAAAAATAACAATTATTAGAAAATCTTGACATTGATGTAGTCTACAAATTTATAAAAATTTAAATATTTCTGAAAATGAGTAAATAGATTTTTTTTGTTTAAGGTAATTTCCCTATCATTGTGCTTATATACATACATACATACATACATATATATATATATATATATATATATATATATATATATATCAGAGAGAAGCGCATTCAGAGCAGAGTAAAACAATAATATTTCTGTACGCCGTGCACTGCATCCCTGACTGTCTCCGGTAAGTCTCGCTAATGTTGTGCCACCGGACCCAGATGGAATGGGAAGAGTGAGTGAGGCTGACAACCATGCGCAAATATCCCTCACTTAATTCCAGTTAAAAAGTAATGCATGACTTCTAACATCAGTTCAAAGGTGCCATGTGGCGATAGACAAGTGGCAAAGAGGCGACAGGTGTGGACACACTGGTGGACACAGCCACAACTCTGCTGCAACAGGCTCTTCTGTTAAAGGATTGTCCTCATCAGTGAACTCCGCACCCTCCCTAAAATAGCTCTTAGTGACTAGAAGTCGTTGTCTCCCCCGCCTGCGACAGACAAACATCATACAATATATATATATATATATATATATATATATATATATCAACATGCCGTGTGGGTATAGAAGAATCGAAAGAATTATCCTTTGCATACAGTGGAAGGATAACTCTCTAAGAGAGCTCTAAACATATATGCATATAAATACAGATAGAGCAAATATAAGAAAGATTAAGACAGACACATTATTTCATGGTGAATCGGAAGTCTGGCCTATTTAAGGCGAACCATCGTCAGCTTCCGTCTTTATTTAACAAAGGATTCTACATGAATGAGATTCACAAAAACTAAAAAACGAATAAAAATAACGGTCGTTCCCTTAAAAGAAAAAATTAAACATTAAGAAAATTACATCAGTTTGCCGAACATATACACATATTCTTACAAAATCATATATACACGCAACATGTGACATATACCCGATGACATGCAAAACAGATGACACGCAACATATGACAAAAAACAGATGACACGAGTAGCGGCCAATGTCAACAAAAGTTCCAAGAGACAATCGTCTAATATTTAGGTTGCAGACTCTTGGATTTGAAATGTAAAGAAAGTGAGTTAGGTGAGAAAGAGATAATGAAAGAGAGAAAGAGAGAGAGGTAGAGCTTTAAATTTTTAATTTAAATGAAAACCTAATTATTCTATTTAAATTTACCTGTTTAAATTTAATTATTATGTTTAAATTAAATTTACATATTACTAGTGAAAGGATATGAAACTTACATCTCATATACACACGTAAATTCGTACATAGTTACCTGCATACACACATACGTATACCCATATATATACACATATACAGCTACATATATACATATGTATATATTGTAGCCGACGAGGAAGCAGTCATGTGGAAGGGAATTCCACATTTGCGAAGTACGAGAAAAGAAACTGTTGGAGTAGAAGTTGCGGTTGCATTTTATAGGTTTCACTGTAAAAGGGTGGGATCTAGTTGCTAATCTAGTAACTTGTGCAAATTCGAACTTAGGGGGCACCAGTGATCTAAGTTCATTGGAGCAGAAGCCATGAAAGTATTTATAGAAGAGATACAGGGAAGCCACGTTGCGCCGGTGAGAGAGAGAGAGAGAGAGAGAGAGAGAGAGAGAGAGAGAGAGAGAGAGAGAGAGAGTGCAGGCGGTTTGTCAAGTCACTATCGATCACATTACATACCCTCCACTGTATCTTGTAGAGAAGCCCAAGGAAAATAGCAAGGGCACCCCACCTGATATGACAACAGTATTTAATGCACGGGCGGATAGTAGATTTATAAATGTGCAAGATAGATTCAGACGGAAAAAACCTCCGGGCCCTGCACAAAGAACCGACATTCATAGCAGCGGATTTAGCAATGGATTCGATATAGTCATTCCACTTGAGGTCCGCTGAAAGTGTGAGACCAAGGAGGCGTAGTGTTTTACTCTCTGGGAGGCTAGCCTGGTCCATGCTAATGGGAGGTAGGTGCGGTTGTCTATGATAGTTAATTGATAGTAGCTTCGTTTTAGAAGCATTAAAATTTAAGAGCCATTTCTTACCAGTCCACTACAGATTGGAGGTCCTTTCCAAGCTCGGCTGCAAGGTTAGCTTTGTCGCACACACCAGATTTTTGATCGAGGAGAGAGTAAACTGTGGTGTCATCGGCCTACATACCTACTTGGGATATTATGGTATCGGGGAGATCATTAATGTAGATCAGAAAGAGCGTAGGACCTAGGATAGAGCGTTGAGGGACACCCGCGTACGTATTGTAGTTCTGGGAGGCATGTCAGTTTAATGTGCGGTCAGATAGGAATGACTGGATTAGTTCAAACAATTGTCCAGCTATACCATAGCTCCGCAGTTTGCATAGAAGGCCAACATGCCAAACTCTGTCGAACGCTGTCGAACGCTGTCAAACGCTGTCCAAGGCGACGGTTCGGGCTTCGCCATTTCTGTCGAGTGCCTGGTATATATACTCGGTGATGGTCGTTAGCATATCGGCAGTAGACCTCGTGAAGCGGAAACCATACTGCTTGTCCGAGAGGAGCCTGTGTTCTCCGAGGTGCTGAACGAGCTCAGCGTTGATACTGGCCTCGAACACTTTGCCAAAGATCGGCTGATAGGGCGGTAATTTGCGGGGTCCGAGCGTTCTCCGGGGTTTTTGAATATAGGAACTACAGAGGAAGATTTCCAACAGGCAGGAAAGCAGGAAGCAGAGAGGCAGAAGTTGTAGAGCTTAGAAAGGACAGAGGAGAATCCAGGGGTACATTTCTTTAAGACTATGATTGGGATTCCGTCCCCTCCGCTCGCTTTGTGTGGGTCAAGTTTTGAGATTATCTTAGAGACAAGCGAGGGTGTAATGTGGACGTCATCCAGTTGATCCTCAGTTCTAGGTGAGAAATCGGGTGCAGACTCGAATTTTTCGAGAATCTCCGTGCAAAGCATTCAGTCTTGTCCCCTGAGGAGGTGAGGGCCTCAAACTTATTGGTTAGTGGGGGTATTGTGGTCTTGCTCTTGTTAAGTACTCTTTTACAGAATCGCCAGTAGTCTTTGGCGCCGAACTTAGCGGATGCTATGCGTTGTTTCATTCTGGCAGCAAACAATGTCATAGCTTCGTTAAGTATCTTTTTACACTTATTACGAGCTCAAATGAATAGGCGCCTGTTTTGGTCCGACGAGTAGCTACAGTGGAGTCGGAAGAAATTATTCCGGTGGGCAATAGCGGGCAAGAACCATGGAGACGAATGAGACTTAAGCAGAAATTTCCTGGCAGGGATGAAGGCATCGATGCCAGCATTAACCCAGGAAGAGACCCCGGATGCACATTCTTCGATGTGAAGACTAAAAACATTGTTCCATGGGACGTCTCAGAGGAAGTCTCGGAACGAATCCCAGCCTTCCCTTTGGTAGCAGTAGGATATTCTACTGGTCTGGGTTTCTTGCGTCGGGTGGGAGAGGAATGAAATGTTGACGGAAACTACGATGTGGTCAGAGTTCCCGAGTGGGCAGGGTTGTTTGGTAGTGCAAGAGTCTGGGATGGAAGTGAAGCAGAGGTCTAGTAGTGAGTCCCTTCCGTTGGGGTTGTCGGAGAAACGCGTGGGGAAGTCCACCACTTGCGTGAGTGATTGGTTGATTGAAAAGTTCATGGTGTGGAGACCAGCAAGGTCGGTGACAGAGTTCTCCAGCCACTTGGTGTGGTGGGCGTTAAAATCACCAAACACAAATATATGGGCAGATGGATGGGAAGAAATGGCTTTGTCTATATTGTCAGAGATGCTGTCAAGTAACGAACAGTCAGAGAAGGAAGGGGAGCGGTAGAGAAAGAAGAGATAGCTAATCCAGCTTAGAAGTGAGAGACGGAAGCACATGAAAGAATGATCCAGGGATTCAAGAGATGTCACCCTAGCTAGGGGGAGGTGTTCGCTGACATACACACCAAGCCCGTGCATATGAACATTGGAGTCCTTCCTGAAGAGGGGCCGGTAGACAGGAACGTCGAACTCAGATGAGGTGATAGAAGGGTTAAGGTTAGTTTCGCATAAGTCTAAGATATCAGGTGCGTTAGTATGAAGGAATGAATCTACGCTGAGGAAGTTAGTGCGGACATCACACCGCGTATGTTAGTGAAAAAGATGCAGTGTGGTTTATAGTTAAACCAATTCGTTTTAATCCCCACACCAACTATATAATGAAAATTATACTAATTATTCGGTTAACAATACAACAAAAATAATAATAACCTAGTGCAGGTGAATTTTCCGGTCAGCAGTACATTTGTAATACCGTACACTTTTAGTAATATAAAACATATATTTGAACACATACAACTCATATACACACATAAATGCGTACATAATTACCTGCATACACACATAGGTATACCCGTATATGTACACGTACACAGATACATATATACATATATACATATACGAACGCATACATATATATATACACAGTCAAACACCAGCAAAAACAAATATGTAACCAATACATTAGGCATATAAAACCCGTATATATATATACATATATTAAAAAAAGCAAACATTCAACACATATAACAATGGTTTACAATTAAACAATATATATTCTGTAAAATAATATGATATGTGTAACGTATTCAGTGGAATGAAAGAGGGGCTAAAAGTTTAACATAGTTTAAACTGAGTTCTGTGTCGACATTTAAGCACTACTTCCTTCCTCAGATTCAGCTGATCCAAATGGTTTTTGTGTCTAATAATAGTTCCCTTTTCATCCAGACATAATTGACAGCACTCTCTGAATTTGATGGGTGTGTAGGATTTTTTAATTTTATATATATATATATATATATAAAGAAAGAAAGAAAGAAAGAAAGAAGAGAATCTAAGCAGGATCCAACTCTGACGAGTCGTAGGGTGAAACCTAAGTAGGTTCGTTGGCTGTTGTTTAGATTGTCTTTCTTTCTTTCTTTGTTGCTCTACTTCAGTATTGAGCGCTTTAGTGTTAGGGTTTTCATCTTGGTTTTTTTTTTCTTTCCTACGCGTACTTGACTTTTTGTTCATGTACTTCGTTTGTTTCTTTTTTTATTTCCCCTTCATTTCCCTCGGAGTTCGTCCTCGGTGGGTTGATTAAGATGATTTTCATTATAGCTTAATTAATACTAGTTTTGGCAGAGTTAGTTCTGTTACTATATATATATATATATATATATATATATATATTAACTATAGCAATAGACATTGGCAGATATATATATATATATATATATATATATATATATATAGAAGGAAGATATATATACATACATACATATATATATGTCTTCTTATCCGCGCGCCCATTGCCCAGAACTAGAACCGCCGACTGACGCCACTTCGATTGGGTTTCAATCCTGGATTAAAAGCAATCGGAGTCTAGCTGTACAGATGAGCTGTGATACAACGAAACAGATCTGTCTGTAGATGACAATTTATGCTCTCACACTCTGATCGAGCACTCTGGAAGAATGAGAGACTTTACTATACAGTAGCTATACTGGCATGTACGGATCGCTCATTCACTAATGAATTAGAGCATTCTGTCTGTATAATGATAATATACATTCTAAAATATCTGCCTTCTTCTATCGTGCGCCCATGGCCCAGAGGTAGAGTGGCCGACTAACGCCACTTCGGTCCTGGGTTAAAAGCAATCGGAGTCCAGCCTTACTGATGAGCTTTGATAGATCTGTCTGTGTATGACTATATATATGTGTGTGTGTGTGTGTGTGTGTGTCTTTGTGTGTGTTTAAATAAACCTCATCAGTTGATAAGACACAAGTCGTGTCGAAAAAATAGCTGCTTTTGTAGTGATATTATAACATATTTATTTTATAATTTTCGAATATATATATATATATATATATATATATATATATATATATATATATATATAAACACCATCGCGGTGATTGTGGTTAATCAATGAGGAAGAAGCTAATAACCTGAAATATTTAACCTCATATTTTTTCACTTAATGCACGAATAATTTATTTAGCTTTGTTCATTCCCAATACTGGATGAATAAATATTAATATTCTTTTACATCAGTGGAATCTTATCCTTTTGAAATTTTCCAATATCTTAAATCTAATTTTTAGTTATTACAGACAAAACAGAATTTCTATTCGAAATAATTTTTTGAAATGCATGGTCGAAGTTACCTATAAATCTGCCAGGTTATTTTAAGTGTTACCACTCGGTTAAATCTAACACAGTACAGGAAGTGAAACCTATGAGAATTCAGCTAATAATTCTCTCATGTACTCTGCCGTCATTTTAAATGCAGAGCTACTCTCCATTATTTATATTTATTCAGAAAAAACATTATTTACCTATTTCTTTAGCGTAAGTTGTTAAAAGTATATTTTATCCAAAATTATTGATCATTACCCTAGCGCTTATAGCAATAAGAAATAGTATATGATGAAAAACTTATTTCACAAAATACTGTTGTTTGTTTCAGCTACAAACGAGAAGCTTGCAGATATACAGTATGGTTGAAAAAGAACTCCCCATTTTAAGATACTTATAATTTCTTTGTTAACTATAATGTTTACAAGAAATGAGAAAAAGTCATACCTCGTCAGGCTTGTATCCGTGTATGAGTTGATTTAGATATATTTGGCAGGAAAAGTGCGTTGTCTGATGCAAAATAGCGGAGCAGGGTCGATTCCTTTCAAGGGCATATATATCAATCAAAGGGTTTTACTTAAGAAGTAAATTTCTGCAATTTAGACCGGATGTTATAAAAGACAAAATACTGATAGCAACACGATAACGTGTATTAATATTTATTCAGATACTTTTATAATTTATATATTTATTTTGAGTACGAATGTCATTGTCAAACTAAGCCAAATATACTACTTTCCGTAAAGAGGACGAGATACTACAGCCAAATTTGAACCTTTGGTCAAAACTACTGCTTAATTTGAATTCTTTGCAATTTCAACCTATAACATATAAAAGTTATAAAAGATTGGTGCGGGTGAATTATTTAAAATGAATGAAAAAACGAATTCAGATTAGTTTTAACAGAAAAAGAAAATAGAGATTGATATTTTGATGCAAATCTTTAAAGAAGCATGAAATTTTTCGAATACATAAAGCAAAGGATATGTAAATTCTAATCTTCTTATAAATGATTTTTAATAAAAATATAGGAGGTATTTGTTCATCTTAGATTAATATAAAAATATATAATTAAAAGATAAAGTTTAACAAAAATAAATTGCCATAAAAATGGAATGTTTACGGAAAAATTATATATCTCAGAATTATTTTCTAGTTAGGAAAAATAATTCGATTAAATTTGAAATACATTTCTCTCGTATACTTATGTTTAAAGCATAAAAGAACTTATCCTGATTAAACTAATAGCATTATATATTTAGAAAAAAAACTGAAAATATATTAGGCAAATGCGTGCGTTAGAAGTTTTAGGCAGTTTGGTTAATCACTGTTTTCTTTTAATAATAAACTGTCAAATCATGTGCATTAATAATTGGTGCATTGTTTTCAATGTTCAGCTGTTATATCATGGGAGATTGTATTGTTCATATAAAGATGGATGCTAGTAATTACCTTGTTCATTATATTGACTTAATATCTTAGAAGACTAAAAATATCACATCAAATCACTCGTTGCTATGTTTCTATAAAAATACTTAGAGTCTAAAGAAAATGATCTGCAAATTACCGATTGGTCTACTAAAAAAGGCGTATGAAAAAACATTTCCATAAAAATGGCTGATCTGCATAAAAGCACCGAATACATACTTTTCTATGAAGCCTACTTAGATGAACCTTAATTAAAATGGTCATGTTAACATAGAGCAAACTCGTTATATTTATTCTTTACAATGTTTAAGTTTCCTCAGTTTGATCGGGGATGATGTAAATGTTCTTACTTTTCGCTCTATCAGTCACTCACTTAAGTGACATACGCAATAATCGTTTGCGTTATCATGTTGCTTTCAAGACATCATTGACTAAGCAGAAGATTTTCCCACAGTATATTGCAGTTTCTTTCTGCAGTAGACATTTTGTCACCCAAGACTATATAATCCAATCATTTCTGCCGTTTGACCCATAGATAAAAGGAAAAGAAATGCACTAATACCTTTTCCAAGGGTATTTTTACATAACTGAATGCAAAGGATACGTTGCATTCTCTCTCTCTCTCTCTCTCTCTAAAGAGGCATCTTTAATTAGTTTAACTTTATTAATTTTTTAATTCTTATATCTACTTTTTCCCCTACATATGCTGTTTCTAAAAATATTTTTTTCTAATACATTAACCCATGTACTAGGTTAGTTTTGTTTGACACGTATTGAGCGTTTCTTATATAAAAAATTTCTTTTTTCCTTTCTTTTCTTTACTTTCTTTTTCTTTATTTTTCTTACCACCCACTACCGTTTCTGTTTTGTTTAACTCTATTCTCAATTTAACATCACTTCTTGCCCCCTTTCCTTTATAAAGCTAGACGATACCAAATTTTCCATTTCTTCACTTACAACCTAAAATTAAAATCTAAATATTGACATGATCTGCTTCTAAAATTCTTTGTGACGTAAATTTCTCAAATCTTAACTGTTTTTTTATTTTATTTTTTATTTTTTATTTCCTCGTTTTTTATTTTATATTCTCTCTCTTTATTCTTATTTTCATTTCCATTTTGAAATATTACTGTTGCTGAGGAGATGTTAAATCTCTCTTTGAGATTTCATGTTGAAATGTTCATTCAACAGTTTTGAATATTGAAAATTTATTTTAATTTATATTAGTTCTCTAATTTTAATTACATTGAGCTCTTCTCTTCTATAATTTTTTAATATTAAAATGCTAATATTAATTACGATCACGTTTTTGGGATTTACCTTCCTAGTTTTCCGTTTGGATTAAGGTATTTTAATAATAATAATAATAATAATAATAATAATAATAATAATATATATATATATATATATATATTGCTCTATATAAAGCCTAAATAGCAGAGCAGACAGATCCAGGTAACTTTTATATTGCTTGCGTTCCCTACCAATGTTTCTCTTTGTAATTATTCCATGTCAAGTAATCCCTTATGTTTTAGCATCATTACTGAATTGTATGAAATGAATACATTTAAGGTAATGTAAATGACCACAATCTGCTGATTCCTTAATTTTTATATATATATATATATATATATATATATATATATATATATATACAGACAAAATAGGAGGGTAGGCAGAGTTTATTATGTTTGAAAGACAACCATCCTAAGAGAAGAAATTGTCTCCGTGTCAAAATATTTGACACGGGTGCAGGAAACCAGAACAATGTATTTCCTAAAATAATTCTTGTCAATTCATATTTAATGACAAAAGGGAATAAGAATCAGCAATATTGCTAGCCCTGATCCGGCACCTCAGGTTCCATTACATTTTCGTCACTGTAATGTTTGCCTCTCCTTGCTTTATCTACATATAGCTTCATGATAATTGCCCTGATGAGCTATTCAATATGGGTCTAGACTGGTGAGGAGGTTTCATCAATTTGCACTTTAGTTGGCTTGATGTAACAGTCAATTCTATTGTAAGTGTTTTTATTTCGCATTTCTCACTTGTGGAAGTTTTTCAGCTCCAAACTTTTCAGCCAAATATAATTTTAAAAAATTTAAATGCAATGTCAATTGCTAACTACTCTGATCCTGGTAACTCTTATATCGCTCACACTCCCTAGCAATTTTCCTCTTTCTAATTATTCCATACCCAGTAACACCTTATATTTTATCTGCATTACTGGATTGCATGAAATGAATACATTTAAAAAAAATGTAAACGGCCAGAATCTCCTGCCTCATGGAATATTCTTTGTTTAAGAACAAGAAATGGGCCAATTTTATAAATATCAATTACATGAAAAAATTATCCCATTACATAACCGGAAAACTACTATATTTACGCTGTTCATTTGATTTTTATAACTAAATGCTAAGTCGTACAAAAAAAAAATGAAATGGATAAGACCCATAACTAACTGCTTGACAACACCCAAAACATCCGGCTATAAGTGGAACAAAAGCAAATTGTAGAAATGTGTGGCGATATTCGCGTAGAAAACTTCTCATGAAAATGTTCATAATAAAAGAAGTGAAAGCTAAGACAAAGAAACTCAACACAGTTTGAGTCGAATATAAAAGCCTTTTGATTCTGTTCACCACGGCTGGACAACAAAATACCCACTAATCAATAATATCTTGGTTATCATAATGATTTTATGAAAAACGAAGGATGAAACGAAAAGCAACCCAAAATAATAAGAAAAATGAAACAAAGATAGCATCCAGAAAAATACTTAGTAGAACATTCTTCGAAAGAAGCTCTCTCTCCCTTTCTGTACTTTCTCGAACATTCTTCTACATCGTTATTGTTTCATTATTCTCCTACACAACGGTGTCTACAGTTATACAAGACGACAACATGTATCAACATATTCATTTCACGGATGACGTGTAAATCTATGTCTAAAATGACGATAAGAAGAAAGTCCTACTACTCTATCGTTAAAAAACTAGTGATGGCATCAAAACCTTATTCGATCATGCCAAAGCTAATTTCGAAAGAAGGAAATTAACCAAAGCGGAAAACATCATGGTTGACAGATATATTGCCATCAAGGTTCTAGAAGACTTGAGAACATAAAAATACTTTTGTATGAATGAAGGAGATGGAATAAAAATGTGTATAATTTATTTTGTTTGCAAAGACTGTGCATGCAGTTAGAAAGTGAATTCAGTAGAGACATTCCTAAGAGAATTAAAAGTCCTACCAGGAATATTTTTAACGGCAACAACCTTATCTTTATAATATATGCAGATGACACAGTGTTGATAGATGACACAGAAGAAAAACTGCAGGCACTCATACAAAATGTAATCAATAGAAGTTGGGAAGAAAAACTAAGAATGAATTGTGAGAAGACAAAATTTTGACTGTGAGAAAAATGAACGCATGAAATACGAGCAAATAAAATGTACATATTAAGAACGTGTTTTAACGGCTGAATTAAAATACGTCACATATACCTGAATGTTCTTTGGTTAGCGAATAATCCCTTCCAAAATATACTTGAAATTCATTAAGATATAAAATAGAAACTGATAAACCAAGAAAGAGTACTTAACTGTTATATGATAGCGTTCCTCCTAACGGCTGTGGGTCTTCAGAACATTAGTGCTACAGAAGCTAAGAATATCATTAACTGAACATGTGATTGAAAAGGAAGTTTTAGAGAAAAAGAAACAAAAATATTACTAATACTTCCTACCGGAGAGTAAACGATCCTATTAAAAAATAATTACGTCTCGAACAGGAATCGAACCAGCAAAGTTTTATATAATCAGGAAAAGTATTTTTGGGCGAATCCTTTTGTGCATATTGTTATCCACTGAAGCAAATCTAACGGACCTACTCTAGAACTTTGCAAATCTATCTCGGCTCGTGTAAGTTTCTTACCCGATACATAAACAAGAGTATTTTCAAAGAAATAAAAAAATATCGAAATTATTTCTATAAGCGTTGTTTTGTGCTTAAATATATTTTATCTTTTATTTTTAAAATCCTTATTCTTTTGGTCATATGCATTTTATCTTGAATTATTTCAATAAATCATATTTTTGTGATATTATGCCTTTTATCCAGTATTATATTTACAAACCTAGTTTTCGTTGTTATACGATTTTTATCCAACATTTTTTGTATAAACCTTATTTTTGTGATTATATTTACTTTATACGATATTATATATATAATGCTGTTTTTTGGTTATATGCCTTTCATCCGACAATATTTCTATAAATCTTATTTTGTGGTTATATGCCTTTTATCCGACATTATTTCTATCAGCATTATATTTGTGGTTAAACCTCTTTTGTCGGGTATTATTTCTACAAACCATAATATTAGGTTATATGCCTTTTGTCCGACACTATTTCTACAGTTCTTATTTTTGCAGTATATAGTTTTTATTTGGCATTATTTCTATAAACCTTATTTTTGTGGTCACATGCCTTTTATCCGTCATTATTTCTATTTTAGCTATTTTTGTGGTTGTGTAACTTTTATCCGATATTATTAAAATTAATCTTTTTTGCATTTTATCGAACATTTTTCTTTATAAATCTATTTATTAAACCTCTTTTATTCTATAAAACTATAACACTTATTTCAGCGGCATATGCTTTTTGCGGCATTATTTCTATAAAAAAATTTTTGGGGGTATATTCCTTTTATCCGGCAATATTTATGTAAGGATTATTTTTGTTCTTATATACTTTTATCCAACAATATTTATGTAAGGATTATTTGGTTTTATTTCTATAATTGATATTTTTGTAGTCATATTCCTTATATTCGACATTATTTTCATAAGCCTAATTTTTGTGCTTATAGGCCCATTATCCGTCAGTATTTTTATAAAACATTTTTATTATTATATCTGTTTTATGCATCATTATTTCTATAAACCTAGTTTTTGTGATAATATGCCTTTTATACGACATTATCTATAAACATTATTTTTGTGTTTAAACGTTTTCTTTTCCATCTGACATTCTTTATATAAATATTATTAGGGGGTTATATGCCTTTTATACGAGATTATTTCTATAAAACATTTTTTGGTTATAAGCCTTTTATCTGACATTATTTATATAAACCTTATTTTTGCAGGCGATGACTTTTGTTTGGCCTCATTTCTATAAGTCTCAACTTTATTTGCTGACTTCTTTTATCCGATATATTGATATATAAACCATATTTTTTGTGGCTATATGCATTTTATGTGAGATTATTACTATAATCACTATATTTGTGGTTAATGCTTTTTATCCGGAATTATTTTTATGAAAGATTTTTTCGTTACATGCATTTTATTAAGCATTATGTCGATATAACTTATTTTTGTGTTTATATAGATTTTATTCCGCATTATTTGTATAAATCGTATGTTTGTGGTTATTTGATTTTTTTCCTGAATTATTTCTATAAACGTTAATTTTTGGTTATATGCTTTTTATTCGACATTATTTTCACAACACTTATTTTTGTGGTTAAACCTCTTTTTTCGGCATTAATTTAATAAAACTTATTTTTGTTGTTATATGCATTTTTGTTTATCTGACATTATTTGTGTAAGTATTATATTTGTGGTTAAACTATTTTTTTGCATTAATTCTTGAAACCTTTCTTTGTGGGTATGTGCGTTTCATCCTGCATTATATCTATGTACTTTACTTTTGGGTTGTTTTACCTTTTATTTGATATTATTTCCATAAAACTTTTTCTCGATTTACTTTTTATGCGGAATCATTTCTATAAAATATATTTATTGACGCAATAAACGTTTGATCCGACGTTATTTCTTTAAACGTTACTTTTGTGATTACGGGTTTTTTTTTTTTGTGGTTGCATATCTTTTATCTGACATTATTTCCATAAATCTTTCTGTTAGATATCACTTATTCGATATTATTTCTCTAAACCTTTTTTTTTTTTTTAGTTTAAATGCCTTTTATCCCACGTTATTTCTATACAATTTTGCGGTGTTATATGCCTTTTATCCGACATTATTTCTCTAAATTTTTGTGGTCATATTCCTTTTATACGACGTCAGTTCTATAAAAGTTATTTTTGTGGTTAATTTTTTTTCCGACGTTTCTTCTATAAATGTTATCTTTCTGATTACATGTTTTTTATCCGACATTATTTCTATAAATGCCCTTTGTGTGATTACACGCTTTTGAGTTGCAGCTAATTTTTTATAATTTTTGAGAAATTTATCTTAATAATTCCCTGCTAAGACTGTAAAATCCTCCTAAAAATGCTTTGTCACTGAGAAGAATTTAACATGCATTTTATTTTTTCCTTCGAGGAGACAAATATTTTAATCAAAACCTGTCACTACCAATTGGTCCACAGAGTGATCAGCCTGATAGAAGACGAT
The DNA here is from genome assembly GCA_037127315.1 of Ascarosepion bandense. Taxonomy (NCBI): domain Eukaryota; kingdom Metazoa; phylum Mollusca; class Cephalopoda; order Sepiida; family Sepiidae; genus Ascarosepion; species Ascarosepion bandense. The sequence continues at coordinate 2,041,314 of JBBBDQ010000554.1, read as the reverse complement.
GTGAATTTTTTTTATAAGCGTTTCACCCCGAGCAAGGCATGTCACTGCCACTACTGCGCAGGGGGCTACATAGAGTGGAGAAAGGATGATTAAATATAGGAAATGTCAGAGGGTGGGTGATAGGCGGGTAAGGATACCGAGAATGGTTAAATATAGGAAATGTCAGTGGGTGATAGGCGGGTCAGGATACCGAGAATGAGGGTTGGGTAGATGAGAGTGTTCTGAGAATAATTGGGAGTTAGTGTGATAGGAGGGGTCTATTGATCCTACATTTAAACACCTGGAGATTGTAGCTGTCGCGAAAGCAGACTTGTGGAAAGGAATTCCACAGGCGGGAAGCGCGAGAAAAGAAGCTGTTGGAGTAGAATTTATGGTTACATCTTATCTGTTTAACTATAAAAGGGTGGGACCTAGTTGCTAATCTAGTATCTCGTGTAAATTCTTGTTTAGGCGGCACCAGTGATCAAAATTCATCGGAGCAGAAGCCATGAAAGTACTTGCAGAAGAGGGACAGGGAAGCCACATCACGCCGGTTCGAACGAGACCTTCAAAAACCGACGTAGAGAAGAGTTCCGTGCCAACGGCGGTCGAACACGGGTCAGTCGCTCCTAAGATGCGGGCGAAAGTCTTCCCGAAAGGCGCCGGATCCGTAAGTCTCGCTTCATGAGCAAGCAGCAACGGCACAGCGATCTTGGTGTTGGGCGTGGCGCCTCCTAGATAGTTGTGGTGGTAGTGGTCGTCGTGTGGTTCCTGTCCTGTCCTTCTTAACGGGCCCCGGTTAGACCTGCCTGCCTTATCTGACAGGCTTGCGCTCTCCATTATCCTACGCTGTCTTAACTTTTTCCCGCCCACTTCCATCCTGCTGCCGCCGCCGTACTCTACTGTCTCGTGAATAACTTGCCTTTGACGAGGAGCGGCCGGCCTTCCATCGAAGGGAATCGGGTTAATATTCCCGAACCCGGACTCGGAGAGTGCCCGGGAGTGGCGACGCCGCTGGCAGCGATGTCGGCTTCGTGTCGTCGCTTCTCGGGCGAAACCGCGGTGACGCAAGCGAGCCCGGAGACGTCGCCGAGAGCCCCGGGAAGAGTTCTCTCTTCTTCGTAAAGGACCATGTCCGTGGAATCGGCTCGTCTGGAGATACGGAAAATGTACCTGTAGAGCGCCGCGGCTCGGGCGGCGTCCGGTGCGCTTTCGGCGGCCCTGGAAGATACGGGTCCGGTTTTCGCAGCTCTCGAGCAGATCCGTACCCACCATCCGCAGCAGGTCTCCAAGGTGTACAGCCTCTAGTAGATGGCATCAATCTAGGTAAGGGAATTCGGCAAAATGTATCCGTATATCCGGAAGAAGGATTGGCTCCCGGGTCGGTCGGGCAGTGCCCGCGAGAAGCGAGGAACCAGTACGGGGCTGTAGCGTTCGCTCGATTCGCTCTTTGCGGTGTGGGTTCAAGCGTCGTAGCGGTCCGTCGGCGGCGGCGAAGTATTTAATGAAAATACAGCCCTCGAGGGAATATGTACAAATATATACCTGCTGGGTACAGTTCTGTGAATGTTGGATATTTAAATATTTTCTGCTTGAAGCCGAATTCAAAATATTATCTTTAGAAGCATAAGCTAAACAGGACTTAAGCTGTAGACTATGATTGATCATTCAGAAAGCATTATTATGAAAAGATATTTATATTATCTATTTTATATCACAGTAAAGAGTGACATAATGACCACAGCAAATGTTAGAGTATAATTCCGTTATTACGCATGGGATTTTTCTTTAAAATGAGATTATGTGTTATTGCACATCATTTTGCAATTTGCAAAATAACAAAGGATTATGCTATAAATAAAATATTCTGTGTTTATACTTTTGTATAAATAGTGTGTGTGTGCGTGTGTGTGTGTGTGTGTGTGTGTGTGTGTGTGGGTTTGTAGGGTGGGGGTGCCTGTATTTGTTCTCCCTTCTTTTTTCTGGATTGAAAAAATAATGCATTTAAGAGATTTGTATTATGTACAATATTTTTGAATGTTTTCATTTTTATAAAAAAACGCAGTAGTTACCAGGAACTTGCTTATAATAACTTCTGATCAAATGCATCTATTAAGAAAATGATTTTATCTTTATTTATAGTTGTAACTTAACCCTCTTGATGCCCATCGACAGCAAACATTTAAACATATGTAATATCACTGCCCATACCGAAAATCGTTGAAATTTTCCCAACGCTCGTTTGCATTACCTCAACTATTTCCAGAATGTCTAATGCCTGCTAATACCCTTCAGGCACATAACGTGCATTATTAATCATGTAGTCGGCTGTTAAACTCCTATTCTGTTTCCCAAATTAATGGTAAAGCTTTTGTTATATTACTTCTTTTTTTTCACTATTTTCATCATCATCTACTCTCCAAAAATAGCTAGCGTCTGCATCGGTCAAAATGTCTGATATCTGTTCACAACAACCAATGTATAATCGCTTTTTGATGATTGTGCGTTCTTTCTGAAATTCACGGATACAGTTAAACCGATAAAAGGCAACCGCAACTTCTACTCCAACAGTTTATTTTCTCATACTTCCCGACTCTGGAATTCCCTTCCACATGACTGCTTCCCCGACGGCTACAATCTCCAGGAGTTTAAATGTAAGGTCAATAGACACCTCTTAACACAATAACTCGCTTCTATTCTTTCAAACACTCTTCCCATCCTCCCAACTACCTATCACCCCCCTTCTGACATTTCCTATATCTAAACACTCTTTCTATTTACCTTCCCCTATGTAGCCCCAAGCGCAATAGTGGTGGTGGAATGCCTTGCTTGGGGTGAAACGATTAAAAAAAAGTGCATTACGCTTCTTTTTTGTTTTTACAATTTGTTCATTTTACAGACACAGCGTAGTATTTTTTAATCACTTTCTATATCCAAGAATTTAATGTTATTTATATTAACTTCAAGCAAGTTCTATATGTGTCTATTTTGCAATAAGTTTTATTTTGTTTTCTGCATAAATCTTTCAAACTGTTTGGCTGTTCGAAATTATTGACAACTTTATAAAAGTCTTTATGAATTAGACCCACGCTACATAAGATTGTTGGCAGATGAACTTAATGAATCATATTCAACTCTTCACGAACCTGATAAACATATTTGTAAAACTGGAACATAAGAAACTTCTGTGAGCATTTGTCTAAAAAATACAACGATTTAGATTTTTGATTGTCTTTTTGTTGGTTGATACGCTTTTTTTCAGTTATTGTTTAGATTTTAAGAAAATCTTTAGAGATAATAATGATTTTGTGATTCAAGTTTTATCAATTAACCCAAACCTGGAGCAGAAGATGTGGATTCATCCCTACGTCAAGGTTATTTGTGCCTAAGTGAATGTAACAAACCCAACTGGAATTGTAACTCTGCTATCTAATTAACAATTCTGAACCATTATCAATTACACCAGTAAATACCCAAGCTTACAGAAACTGGTGTTACTAAGCGGTCACCTAGCTAGGTGCTGACAAATCTCGAAATGACTTAATTTTTCTGTCCGTACACGAACCTATCTTTCATCTGATATGGTCCTTACACTGTTGTTTGATCGGGAAAACGAACCATTGAGTCGAAAGTATCATTGTAAACAGAAGAGATTGTATTCTCTAACATAAGAAGGCAAATCACATTCTTAAATGGATTACAGTTGTTGAAGAGAAAATGATGTCGATAATGATGCAAAATATTTAACAGAATTACATGTTCTAATATCCGCTTTTGTGTAGCATAATTACTTTCCGAATACCCTAATATGGGAGTGTGACCGAGTTGTTAGAACGTTTACATTTCTGACCAGAAAACCCGGGTTCAAATCTTACCGTGGTCGATTTGTCAGGTTACTCCTTGAAGCTATCGGTCTGGAGAATGAAATATGACAGTGCCCCATCCTTGAAAGTTACTTAAAACAATACTTCGCTTTGACCCAGGCCTTGTGAGTGAAATTGATTAGCAGGATGTGACTAGTCGTCGTTAGATAGTGGTTGACCGTCTTCCTTCAGACTGTAGTTCATGCTAAATAACGAACTCCCTCCCAGAAACCTTAACTTTAACTAAGGTCCTTTATGCGTAGTTTCAGTATAAAGCAGTTGTGGTTGCATAATTTAAATTCAGTGCGTACTTGTCGAATAACTAAATCTTCAAATTTTAATGAGCAAACATTTCTTTTGAAATTTGAAAATTAAAAAAATTGGGTTTAGCATTAAAAATATTATTGTTACAGTTTTCATTTAAAGGGATCTAGGAAGAATCTGCTATTTATTTTAGATTCGCCGATAATGATAGATTTCGGTCCCTTGAGGAAGACAAATGGGAAAGTATTATATACTCCTTCTTAAAGATTCATGAATTTAGCAAACACTTAAGAATATCAAACGACAAAGACTTTAGACGTTGAAACTATGTGCTTCGCGCATGTAGTGTTTGAGTTTATTAAATAATGGTTAAATACATATAAAAGAAATTTCACCAATAGCTTTTCTTTAACCTGTGAGCAGTTGGCTACATTTCAGGGTGTATTAGTTATGAAACACATACATGCACATATATCAGTTGTTATTCCATGCCTACGGGTAGTTTAACAGATAACGGCCTGGGCAACGGAATAGACGATCTGTGTTCAAATTCTAAGTAAGAAAATATAGGAATATTTGTATGTTTTAAAATGCTCACTATCAAAGATTGAGTGTATTTGAATATGAAAAATAAATGGGTTGTGAAGTCAACACCGATAGACGAGTGTATGTTTCATGCCAAAAGCAATCGTCAAATCATGTGTGTTGTGCTTTTGATTGAATAATTATATATACAGGCCAGTGAGGTAGTGTGGGTAGTCTATTGTATTGCATTGTGGGTAGTATGTTGTATATATTTTAACGGCCGTTCTATTGGACGGTAACAATTGTGTTTCAAATTAATCTAGAAGGCCATTGATTTGGAATAATTGTGAATCCAAATGAAGTCTTAGCTATTAATAATTATTGATCGTCAGTTTTTTTAATGAATATTTTATTGTTGTTTATTATAGCAAGTTTTCTTATGATAATTCGTCCGTACGGGGTTTGTTTATTTCTATATTATTTACTTAATTTGTTTATTTTTTCGTTCTCATTAATTCATTTTACTTGTTTCGTTTGTACTTGTTCAGTTACAGTCTCCAGGTTTAGGTAGCGTAGTAAAAAGTGTCTCCGTGTCTGCATTTTGAGATTAGTTCTGATCGTTTCTAGGAGAGTTTGTTTTTGTCAGGAAAGCTAATTATAATTATTTTCTCTCCCATACAGATCTGACAATATTTAATTGGTTATTGTAAGCTGAGGTAAATTTAAATAGTTTTGGTATAATTTGTTTTTTTTTTTGTTTTTAATCTCTCAGATATATTTAGGAAGTATTGTGCTGTTCACGTATTTACTATTGCTGAAGGATGTTTGTATGCGTAGTTTCTTTGTTTACTAGATCAATCAGTTACTCCTACGTAAGCAAACTAAAAATACTATTGTAATATAGAAATCTAGCCCCCACCCGAAGAAGGTTGATGCAATCGATGATATTTCCCGTCGATGAAGGGGTCAGCGAACGGCAAGACAGGTGTTTAAGAAGTACATCCTGTCGGCGTCTGGAGCGGATGTCGCAGGGTTATGAGTCGGGCTCGTTTGACCTTATTTCCGACAGCGGCGGAAATGACTACGGAAGTAAACAAAACAGGTGTCTCTTGGAATTACGTGAGCGTTGCGTAGGCGAGACAAAACCGGAAGGAAAAGTCCCGGTTCTAGAAGACTATAAAAAGAAATCGACACACAGATTCGCCAGCAGAGAACGGCCAGTGGAAGCAGAGAGACACCACAGGCAAGACTTACGCTCCCGTCGACTCATTCTATGTGCGCTCTCACTCTTCCATTCTCTGTTCCACACAGGCTCGTCGTCAGGAATAGAAATATAATCTTATATTTTTACATATGCGTGTTCTCTTTGTTTGTCGTCGTACAGTGATATATAACACTATAAACATCGCCAAAATTGCATTCGTTTCCACAACTACAATATTATAAAAATAATTCGAACAAAACCATTAACTCACACCAAAATAATCAATAGAATAAACAATAAAATCTTTAAAAGTTGTAAAAATAGATATCTTCTTACGAACTTTGAAAATGAACAAAATAGGTGTTTTTCAAAATTCGTTATATGACAGGGAATATATATAAATTAATACGGAACAGTTGTTTTGATAACAACTAGTTAAAAAAGTAATTTGTTTTTGCAAAAATTGATTGCCTACATCATGAATTGAAATTTTATAAAAATCATATAGTTATTGCTTCAAATAATAGTGACGTTAGCATACGTGTACACAAGAACAATTATATAAAGTCATAATCATATTTGTAGCGCTAAGTTTGAACATTGGACTCTCCAGGAAACAATTTGATAACAAAGCTTGGATGTCGTTGCTCATTTAACACTAACAAAGGAAACTTGATGTGATTCTCCGTCGATACTAGCATAGAATTCGCAGAGTCACTTGTTCATTGTCGTTATTGTGTAACAATTCTGACTAAGCTGTCTCAAATCGGTGTTTAGTGACAAGAGCACGGCGTACTGTTTCATATCCTGATACTAAATTTTAGCAGTTATGACAATTGTCTCGATTTGACTTAAACAAAATGTTATAGAAATTTACGCATAGAATATTTCCATTTGTTCACATAATATTTATAGGTCTATGAACATGCTCAAAAATATTGCGAGCATAATATATTGAATATTTATTACTTGATAATGAAATGCCTGTTAACTAGAAATAATATTTAAATAATTAATCCCTATGTTGTACAGCTTTGGAATCCTGTGAAATAATCACCAAATGATTTTCAGTCACTTAAGTACCGTACGTGATACACGCTTAGACGATCATGTCTCGAAAGAGAAAAGACTGACTGGGCAGAAGATTTCCCGCAGTAGGTTGTCATTGCTTTCTACGGTAAACTGGTTGACGACCAAGGCTATAAAACCCAATCTGTCCTGTTATTTAACCCATAACTGGAAGGAATAGACGGATTAATACCTTTCCCAAGGGTATTTGCACGTAAGTGAATGGAATAAATTCAGCTGGAATTTATAGCTGAAGTTTTAGTAGCCGATTCAAATAATATATATGAATTAATAGTTTGGTTCTTTAATCCGATAGATTTTATCATTTAAACGCATTTTTAGTAGACACTCATAGTTTAGTAAATTATTCCGCTTACTTGTTAAACGGTATATATATATATATATATATATATATATCGGCCTATTCAAAAAATTTTATTAAAGAAATATATGTACTCTCTGGCAGTATTCAAGCTTTCGTCTCTCTGATTTGAGGGAAACCATTGTTAAATGGGACGTGCTTTAGCCGACTCGGTCAGGAAGACCATTTGCTGATAAACAAAGTTCCGAACAATTTTTAACGCAAAATTTAAAAAGTAATATTTATTTTATTGTATAACTCATTGACTTTAATTAGTAACAAAACGTAAATAATTTGAATTTGAATACCGATTGAAAAAAGAATGCATTTTATATATTTTATGCACAGAACCTGCGCAGACTTCTAACTCTTCTGCAGCAAATGTTCTTTCAATATTTACAATCGTTGGAAAATTAAATGTAATCGGCTGAGTTGTTACGTTTTGACACGTCAGACCGAAGAAATTTCAAATTTCAAATGACATTTTCTTTAGAAATTCAACCTATTCTCTCGGTAAACAAATATATTTGAAGCTTTGTAATCCGCTTCCCGCTTCACAAGAGATTTTCATTTGATAAAGTATTTTGAAAGAATAAACAGTTTGCATTTTTTTTCAAACACACACAGCATATATATATATATATATATATATATATATATATATATATATATATATATGTCATCTGCAGCTATCACAGTTCATTAGTGCGGTTAGATATCCAACTGCTTTTAGCCATGATTGAAACACTACTGAATTGACATCGGTCGGCGATTCTACCTCTGAGTTATGCGTGCACGGTAGAAGAAGGGAGATTTTAGCGTTTGATATACCATCTAAACATACGCAGTAGCTGAGAGTGTTTTAATTCATTACTGACTGTACGATGCAGGGAATTTTAATGACTAATTTTACCATTTACTATTTTCTTTTTAAGCATGCTCTTGTAACACGTTTAAAAATGGAAAATTACGGTCGGGTTTCAATCCTGGGTAAAAAAGCAATCGGAGTCTAACCGTAATGATGAGCTGTGATACGGCGAAACAGATCTGTCTGCGGATGACAATATTTACGCTCTCACACCCTGATTGAGCACTCTGGAAAAGTAGTAGACTTTGATAAACAGTAGCTACTCTGGCGTGTACGCATCGCTCATTCAGTTAAATGAATTAGAGTTATCTAGCTATTGGGCGCATATAATGATATGCGCTAAAATGTCTGCCTACTTCCACCGTACGTCCATAGCCCAGGGGTAGAGTCGCCAACTGACGCCATTTCGGTCGGGTTTCAATCCTGGGTAAAAAAGCAATCGGAGTGTAACCGTACTGATGAGCTGTGATACGACGAAACAGATCAGTCTGCAGATGACAATATATATATATATATATATATATATATATATATATATTATTGAGTCGGGTTGGGTTGGGTTGGGTTGGGTTGGGTACAAATTCTGTCGGGAGAATTGTGTAGGTACCCTGCATTAAAACAAACACATCTTGTCAAAGGCGGAAGAACACATATTAGACAACGGCCATCTACGCGAACAAATATGTTGTGGTTTAAATCGTTTTCACCAACCCGAACGGCCAAGCTTGGTGAGTACAGAGCATCCGCTGAAATGACGGACACGAAAACAGTGAAAATTATCCAAGGACTCTTTTCATACAATGGTGAAAAAACCTCTTCCAGATGCATTGATTTAAACACTGTAAACGGATCGGTGGCTACTTGAGGCCGAAAGTTAAAATAAGAGGCAGTTTATGCGGATAGGAGGAGAACGAAGAGTGTGTAAAGCTACTTTTGAGAACCTGTTAAAAACATATCAAAGCGAAGCATGAATAAAATTTTCACGGCAATTAAACACTAATCTGTAGGTGAATTCGTAAAAGCCCATGTTTGTTACACTTTTAATATAAATCGTACCGTTAAACAATATAAGAGATTATGAAATTTTAAGAGATTCTGTGGTGTATCCCACAAATGAGCAAATAACGTGTATTTAATCAAAATTACAGTTTAATTTAGTTAATAATTGATTTTATTGCATATATAAAACACACAGTAACTGATATAAAGCTTTAAACATCTATAGAGACTAATAGGCAAATTAAAAAAATGCATTAGAAAATTTTACTTACAGACCACTCTTTCCATTCTTTAACTTTCCTGACCTTACATGATGCATTTTGTGGGCGTTCCTCCAATTATCAAAAGGTTGAAAAGAAAAGGAAACCCTAATCTGAATGAAGAAATTACGTTGCTTATATTATAGATTGAGGAAAAGAGGAAGCAGAAGGGGAGTAGGCAAAGGAATATTAAAGAGAGAACGTAAGTATACCATCACCGTGTAAGGGGTCAGTCAGTTAAGTGCCATACGTGATACACGCTTGGGCGATCATGTCTCGAAAGAGATATGACAGACTGGGCAGAAGAATATCCCGCAGTAGGTTGCCATTGCTTTCTGCGGTAGACTGTTTGCCGACCAAGTGTATAGAACCCAATCTGTCCTGTTATTTAACCCATAACTGGAAGGAATAGGCGGATTGATACCTTTCCCAAGGGTATTTGCGCGTAAGTGAATGGAATGAATTCAGCTGGAATTCGAACCCGGCTCCCCGATTGCTCGTTCCGAGCCGATATCCAATGCACCACAACGCATATCCTGTGTAAGGGTTGTGCTGTTAATATTTTCTTTAAGTGTGTAAGGGGTAGTTGACACTTAAAGAAAATATTAACAGCACAACAGACAGAGAAAAACAGCGCATGAGCGGACAAACAAGGTTGTCTGAACAGATGGCATAACAGAGTTTAAGAGAAATAGTAAAAAAATATAAAATTGGATAACAGCAACAAACTACAGAAAATTGTGGAGAGACGTGATCGCCAATATCCTAAAATGACATAGTACATCGAAAAATGATAAGATGTATGTATCAAGGATAAGAAACTGTTTAAAAAGAACTTTCAAATTATTCTACGTCGAATTTCTATACCTGCAGATGTACATGAGCTCATACCTTCTGTTTACCTAAATGCAAAACAGAAGTTATGAGCACATGTACATATGTACATTTACTATATCTAAAGTATGTTTGTGTGCGTGATTTCTTTGTTTCTTGGATCCTTCAGTTACTCTTATGTTAACAAACTAACAACAAAGTAAACAGTCCAAAAACTGCATTTGGTTCCACAAATATTCCCACTAATATTATCAGAATAATGTCCTACAAGATCCACCTGTTGTTTTCGCTATACACATATTTAATTTATTGCAAATAATGTTAAACACATTCTCGTTATTTAATCTTTCCTAATCAGTAGATGAATCTGACTTGTCCGTTTTATGTATTCTAATATTATGTGGACAACTTTTCATTGTTCATGCTTAGCTTATAAGTGTGAAACCATTTTTCTCATTAATAATCTTTAAAGTTATTCATTGACACCAGTATTGATTATGTCATGTAGACCACATTATACAAAACCATTTTACCCGTGGCGGACATTTTGTCTCCATGTATTATGATCCAAAGGAGTCAAATTCCATTTGATGGTTTTTAAGCGTAGCTTACACATGGCGCAAGGCTGAAAGAATGGGATACAGAGTGAGCTTCGAACTCACACTTCAATCGTATTTTATCTCGTTATACATGCTTGATCACCATTACCAGACACTCAAATGGCGCATTTGAATACATGACATAACCATTTTACATTAAAATTTCTTAAATAACAAACCTCAATGATGAGGTACTTATTAAAGCGTTGTGTTTTTATGAAGAGGTCAACCTTTTTATAATAATGGTTATATAAATCAGAGATACTTGGGATAAAGAAACGATAGCCAAAATTGAACGCTACAGTTCTTCATTAACTTTGCATCAAAAGTTCAGTTGTTTTCTAACTAGTTCTAAGCATAACTTCAATATGAATAATGGAATATCTCAAATAATTGGGTTACCGCTGATGCCTGTGATTAAGAGGTTTTATTTTAATTTTCACCAGAGAAATCAGATCACGTGAAATAATGCAAAATGTTTCGGACCAATCAACAATAGAAAATGATATTATCAATTTGTGTCTATATGAAAAATGCAATATTACTAACAATGTCGTCTGGAAGTGGGGAAAATTATTTCGAAACATACATCCTACTAGGTATGGATTTTAAAATGAAGTTTTATTTTCTTAAAACCTAAAACTTATCTGTTGGTAATGTTAAGTCCTCCCAAAGATCAATGTTGCTTAGAATTGTTAGATAGCAATTTTTGTTGTTGTTTTATTTGCGAACTGCCATAATGATTAATTCTATTCAATTCCAGGAAGTTCGAGTTGGAATTCCAGTTAAATTCTTTGCATTCACTTACACGCAAATACCATTTGGAAATGTATTAATCCGTCTCTTTCATTCATTTATGTGTTAAATAACAGGACAGATTGGATTCTAGAGCCTTAGTAGGCAACCAGTCTACCGCAGAATGTAATGGCAACCTACTGCGGGATAATTTTCTGCCCAGTCAGTCATGTCTCTTTCAAGACATGAGCGTCCAAGTGTGTATCCCGTATGGCACTTAACTGACTGAAACTAGTGTTGCAGAAAGCTAAGGCGAGTGATCCTCACGCTCATTACAAAAATGGTATCAGCGAAAAGAGTCATTTAATTGTTGTATTTGTTTTATTAAGTGTTACAGCAGGGATTCTAAAATGCAAGAGGAGGTATCACATCACACAGGTTGACTTAGCATTACTTTGCAGATTATATTAGACGGTTACATATCTGGACATGAGAGGCGTATTGAATTATATCGACCTTCTGCTGAATTGGTGCCGTTTTAGACTTAATGTTTAAACTCCAGACAAAGACAATCCATTAATTTCAGAACGTCCCACGCAAGAGTCGCTCTGGTCAATAACTGCCCATTCTGAACCTAGACTTCGCATTCTGCAACACTAGTAATTCGTAATATTAGGTAAGTATAGAATGTTTTATATAATATATAATAGTCTAACCTCTCTACTGATTGCAATTTCATAAGGTAAATTCTAAAAGCGCATCTATAACCGAAGAAGTCAGACTGAACTAAAGAACAATAAAATTTCTTGAAAAATTATTTGATGTGATTAATTTAGTCTACAATATTTTAGAAAATCCGCTTTCTTTAATGCAATACAATTCGGTTTTACTGCCATGTAATTTAATATTCTCCTTTAATGTTTGATTAGAAATACTTTGATAAATTGTTTCTTCTTTTCTTTTTCAAATTTAAAATATTACCATACACTATACAAGCAAACAGTAATTTCGAAATCGAATATTTCGTTCATAATTATATATTGTTATGGGAAGCTAAGCGTTTTAATTAATATCTGAAATGTAAATTACTATATATTTAAGTTGTTTATTATATTTTATGAATATACATATATGAAGCAATACACACATGCACACACACGCATAACTGTGATACAGAGAAACAGGCTCGTATGTGGATGACTAATATATAAATATATATATATATATATTTTGTTTTTCTTTAATCCGAAGTGGAAGAGTAGGAAGGTAAATTCCAAGAACCTGATTCTAATCAATATTAAAAATTGTTAACATTAAAAAGTGATGCAGGCAGAGAACGTAATGTATTAAGAATACAGAACCAATATAAATTAGAGAAAATTTTCAAAATTCAAAGGTGTCAGATGTACATTTCGACATAGGACCTCTAATAGAGATTCTACGTCACGTCAGCCATTTGGAAAAAACAATGTCACTGACGTGACATAGAATCTCTATTAGAGATCCAATGTCGAAGTGTAAATACGACACCTTTGGATTTTGAAAATTTTCTCTAATATATATATATATATATATATATATATAAGTGTGTTTCTATTTATGTAAAATTACTTCATACAAACATGTTTAGTTGAATAGTTTGGATATATTATATCTAAGTATTTCATTGTGAGCCTCACTAATTCCTTGATAGGCATCTTATTTTTTTATATGGAATTCATTAGGGAAGACATCGTACTTATATTTTATTTTATTTTCTAAACAACTTTTAATCCGATCTGAGATCATCTTCAGTTGCTGAGAAAAAAATATAAAACAATTGAAATTGATTTTATTTGTAAATAAGCAAGAAACGCGTTCTGTTAAAATATTTAAAAAAATAACTATTAAACATATAATATTTTTTATATAATTACAATTTCCAAAAAATGGCTATTAATTTAAAATTATTATTTTTTATATTAAAATTTGAAAAAGATAGATATTATAGAGATTTTGAAACATTTTTGATATAATCATGATTAAAATTATTTATTTTGATTGTCTGTTCCTTATATAGAAGGCCTCGTGAAATCCCGATGTCCACTAGAAAATGAACATAGAATTAAATAAGATTAATTATGAATATAGCAAAACAAAAAACAAAAAACTCGCAAGCGTGAAACTAAAAATTAGAAATGTCATGAATATACGTATTGCAGAATTTAGAGTTGTTTCTACACCAGCTAGCCAGTCAATAATACACAAATCATGTTATCGGAACACTGATCTACTTGTCGTGAAGCGACTGCTTATTTTATATATTCGTTAGAGTTCATTTTTATTTCTTTCTTCGGAGATCTAAAACTGAGATAAATTAAAACAGAGCATCAAGGAAATTAACTGAAATTAGCTAGACTAAATACCCGTTTAAAAAAAAAAAAATATATATATATATATATATAAACATCCCTCCCACACCTACAAACATGATTCCCTAAAAAAGTACATTACAATAATGCGATGAACTCGTATTAACTGAAAAGCGTCACGCAAAATCTTTCCACTTTGATCTTAAATTGATAAAAAGAAAAGTTACATGAAGCGATTTCTTCTTTTCTGTACCCTATCCCTTCAGGATATAGGCTATCATAGCTTTCCACGTCTCCCTATTCCTGGCGGCTCTTAGCAAGCCATCTCCTGTTACACCACCCAAACCCACTCTGCCATCCACTAGCTCAAGCCCATAAATCTAGAATATAAATGTATAGAGAATAGCAAGGCCACAAAATGAGGGATCAGTTTATACATCGATTATAACATAGATTTGATCACCCACTTTATATCAACATTATAATTTAAACAAACAGTTGCCATATATATTTTTTCTATGTGCCCTGCCCTTTCAGAACGTAGGCGATCATGGCTTTTCACGTCTCACTATCCCTGGTGGTTTTTAGCACGCCTTCTTCTGTTACCCAATGCAACCCTCGTTCCATCAGCCACCTGATTAGGTCCTTCAAATATGTTATCTGTTGTTTTTCCCCTATCTCTTTTACCCTCTATCTGTCTTGTTAGTATCAGGTTCTCCAAGTCATCCTTCCTCACTGCGTGTCCCAGGAACTTCAGCTGTCTCTTCCTGATGTTCAGTATTAATTTCTTTTTCGTGTCCATCGTTTCCAAAACCTCATCATTGCTCACATGCTCGATCCATGTTGTCCGCAGCATCCTTCTGTAGAACCACATTTCTGTTGCTTCAAGTATTTCCTTCATCTTTGATGATATTGTCCAGCATTCACTGTCATATTGAAGAACTGACAACACATAGCAATCCAGTACTCTCTTTTTTATTTCTACTGAAATTGTCCTGTATCTTATTACTTTACTCAACTTCTGGAATGCTTCCTTCGCCATGTGAATTCGCTTTCGAATCTCTGTGTCGCACATTCTGTCTTCTCTTATAACACTTCACATGTATTTAAATTTTTGTACCTGCTTGATTATATTATTCACGACCTGTTTTTTTCATTTTGGGCTGCCCTTTTTACTGATGACCATGAAATCGGTTTTCTTGCAGTCTATTTGTAGCCCTTTCTTATCACTCTCTTCTGCTCCCTTCTGTAGGAGGTCTTGTAGTTTCCTTTCTGTGTCTGCTTTCATCTGCCTACCTTAGCACTGTATCATCTGCGTACTTTAGGCTATTAACATTGTGGCCTCCAATGACAAATTCAGGCATAAATTTTAGGGTCCTCAAAATATTCTCGTTGTACAAGTTGAACAGATCCGGTGAAAAAACACATCCTTGTCTTCCGCCCCATTCTATCTTTGTATATCTGCTGAATTCATTACCTGTCCGCATACAAGCGGTTTGCTGCCAGTAAACATTCTTCATTACTCTTAAGTCTTTACCAAATATGTCAAAGCTGCCGAGTATCTCTATCAGTTCTTTCTGGCGTATTTTGTCAAACGCCTTCGCATAATCAATAAAGCACAGGTATGGGTCCTTCTTCATTTGTATTGCCCTTTCAGAGAGCACCCTAATCATAAATATGGCGTTTCTTGTTCCAGTGTATTTAACGAAACCACACTGAAGCGTTACATCGCATAAATTATATTATCAATGAAAATGTAAGGATATTCATTTGCAAAAATTATTTCTAAACCAAAATAAATATGTTTGGGATACTATGGACGGAACACGCGAGCAACGAGGAAGTTTAGCGAGGATAAACGCAAGAAAGGAAACTGATGCTTAACATCAGGAAAAGACAGCTGAAGGTTTTAGGGCATGTAATGAGGAAGGAGGGCATGGAAATCCAAATGCTCACGAGACGGGGAGAGGGGAAGTTGGCAAAAGGAAGCAACGCATGACATACTTGATGAAATTGAGAAGATGTATAGTTGAGCGGAGATTAGTTGGGATAACTGGAGAAGGGGTATTAAGATCTACAGTTGATAAGGTGATGTGCAAGGCCATGATCACTTACGTCCTGAAGGAACACGGCACATAGAATTTGAAAATGTAATATGCTACAATTTAAGAATCGGTTATAAATAGTTATCGCGCTAACTTAAATGTCTAGGCAAACTATGGAAGATGCTAAATGATATAATTTAATGTCTAATTAACAAAAGTCAGGAAATGATTGGCTATGGGGGAAATAGTAAAAATTCCTACTATAATAATCACTCGCAAAAATGAATATTGTGAACTAAAGATATGGTTCGACTTAAAATAACCCAGTACTTCTCAAGGTATTTGATGTGGCGGACCGTTAGTTTTTATTTTCGCAATGTGCCAGGGACCGGCAAGCAAAGCAAGCCAATCCAGCTGAGTAGGAGGGGGTGACTGTGAACCCAGGTTTTTTTTTTCGATATGTACTATTTCAGGGACATTTTGAGATTATCTTTAATAAACATGAGGACATGATATCTTGTTCATTCTAAGGGCAGTCATCATTGACGTAAAAAGTCTTCCCAGTGTGCCATTGACCGGCACCGTATTTGTGCTATATTAGTTATGGCCACTGGTTTCGAGGGTATATATTTTTAAAAATCCAAAAAATATTTTTAAAGTCAATATTAATGCTTCGTAAGCAATTTGAATTTAATAAAAGGCATTAATCGTCTACAAAATAGACAAACAGTAAAACAAAATATTATTTTAATATATTAATTTAGGACGTATTTAAAATATCAATATTTTTTTTTCTTTTCTGGAAAATTTCCACGTACGGCCCTGAAAGAAGATGAAGGAATAACGTCGTCATCACTTTGAGTAGCACTGAAATAACCCACAACGAGTTGATAAGCTGTCAAAACATAATTAAGTCAGTCAGAATATCAACAAAAAAGGCCCAAGTTGGGATGAAAGCAATATGCATTCAGTATTTTTAAGGTGACTTCAGCAGTGATGAGATAGATTAAACAGCATTCACTAATACCATGAGAACTCATACTATTACAATCTCATAGGTTTATTCTGAGCTGTTTTATTGTTGAAACCAAACACTTTTCTTTTTACTCCTCAGGTCGTTGTCGGATACAATCAGAACCAATGAGTTTTAGAATTGTTTCCTTTAAGTTCAGCATGCTTCCCCCTATCTTTCAATTTATATCTATTCTCGTGTGCAAACTTTAAAGCAGACTGTTTGAGTCTATTTCAGTGGTATTAACCGACGGTGTCATCGGTCATGTAAACCTCTCTTCTTCGGGGAGTGTTTGATTATCGTAATCAAATCATTCAGTGCTTAAACTGTTTTTAGCTCTTTAGCACACAACCCCATGCTATACTCCCGGGTCTTCTTGCGATTTAATGAATAGACATTGAGTTCACATATCAGGTCAGTTCTGTACAGTTCTAATATTTCCACCTATTTTTCCCTCTACATTCGTTACTTTCAGTCGCAGTATCTTTGGGAGATAAAGAAATTTCCTCTCCGTTTATTCCTTCGCAATGTCTGTCTTTGTACTGTGCTTAATATTTGCCTTTCTTCCATCGTTGTCCAAATCCCCTTAGTCAGTGTTTTCTTTTATCATACTTCGCTTCAATACCTCCTGTGCAGGTTAAAATATCAAAGATGTGTTTCTAAACACAGATAATGTTGCCTGACAATCACCAGAGGTACGATTTTAGTTCTGAAAGGCTGATTGATGATTGCATATTACACAGTTAAGACTTAGATTAATTTCAAAAAACATTGAAGTGTAGACGATTTACTGCAGATAAATATCTATCAGTTTGTTTCATTTTTGTCTTTCTTTAACTTTTGTCCATTATTTAATACTCAGAGTTAGTAATGATATTATTGTCTGTTTTGTTTCTTTCGAATATATATATATATATATATATATATATATATATATATAGAGAGAGAGAGAGAGAGAGAGAGAGAAATTAGAGAAGATTTTTAAAATGCAAAGGTGTCGGATGTACATTTCGACATAGGATTTTTAATAGAGATTCTACGTCACGTCAGCGACATTGTTTTGTTCCAAATGGCGAAGGCCCTGGGGTAAATTGTGGAAGGGTTTTAGGTTAACAACGGTCACAAAGTACAACAGAACAGAGCTGTTAGTGGCGGGGTTACAGGGTGTTGAAACAGTAAAAGGTTTAATTAAATAAACTTAAATAAAAATGTTCTAAATCTTATATTGAAACCCATTCCTTCCCGCCTAAATACACCTCTTCAAACAGCCCAAAACCCTAACCTTAAAAAAGTAATTTAACTCCTTTATTTGTCTATCTTTATAAAATATGAACTCCTTTACCAAATCCCTATATATATATATATGTGTGTGTGTGTATATATATATATATATACATATATATATATTACTTTAATAACTTTAAATTCATGACTTCCTGTAATGTATAAACTTAATTAAAAGATTTTAAGTTATTACATTTAAATCTATTCCTCCCCTTCCTAAATATACCGTTTCAACTAGGGCATCGATTCCTATTGCCATATATCGAATTCAAATCTTTTGTTGTCAAGTCACTAATTCCAATGAAAGCATTTATCCACTGGACCATTTGTCATAATACTGACAATAATAATTATTTTTTTAACTTATAGTCTGCTCATAAGAACGGGAAAATTAACATAACAAAATATAGTTATATTTAGAATCTTTTAAACAAAATCGTAGCGTTGTTGGCAGAAGCACATATTAGAGTTCATTTTGTCGTTTTAAATATTTTTAATAGACACCATCACACAAGAAAGAAGCACACCGACGAAATGTGGCCTCTCTTTGTCTGTTCTATTAGTACTTTCATGGCTTCTGCTCAGACGAATTTAAGTCACTGGTGCCTCATCAACAGGTGTTTTTCTCGTGCAACCAGACTGGCAACTGGGTCCCACCCATTCACAGTTAGGTTAGCCAAATGCAGACGACAATTCTACTCCTGCAGCTTCTTCTCTCGCACTTGACGCGTGTGGAACTCGCTCCCATATTCTTACTTTTCTGACAGCTACAACCTCCAGAAACTTAAATGCAATGTCAATACTCATCTACTAACCACATGACTGTAGCCCTTCCCCCACCAGATATATCCTTCCCTTTCTCTCCTCCTTGCAACTGTCGTTACACCTGCATTTTCATCTTTCTATTGCTTCTTTCTAATTGGTTTGTAATCCTCTTCTCCCTCGTCTAATTAATTTTCTTTCAGTTATGTAGCCCTCCGCACATCAGTCGCATTTACGCCTTGCCCAGGGTGAAATGATTAAAAAAAATATTAGTAGACATCAGTAACACCGTCAAGATGAAGAATTCGAATTAATATGGTCACGTCACATGAAATAACCACCTTACCACTACCATATATATATA
Organism: Ascarosepion bandense; assembly: GCA_037127315.1. Lineage (NCBI taxonomy): Eukaryota > Metazoa > Mollusca > Cephalopoda > Sepiida > Sepiidae > Ascarosepion > Ascarosepion bandense. The sequence continues at coordinate 2,021,937 of JBBBDQ010000554.1, read as the reverse complement.
TATATATATATATATATATATATATATATATATGTATCTTATGAAAAAGAGCCGTCAATAAATTTAACAATTTTATTAACACCTCCACTGAGAGGACATAAAAATAGGCGCATCGAAGAATTTTGTACATATTTAATTTGCTGCATAACTCGTAATTTGTCAGATCTGAGAAAGAAGAAAGTACATAAAAATAAAAATGCAGTTTTGTCGCATTTAATAAATTTAGCAAATTTTTTTAAAAAATCGAGTAAACAACAATCTAACTTAATTTTTTATAAATAAACTTATTTATAAAAGGAACTTTGTCTCTGTGTGTCTGTGTGTCTGTGTGTGTGTGTATCCGTTACCTATAACTCCGAAACAGCTGAACCGATTTTCTTGAAAATTTACACAGTTGTACTGTAAGCGTCTGCAAGTGTTCTTAGCTAGGGTTTGTGTCGAGGTGCCCAGAACAAATATTGAAAATCGATAATCGAAAAAATCCAAGTTGTAGAAGGAGTGATCCGATTTTAATCAAATTTGATACACTCATAGACAAAGACATAAGAAACGAGATTTAGAAGTTTCAAGGTTGCAATTCTTACAATAGTGCAGAAAATCGCTAATATATATATATATATATATATATATATATATATATATATATATATATATAAAAGGGAAGATGTTTGTGCGCGCGTGTGTTCGTGTGTATGTTTATCAGCCGGTATGTCTGTATTTTGTCAGCCCTTTTATTTTAGTTTTTACTTCGGAATTAGCTCTAAGTAATTTTAATTGTAGTTTTCAGTCTCAGCCATGATACCATTTACTCAGAGGACTTATTTAGCCTTCAAAATTCAGTTTACGACGAAAAAATATAATTTGATTTCGATACCATGAAATCAAAATTTGACTTACATCCATTCATTTTTCTTTCAGTCTACGGTTTCGCTTTAACTGGAAACAACTATTGCTTTTTAGTCCTTCGTGCCAACGTCCAAAGAGTCTGAGCTCCAGGTCCTTGGATTAGTTTTAAAGCTTTCATTACACCCGAACAACGCCGGGCTATCCTACTAGTCAAATAATATTAAACGAAACTTTAATTCACTTGGTACTTTTTTGGTTTATTACAAGACAGTCAACTAGATTGGGTTTTTCGGAAAATTCATGCTGATATTTAAGGAAAATTAAGACTCATAACCAGATTATTCCATTAAATATTTAAATGTAAATGTGAACTATTTTACTGCACATCATTTCTCAATTTTTCTTTTAACTTAAAAATTCCGTCTTCCCCGAATTTCGGCGGTTTTTCGGCAAACAAAACCATTATGTTGTTTTTTATATGTCATTCAAAGAATAGCACTATTATTCATTAAGATTATTTTGCAAGGACGTGAAAAAATAAAAATCCGAAGAAGTAATGACTGGTGAATATGACAGATGGAGTAGCACATCCCAGCCATTCTGTAACAATTCTTGCCATGTCACAATAGAAAATTGAGGTCGGGCATTGTACAAATAATAAAAAAGGTCTTTTCTGCCTGCTAATTCTGGGTGTCATTCTTGGATTACAGCCTTTAATACGTCCAGTTGAATGCAGTACATTTCAGAATCAATTGACTGGTTACTTGGCAGAAGCTCATCAAACAGTATTTATTTCCAATCCAATCAGATGTTCAACATGATTTCCTTTAGTCGAAAACGTGCATTTAGATTGGCTAAAGTTGGTTCATATCTATCATTACCTAAATATTTATTTTTTGATCATTGTTGTAAAAAACCCATTTCACATTATCATTTAAAATTTTCTGAAAAAGTTGCATTTTCATTGTGCATGTAAATAAAATCTCAGATAGAAATGCGACCCAAATGATTGTTTTCACTCTGATTATGTGTTCTCTATACATAGTAACGATTTTAGTACCCAAATTTCCATGAAAGCTCATGGATTGTAAACACTAATAAATTAAAATTTTCTGCCAAATCCCTAATTGTGTATTGTAGGTTATTCTCAACCAATGTTTTAATTTGGTTGTCAACTGTCGTGGGAGGAAGTCTGCCACATAAATTTTCGTCATTAAAGCTACAATCATCAACGTTAAACTAAGTTAAGCACTTCCTTACTGTTTTCTCAGCAAATGCACCTCCACTGTACACAGCGAATATATATTTTTGCTTGCGAAGAGTTTTTGTATTTATAAGAAAACAAGATATTTAATCTATCACAAAATTTATATAGTATTCCCTTTTTTCATTCACAAAAAGTAGTTCATAAAGTTTGGTATTTGCAGACTTTTTAGATATGCTTTTAGCATTATTCCTGCGAGTCTTTATGGAATATATTCCGCACTATGTGTTTGGCCTAAATTTGACTAAGTATGATGATTTTATTCATTTCAATTATTTTTAGTATATCTATAAACAATGAAAGGCATTGTAAAACCAAGTCACTACATTTTTAAAAGTGTCAAAGTTAACTGACATGGATGAGTAGAGTTCACGTGAATATTGCAAAAAAGTAAATTGTATCATAATGTTTCCGGTCAAGCATCAAAATGCTACAATCATGCACTTATCAATGCACTTTGAAATGCAATGTACTGTCACATGAACGACTTAGAATCATCACCAACTTTCAAAACAATCCATAGTAAAATTAATTCTTTATTAATGTAACGGTAAGAAATAAAACAAAAAAAAGAAAAATAGATAAGATTTTGCTGAGTTAGTTCTCTGGATGTAAATGATTTGCTTGCTTTGAGAATTAGCATTCCAAATCCTTCTGGGTTTTTTTTAGAAATGAACTGCAAACAAAGATATGAGTCAGAAAGGCATCTGAAACTAACCCACTCTGCAGGATTCTCCTCCGATGCATGTTTATTAAGGTTCAGATAGCTATGTTTTCCACAAAGCTCTTAATTTGGAGAACCTAATGAGGATATGTTATGCGTTGGAGTGCAAATGTGCGTTGTGGGGCAGTGGATATCGGCTCGGAACGACAAATAGGGGAGCCAAAATCGAATTCCAGTCGTAATTACTTGCATTCACTTACGCACAAATACCCTTGGAAAATGCATTAATCCGTCTCTTCCCTCCAATGATGGGTTAAATAACTGGAGAGATTGGGTTCTACTGCGAGATAATCCTCTGTCCAGACAGTTATATTTCGAAAGGGACATGATTTCTCAAGCCTGTATCACGTATGGCACTAAACTTACTGAGTGAATTAGGATATACTCCGAAAAGTATTATTAATTTACAAAAGAAACTCATTCATCATATCTCTCTTCAGAGGTGACACAATACGATTGCTGAACAATGAACACATGTTACTTACTGCGTACGATGGTTGCTTGGCACATTGATATCTAAGTGAACATTGGACGATGACGATTCTCTTGCGTAAATCCGCGTGTTAATTGAAACCAGATCGTTTTAAAAAATTGTAAATATTATAAATAAAAATAAAATGCACAATCAGTCAAATAATCAATGGAGACATTTTGAAAATAATTACATTTTACAAAAAAGAAGAAAAACAAATGTCTGTTAATTAATTGCCCAAAGCTATGAAATTAGGTATTTTAAGAATTTAACCTATTTAAATTGTTCGGACTGTTCTCCTTATATTTATTGCCCTATTCACGACGTTTCCACCGTTGTACGCCTCAGCCTTTTTAAAGTAATATTTGGTATTTTTAACTGAACCTTTTATTTAGTCCACGTTCTAGAATATTCTAAATATACGTGTCTTGCCTACGAGTGTGCCAGTTTATTGATGTGTATCATTTGTCTTTTTTTATAGTTAACTAGCAACATATCCCGGTTTTCTATAAAAAAAACTTATTTGTATAAGTTGTTTTTTCGGTGCCTGGTTTAAAGAAGTATGCATATTTAATTTTTCTTATTGTCAAATGTTTGTTTTTAGTTTTTGTAAGCGGAGTGAAATTGCAGTTGGTCAGTCAAGGATATTGTTTCTAAATAAGTTTCTAAAAATCTGTGAGCGTCGCGACAGAGTCATTTTGGCTCGACTCAGGAAGCGTTAATTAAACGAATGTTTACACTGGCCGGGACGATAAAAGGTAATTATAGGTAATTCTAAGTAACTTGTGAATCTTCAATGGCATAATTTTGGGTGGTAAAATGAATCAGATGTCCTTTTTCTATATATTGCCAGATTTTTCAACGACCGTGGGCGAGTTAAGCAATAAACTTTAATCGCCCAATTAAGTTTTTAATCGACTGAGTAGATCAGTCGAGGGAAATCTCGAAGGCTATATATATAATGTGTGTGCAGTGCATGCTTGTCTGTTGTGAGCGTTTATATATATATATATATATATATATATATATATATATATATGTACGCGTGTAAGAAAACAAGTTTTGGATTTCCTGTGCTGCTCGAACTCACTAAACTATATTATTAACCAATGCAAATGTTATATAGTCAAAATATCTCTCCAGCATCGCTTAGTGTTACACAAAAGCATAGTTAAAGATTACACACATAGAATATATTATACTAGAAACTTGTTTTGCTTTCAGCGCTTGATAGTGTTGCACTATGATAAGCGCGTTGATATGTTTATCTAATTATTGTTTTCATACTTTCAGTTTACCAAAACACTTATCTCGAATAAGAAGCCGGTCATCCGTCAACAGCTCATAACTAAAGAGACGTATCCGTTGTCGTAGGGAACTTTACAACACTCATCGAATTTGACGTCTCAAAAGTAAAGCGCGGTTTCTGTAAGTTTTTCTATATAGGCCAATGTGAAAACAATTTTTTTGGCAGATGTATTTTCAAGCTAAGCAGTGTTATGTTACCATTTTCTATTTTTTCGTTTTATTTGCTTCATTTTTCCTGAAGGAAGAACATTCGTTCTCCGCACAACATGAGAAAAAAGAGGAAATATTTGCGAAAGATAGTATAATGCAGATGCCTGCACTTAAATCATGAAGAAATGATGACAGTTCTTGCGGTTATTTTTTTGTACGAGGTGGAACGAGATAAATGATTTTATTTAGCATTTTTCCGCCAAAAAATAATTTGCTGTATTAACGGATGAGAAAATAATCAAATCTCATTAATGACGAACGTAAATAAAAGTAAGTGTTAATCTTAGGGTTATTTTTTTAACATATTTTATTTTATATTTTTACTATTTCGGGTGAAAAAAGAAAATTTCTTACGATTTATGTCAAACCTGACACATATGTATTTCTTCAGCTGAGACACATCGGAAAAGCTTCCAGTTATCTAATTCTAACGAAAGTGCAGCTTCGAAAGAGCCTCATCGCTTACAACTTATATCTTCACTCTCATAGTTTTGAGACCTCAGTGAGAAAAAAATTATAGCTTGTAATACGTAAAAAATCCATCATCGATCGTCTGCTGGCTTTACTATCGTTACAATAAGCAGGTACATTTTAAACGAAGATTTTTTGCTTTAAACGGCTTTTGTGGCATAATTGTATTCTTGATGCAAGATGAGCTCAGTAATACCATCCATTGTTAAAGATACTTGAAAATTTTCCGGTATCTTGTACTGCTCTAGAAAGTTAAAAAAAACAAGGAAATGTTGCACTAAATCCATAATATTGCTGTCACCAGCAGCGTACCAGATAACCCAGATTTTGACAACCACCGAAGTATCCTGCCATCTGTAGTATCGTAAGTTTGGAGTCTTAGTAATTACAATTCACTACAAATTACGGATTCACTTCAAATGACCAACATCCAGTCAAAGTATTTTACCGTGTTACATTCTATAGACAGCCAGTCTAAATAAAAAAGAAGCCCATATTTGTAATATATCATATCTAATAAGCATTTTAGAAGAAAAATAATGAAGAAATTTGTGATGAATATCCGAAATTCATTTTAATTTTGATATAATATCGAAATATCTTATCATTGCATATTTTTATACTTTTCCGTTTAAAGAAAATGCATTCCAATCGGTGAGCTTACTGCATGTCAGCAGCATGTTATGTGGTATCTACAATTCTTCAAGTATGACGTGTTTTTTCACGTTGTGATAAAATTTAGTCAAACTTTCAGACATGTGACAAACAGGAACAACGTGCCTGCAACATATTTGATCGGCATTTTTGTCATTAGAATCCTCGAAATGGTTTTGATAAATATAAACACTGATATATATTTGATATTTTACGTCTGCTCAACTAGTCAACAGGAACATCCATAGAAGACGGAAAATTTATGTAACTCATCGTCAAAGTTGTAGATGAACTATCCAGTAAGACTTTCAAATAACTGCAAATTACTATAAAATCTGTAAGATAATCAGAGAAAACCCGAAAAAGCATTGCCTTATAACAAGATGTCTGTATTGGTTAGAAACACTAAATGCCTTCAGGTAGACCTATTCTATGAAAAGAAGCTATTTAAGATCAAATAATACATTATATTCTCACAACCATCTCATTTCAAGCAATGCAGTACTGCCACTGATGCGCAGCGGGTTTCATAATAGGAGAGTGAAGGGAGAGGTAAACAGGTCACAGTAGGTGTTGGAAAATTGATAAAGAGAAGGACGAGAACATTGGTGTGATCCAGCTGCGCGAGAGGAGGTGCAAAGAGAGAAGACATATGGAAGGAGTTAAATATGACAACTAATGTTGCGTTTAAACTCTTGGGGATTCTAGCAATTAGTGAAAGAAGAAAACGGAAATAAGTTCAACCTGCGGAAAGTGCGAGAAAAGATGATGGAAGAGTAGAAGTATTGATCACACTTGATTGCTTTCACAGTAAGCTGGTTGGAACACGTTGCTAGTCTAGTAGCCCGAGTATATTCGCGCAGGGGGCACCAAGAAGTGAAACTCGTCTGAGCACAATCCGTAAAACTATTTGTAGAGGGAAGTCACATCTCGTCGGTTAGACAGAGACTGGAGTCGGTTCACCAGGTCAGAATCGACTTCATTACAGATTCATCTTTGGATTTTGTCGAGAACGCTAAGATGTACAGCAGGGGTGACTGACCAAATATGACAGCAGTATTAATGCACGGACGGGTAGTTGATTTTCATAGATTCAGAAAAGAAAAAAATCCTGGTCCGACACAGGGACCCGACATTCCTAGCAGTACATTTAACTATTAATTCAATGGAGTCGTTGATTTTCAGGTCAGCTGAGAGAGTAAAGTGTATTGCTTCCAGGGAGACTAGCGGAATCCAAGCTGATGGCGGACAAGAGCGATTGTTTATAGTGTTTAAAAGATAGCAGCTTCTTTTTGGAAAAAAATAAAATTTATGAGTCATTTCTTACCCCCAGACCACACAGATTGGAGGTTCTATTCGAGAGCAGCAGAAAGGTTTGTTTTGTCAGCACCGCCAGATTTCTTAACGAGGCGGGAGTAATTGGTGGTGTCGTCAGCGTAAATGCCTAATTGATATCTGATTGCATCCCCGAGATTATTGACAAACATCAGCAAAAGCTGCTTCATTCTGCCAGCAAACATCTTAGCGTTACTGAGAAACGTCTTACCGCATGACGAGCAAAGGCAAAAAGGCGCTTTAACGCGTTGGTCCGATAATGTTGGAAGTAGTGATTCCTGTGAGCTAAGCCGGCTGAGCATGCAGAAGAAAACCGGGAGAGGGCAAACGACAGCTTTTATACAAGAGTAGATCTCGGAAGCGCAATATTCAACGAGGAAACTAAACATTTTATTCTAATGGACGTCACAGGAAAAATCTCGAAGTGCCTCCCAGTCCATCATCTGAAAGCAGTAAGAGATTCTGCTGGTTGGAGGTTCCTGAGTGGAAAGAGGAGCAGTAGAATACATTAACAGAACGCACAGCATGATCAGATTTACAAAGAGGGAAAAGATATATGGTATATCAGGAGTCAGGGATAGAAGTGAAGTAGAGATCTAACAGAGAAGCTTGGTCTTCAGGCGCACAGGAGAAATGTGTAGGATGTCCATCACTTTCGTAAGAGACTGGGTGATTTCAAAGTTAAGAGTGTGCATACCAGCAAGTTCCGTAAGAAATTTTCCAAACTACTTGGCATGGTGAGCATTAAAGTCAACATAGATATATATGATAGCAAACGGTTGAGAGGCAGTGGTCTTATCTATATTATCAAAGATACTCTCCAGTAGAGAAACAGTCGGGAGAGGAAGGAGAGCGATAGAGAAATCAAAGATAGCTGAGTTAAGTAGCACGAGACAGAGACCCAAGTATGGATAGTCTAGAATCTTAAGAAAAATCTCCCTAGCCAAAGGGTGATGTTTGCTTATATTGACTCCCAGACCATCCATATGGATGCTGGAGTCCGTCTTAAAAAGGGGAATGTTATCTGGGATCGGGAAATCAGAGGAGGTTCATTTTAGTCTCTCAAACAGCTACGATGTCTGAACACCTTTTATGGAGGAACGATACAACACTGCTCTAGTCTGTAGGTACACCACGGATGTAAGTGAAAGGAATATTATGAAATTTAGGTAAATTGTGTGAGGCTAGTTTAGCATTGTATTTGTAGATGTCATGTTTGTAAGTATTAATTGTTATGTTAGTTATGTTTGGTAAGGGAAGATTTCAAGTAGTTGTAGAAAACCGTCATCAAATGTGATATGTTTAGGAAGGGAACTGGCACAAACTGCGGCATAATGTGGAGTCAGGGACACCTATACATGCGCATCATGGTACTACAAGAACCCCGATATAATGGAAATGCTGATCGGACCAGCCACCCAAGACACTACGGAAGTTTTAGGGCTCCCAACTAACAGTCGGAAGCAGCAACCAAGAAACTTCCAATCCGGTATCCTCAGTATGGAGAACCGTGGCCTCCGTTTACCCACAGCATAGAAAAGTTGCAAAACCTCAACTATTGAGGCCTAAGTAGAGAAAAATATGTGCACTAGGAACCACTTTCAAAACAGAAAAAACGCAATGCGCATTTACTCTTGATCAATAGAAGTGGGTGGTGTATGAAACGGTTGATTGTAGGGTGAATCTACTCAATAAAGTAAAAAAAATAAGTAAAATAAAAATATAATGTAAAATAAAGGCTCTGTGTGAGAAATTATTTGACACTAAATTTTGAGTTAGTGAGTAGGTCGGGATAACCACAATTTCGAGATTTGGCAGTCCCGGTATGATAGTAATTAATTTTAGGCGAGACAAGTAGGGTAATGGGAAAGAAGATATGAATATTAATTAATTATTAGTATAAATTAACCTAACCTCTCTTTAAAATAATTTCGTGGTCAAGGGAGAATTAAACATGGCGATAGAATTAAATTGTAGAAGATTCGAACATTTAAAATGAATTTCGATCATAACATTTTTCTGAAATCGAATTATGTAAGGTAAAATAGAAAAAAAGACTTCCCCAAAAAGCATCATATGTGAAAATTAACAAGTTTCTAGTCACATTTGAATAGATGATAACATGGAACAGGCTTGCCTCGCTGAAAGTAAAACACTTCGCCTCCTTGGCCTTACACTCTCGGCGGAACTCAAATGGAATGACTATATCGAATCCATTGCTAAGTCTGCTGCTATGAAGGTCGGTTCTCTGTGCAGGGCAGGGAGATTTTTTCCGTCTGAATCTATTCTGCACATCTATAAAACTACAATCCGCCCCTGTATTGAATACTGCTGCCATATCTGGTCGGGTGCCCCTGTTACTCTCCTCGGGCTTCTTGACAAAATACAACAGAGAATCTGTAGGAGCAACCACTCTCTCACAGACGTGACGTAGCTTCCCTATGCCTCTTCTACAAGTACTTTGCTTCGATGAATTTAAGTTATTGGTAAAGTCTAGTTACGAATTTACACGAGATACTAGATTGGTGACTAGGTCCCATTCTTTTACAGTGAAACCGATAAAATGTTACCGCAATTTCTACTCCAACAGCTACTTTTCTAGCATTTCCCTACTGTGGAATTCCCATCCACATGCCTGCTTCCCCGACGGATACAATCTCCAGAAGTTTAAGTGTAAGACACCTCCTAACACGCTAACTTGCATCCTTTCCCATCACTCCCCCGACGCTATGTATCCCCCTGAGCTACAGTGGTAGTGAAAAGCCTTCTCGGAGTGAATCGATTAAAAGAAAACATCGTGTAAATAAAACGAGAAAGACTAGTTTTGCTTTACCATCAGAAAAATTAGTTTAATGCTAATATTTCTTGGGATTTTCAGGTGTCTTTCCAAAACATTAGAAAATTAAAAACTTTTACCATTTTTTCTGCAGTTAGCAAGTTATAGCGGCAACTAACTAAGGTGTGGAGAAGACTATATATATACTCATAAGACAGCTAGTGGTTGGTCATCACTGACAGGGTCAATGGTGAGTGAAGAAATAATTTTCAAGGGAGAATTAAACATAGCAAAGGAATCAAATTGTGAAAGATTTGTACATTTAAACAAGAACTACCTTAAGATAAGAACGTTTTTCTCGAAGGGAAAGTTTTAAGAAAATAACAGAAAAAAACAAGTAAAAGTACATGGGTGAAAATGAACACAGTGTCTAGTCTCATTTGAATAGAGGAAGACGGTGCAAAAATTACGATTAAGATTAATTTTGTGCCTTGCCAGGAGGAAAAATCGTTCAGTTCTGATGTTGCTTCAAAATTACAAGTTTATTTCCGAAAGCATAAGAAATCTTTTAAAAGAATTAGCATTCATCCCCTCGTTGGCAAGTCGTATTGGCAAGTAACTAATATGGGGAGAAGGCTATTTATATATGCACTCAAGACAGCCAGAGTTGGCCATCACTGACCGAGTCAGGGGTGGTAGGAGAAAGTATTCCGTGATTAGAAGAAAATTAACTATGGTGAAGGAATACAGTGGTGATAGATTTGTACATTTAAACAAGAATTATCGATGATAAGATCATTTTTCTGAAAGGGAAAGATTTAAGGAAGAACAGAAAAAAATTAATAGAGTATAAATGTACATTATTAGGCCATGTGTAAGATCACTACGTGACCAAAACACAGTACGAAATAACGCGTGCAGATATAACGATACTGTGCTTGATGACACGATATTTAAAGAAAAAAAAAGGAAATATTAAACTGAAGTATGTAAAAACTCATTGATAATAGCATATGAATGACAAAAGCACTCAGACACTGGTGTCTTTATTTATACATTCTCAGAAGAAAACAGAAAATGATAGGTACTATATGAAAAGAAAATTCCTAAATCATTCGCTGATTTTAACAAAAATTCATAAACAAAGTATTGATACTCTAATTAAGACAATATATATATATATATATATATATATATATATATATATTAGTTAGTTTATGTTCATGAGTAAATTATATCATTAATTGTATTAAAATTAGTCAATAAAAATTATATTGTGGACCGTTGGAATATTTCTATTTAGAACAGTGTTACTTCCGCACCCTAGGCTTCAAACTTTTCCGTATATTCAGGCGATTTACTATTACTGATTTTACCGTTTTTTAAAAGGTCCAATACTTTTTTTATGGTAATATACAAAAGTACACCTCTAAATTATTCGCTTGTTCTTAACAATGATTCTTGAACAAAGTATTGATACCCAATGGAATATATATACATATATATATAATAGTTGTTGCAATGGTTTATAAAAGCATGGTATCACCCGAAGAGGAGCGCTTCTGTTCCGAAACATGAAAATGTTTGTGTAGTGATACAAAGCTTTTATAAAACATTGCAAAAACTCTTAAACTATACAGCTCTACTTTGTATTAAGCACTCTTTATAAAGTTAAATGCTTGAATACTGGGTGTAAATCTACGTTCCCTTTGAATTTCATTCAATATATATATACATATATATATATATATATATATATATATATATATATATATATATTAGTTAATTTATGTTCATGACTAATTAGACCAGTACTTGTATTAAAAGTCGTCAATAAAATTATATTGTATATCTTTGAAATATTTTTAATAGAAATGTGTTATTTCGGCAACCTAGCAAATTTCGCTACCATCAGGAGATTTACAATAACTGATTTTACCGTTTATCAGGCGCGCGAATGATTTTAGTTTATTCTATTTGTTTTTTTTTTCGCAAATGCGTGTTTGGAAATTTAAATAATAGATGAATTTTCAAAATTAGAGAGAAGATATTTAAGGATCATACACGTTTCTTTGATCTTAGTAAGTACTTATGGGAATGATTACCTTTCGACATAACTTCTGATATTTTTTTAGTAATATGTTTGTTTTTGTGAACAACATAATAGCTAATATTTCCTTGTCTGCAGATGTTTCCACCGTTGGATGAATTAGCTATTTTCACCATACTCCATGATATATCAGATTATTTTCTTCATTTCAAATTTAATTTCCAAACATGTCTAGCCAGTTTGTACAATATTTGTCATTTTCTATTTTAAAAGTAGATTTATGTTTGTTCCATTTTATTTTAGATCTGTGTTTGGTATATAACAAATATATTTTATTTTTACTATATATATATATATATATATATATATATATATATATATATATTGATGTCCTAAGCATAGCTTCGTTGTGGTACAAGGTCAAAATATCAAGGCACCTTTGATGTCGAGCTGTCGATACTAATTTTCAGCCGAGCATAGATGTAGCATATGATTGAATATATTGGGTACCAAATGAGCATTGATTTCACTACGAACTGCTAATTTATCTAGCAAGATAAGTTTGCTAAGAATTAAGAGGATAATTATTTATAAATTGCTAATCTTTCTGTATATTTTTTGAAACCTGAACTCATCTATACGCTGAGAGCGTAATATCTACTCCTGGAATAGTAATAAAAATGTGTCACTAAGGTTAAAATATCCTCAATCCCTGATGTGATTAAATGCTTTTTCACTTAGGCTTTGCTACAGTGTTTTCATTATAGTCCTAATAATCTGTTACTATGAACATTATACTAACATTATAACAGTAATATATAATTATATGGTTATGTCTTGAAGGCTGTCACAATGCATTGAGTAAAATAAAGGAAGGTAAAGCAGTGTTTGGGTATTACCTATTTATCAAACATTAATATTTCAAGATCAAAATGTCATCTTCAGAATGGCAGAGAAGCTTTTGTCTGTCCGAGTGTGTTCTCAGTCTTTCAAAGAATGGCTATTCCTGACTGGCTAGTTGTCTGCTGCTGCTGCTGCTGCTGTGTGTGTGTGTGTGTGTGTGTGTGTGTGTGTGTGTGTGTGTGTGTGTGTGTGTGTGTGTGTGTGTGTTCAAGTGAGGGCCTTTTTGGTCTGATGATATCATTCTGCTTGTATGTGTGGTTTATCTTAGTGTGACCTTACCGTTCCTTTGACTCTTTGACCGGGCTGAAGAGGATCAATTTCATTACTGTTGTTTTATCAATCTGACTTATCTGGTGGTGTGTGCGTGTCTATGCGCGTAAAGATTTGACAAGTGGAAATGTTTCATGAAAACAGATTTAAATGAAAGTATATTATGCCTTTCACTATTTAAGTTTTCGTCAGATCTAAACTCGAAAACCTGAAATATGTGTATATGTATTTGTGTGTATGTTGTAATAAATATTGAAGCTTAATACGTTTCCCCTATCCTACAATTTTTAGTGAAAATTAAAGAAAGAAAGAACTGTAATATTTTAAAATGTTGTTAATATTTATTCGTTAAATTCTTAGTTAAAATCGAAAGTTCTTAAAATTTCCCAAACTTCTTTGTATCGGTTTAAAGTTAAAATCTTCTTCTCATTATCATAATGGATCAGAAATAAGAAAATTATTTAGCTTTCTCAGAAATGAATCCAAGGCAGATTCTCGTATAATCCTTCAGAATGGGTTGAAAGCGGAAAATTTGTGTCTTCCTGTTTTATATAAAATAAACCCTTCTGTCTAATTATTTTTTATCACCCTGTAGAAAAAATTCAATCTAAATTCATTTTTTGTAAAAGTGTAACTAGTAATTTAAATGCTCAGAAACGCACTCCAAAATTAATGGAAAAACATTATTTTCCCCTATTTTCAAAAATGAGAAAATTTCTCTTTCTACTTGTTTTCGGACTAGGCAAACATTCGATAGTTATTCAGTCTTAAGATGCTTTTTCAAAAGACTTTTAACGCAACTTCAGTGAAACAATTTCAACTGAAGACACATGCAAATAAAATTGCTCCTCCTTGTTAGCTGACAACAGTGTTATTCATATGGGCGACAGTAGGAAATTAAAATACGCAAGAAAAGAAAGAAAACTTGTCACATTAGGAAAAATGATCGAAAGATATGCACTTTCAGTCATACCCCGATCTGGAAACACTATTGAGCATGTGCCTGATTGTTTAGAAACGTCAGAATGTCGTGAATGGGCATTGTAACAGAATCAATATATACATGTTTCAATGATGGATGACTTACAGAATATTAATTTTTTAAACATTTGCAGCCATAAATGTACAATGAGAGGCTATCAGGCAGTCACGTATGGTTGATTAGTAATATAAGATTTATTTCAAGCTAACTTAATATATTTCTCAATTTGATACAAATCAGGTATTCAATTATCTACATGTCAACATTTATATCTATCTATCTATCTATCTATCTATTTTCTTTCCTTATTTCTATCTATCTATCTATCTATCTATCTATCTATCTATCTATCTATCTATTTTCTTTCCTTATTTCTATCTATCTATCTATCTATCTATCTATCTACACACATATATATATTACATGATGAATATATATTTTATAAGTCATGAATAAAATTCGTGTAAATGTGTCAAGACAACATTTGTTTATTTTAATCATATCAATCCAAGAATGGTGGACCGTAATTAGTGCGCTAGGTGTTATAGTGAAAGAAACGACTGAATAGATATGCGTATTGAAGAGAAGATAAAAAATTAATGGGGTTCAAGAATATAGAAAATTGCAATCGACATTTAAACTTATGCACAATGTATCTATCAGTGTAGCAAGTAAACGGAAGAGAGTTCCACAGGTGAGAAATGCGAAAAAAGAAACTTTTAGAGTAGAAGTGGCAATTAAGATTACTATTTCACGGTAGTAGGCCGGTACATAAATGCCAGTCGAGTATACCACTTAAATACACGTGGTCGGGGCCCCAGGTAAAATGTTTTTCAGAGTAGTTGCAATAAAATTATTTGGTGAAAAGGCGTATAGATGACACGTTACGTCGGTGACAAATGGACTGACGGAAAAATGGTTAAGTTTAAATTTGATCTGCTGAGCATTTATTTCAGCATGATTATATTTATGATTTTAAGACTATTTTATTTTGCAGCGAAGAAATATTACATTAGTAATGCATTGTATTCTACGATTTAACCGATAGTTGGAGAAGAGATTACTACAAAAAGATTTGTGCATCAGTGAATCCAGCACACTCAACTGGAATACGAACCTTACTGGAATTTCTCATTCCAGGCTCGTAAATATTACACTAATTGCACATCTTTTTACATCGCATGCAGATATCAATGAATTAAGTGCTGCAATTTAATATTATAACTATTTGTTTTTATTTTATCGACTATATATTTCACTAGGGTAAGTTCGGCACCGCCTATGAGAAAAAGAGCAATATAAAACAATTCACATTTCCGGAAACGCCATGCTGTACTACTTAGCATTCGCGCTGAAAAGCTAACATACCAACGTTTTAGAGTGCTTGTGTATCAATATGAGGACGGTGCAGAAGATTCGGAAAGAGTTAGACGAGTCCAGTAAGATTATAAAGGTGTTTGGAGTGATCACTAGTGATGCATTTATTGTCCTAGAAAGACTCAGAATCAACACGGAGAAATGCAGAAAGTGATTTTAAAAGATAGTGGTGTCCTGGGTCAAAAGGATGGCTGCTGATAGACTCTGTTTCTGGCACTATGTCTCTGCACAATGCTACACAAGTAGGAGAACGTAGTCATAGCTGTTAGAGAATTTCTACTACCACATAACCCATTTTATGTGGCCAAATAACTCACCAGAATGAAACCCCTTTGATTAAGTTCTGTGTATCACAACTGATGAACTGAAGACAGGTTTTATGGCAGTATCCATAAAGGTAAACAAGGATATCGTCCTGAAAATAGGCAGGATATTCTGATTTAGTGAAGCAAATGATTATTTTATTGAATGAATTTACTCGTTAGTGTTTCAAGATATTTTCTGTAATTTTGGTAAATATATCTGTTAAAATGAAATGTAAGAGTTATATTCAATTTGCAGAATTTAGATGACCCATTATCCATCAGACTCTGTACTATAACTTACCCCAGCTTGATAACTGTTCCTTAAATACAAATAAGCTGACATAAAATATTTCATGTTCGTTTCTAAGTGCTTACCCTCCTACACACAAGGGATTCTTGCTCCAGAATACGGTAACCACAGGAAGACATGCCTGTATTAATGGTCCAAGAGCACTAATCAAGACCAAAGTCAGAAAAGACTAACGCTAACAAATCAGTAACGTAAGTCGTCGACAACAGAACGCGGACTACCAAGTGGATTAAAAAGGAATAAAAAAAGAAACAAACACACCTCAATAACAATAAGTCAAGAGCTTGTGTGAAAGAAAAAATCCCAAGACGAAAACCTTAACAGAAGAGAGCTCAATACGAAAGTACGACTATACAAAATTAGAGCAAAAATACAATAAACTAAATCTAAAAGTGAGCCAAACGTCTACCGCGGTTTCACTCTACGGATCGTCAAGTCCTGACGATCCGTAGAGTGAAACCGCGGTCGACATTTGGCTCATTTTTAGATTTAGTTTATTGTATATATATATATATATATATATATATATATATATATATATATATATTATTATTATTATTTATGATATACACTCTTTCCTTTCTGGTAACCATATTTAACGGATTTTATTATTCGTAAATAGACATACATCTTGTACACTGACTCATTTTTATAGCGAGAAATAATATTTCGGTTATAGTGTATTATACCTCAACCAATCAAGGGGCGAAAATTTGACATACATGTACAGATATCACGTTCCATTTTTACGAAAGTAGAAAAATTGTGTATAATGTTATGTCTCAAATACATAACGAGGTATTGCTGCCATAAACTTTAGATTTAATTACATTCAAAATTTATCATGACTGAGCAATTCGTAAACTAGCTTAAAAACCGATAATTTACAAACTTCAATATGAATTTATTTTTATTTTTGTGATATATAAGCTATCTTGGTGTAATTTTTGTGATATGCTGGCTATCTTGCCTCCGATTTCTGTTATATTGATCATTAGTGTATTTGCTTATATAGAAAAAAAGTATAATGTAGACTATTAAATTAATTCTATGTGAAAACTGTTAAATTATCTTTCAAGTAAAAAAGAAATCACATAAATTATTTTTAGTGAATTTCGCACAGAAATTGTTTCTGCATTGAAAACATCATCTAATATATATCAAATAAGAAGAAAAATTATGATACTTCAATTCGAGAGGTTAAACTTATTCAAAGTCCCCCAAAAATACTCATGGCGATTGCAGTATCAACTATTGCAAACCGATCCTGTAAATCGTCGCCCCAATTGAACGATGAGATTTGTCATATGCCTCTAGCTTTCTCCGTCATGTACATTATAGTACAGTCTGAAGTATAAACCGTCATGAACAGATGGTAAAATAAAAAAATCGGCTAAAATCTTATTTTGCGAAAATAAAAAATAATGTGCATATCATTACTGAATTTGCTATTTATCTATGTAAATGGCACCAAACGTATTAAGTATGTACTTCAAATACCTATATATATGCGTGGAGTCAATATTAAAAAAAAAAAGCAAACATTCATCAAAAATACACTTGGAATTGCTTCCGCGAACTTATTCTTTAGTGCGGAGAAAAAAAAACAGAAACTAAAGCAATTAATTTTAAACAGAAATTCCTTTTTCTAAAGGGAAAAAAATGGATCGCACTTAAATGCCTTTCTAGCGACACGTGGATTGTGGACTGCGTGTTGTTTTGTATTACATTTCGTTTGCTTAATTGAATTTTTTGTGTTGGTGTCATGGACACGTTTAGTGTTATGAGTAATTGTATCTTGTGGAATAGTGTTGTTTGCGTGCGCCAATAGCCTGTAGCAATTGGTTTGGTAAATCCTATTGGAGAATCGTCTAGAGATACAGAAAAAGGTAAGTACCGTTTTGAAATGTACTGTAGAGAAAAACTCGTGAATAGCAGATGTAAGAATTGTATGTCCACCTACTTAAAGAACGCTTCAAACACGACGAATAGATAAGTATATGAAATCGCATTTATTCCATTCTTTAACATAGATATATATGAACTCAATGCACTAAATAGTTTTAAAGGCAATTCATAGCTCACGATTATCTAAGAATTACTTTTACTTTCTTACCTTTGGGTTAACATACCGTGCAAGGAATGATGTGTACTTTTGCATTATGCGCGGTTTTCAAATAAGAATAGTCATCTCTGATATATTTGTGCCAATATGAACGCAAAAGACCAGAAGGATATCTGAACTTAATAATTCTATTAAAGGTTTATTAACAGTTAATATACACCCACTTTTTTTCTGGGACAAAACATATAACCTTTTCCTACAGAAAAAAAGCATGTGTCTATTTGTATATTGCTGTTAACATTGATTTAAGACACTAGAATTTCAAGCTTACTCTCAAACGAAAACTCGTCTTCACACTCATTCTCTGAGTGACCAATTCTTACCTCCTTCCTCCCCCTCTCTCTTTCTCTGGTATACCCTATCTCCCTCTCACACACTCTTTTTCTCTGATCTTGTTAGGAGAAATAAATATCGGATTCTTTTTCCAACTACCTGTCAATGTTAAATAGAAACAATAAATTTGTTGGTTGTTTTGTTTTCATGGCATATCAACCTCGGTGTGTTATTTATTGCCAACGAATTTTTTATTTATTTATTGCTGGTAATACCTTTTTCTTTCAACAATTTATTATTGCTTTGATATAATTTTTGTGTGTAACGATACTTTTTTCTTTTCGAGTATCAAGATTCATTGGGATTTGTTCTTAAGGGCAGGGTCCCCAAGTCTTACTCTGTTATTTAACCCATAACTAGACGGAAGGGACAGATTAATACGTTTCCCAAGGGTAACATTGCTTATGTGAATGCATGGTATTCAACTAGAATTCGAACTCGGCTCACCGATTTCACTTTCTGAGGCGATATCCACTGCACCAAGACGCACATCCGTCACTAAACGCTTGAAGCACCTGGTATTCCCAAGCGGTCACAGATAATTAGTAAAATACATATTATCCCTGGTAGCCGAAATGGTAAACGCATTAAAAAGGACGGAAAGTGCAATATGGAGATCAGAAGAAGCATTGGTATGGCCATGTCTGCAACCCAAAGTTGTGGAGAGTATTAAGAGACAGGAAAATTTCACTGGTCAAAAGAGAAAAAAACTGGATTGTTATGTAATGGATGTGCATCAATATGGTAGCGAATGCTGGATAATCTCTTTAAAATAAAGAAACCAACATGTGGTTATAAAGTAAAATTTTGAGGAAATCATGGACGGAACATTCGAGCAATGACGAGGTCTTAGGGACGATGGACAGTAAGCAAACATGACGTCGTTGAGGCTAACAATCTCTGGATGACGATCAGGTGACAATTATCGTCCATGTCAATAATTTCCGAGCGAGGAGTTAATTTCTTCGGACATAACCCCCTTCACGCTGTTGACGTTTTTGATATTATTTTTAAGGATCATTTCTTGGGAGTAATAATGAAGTAGTTTCTCATTATCTTCTCTACAGTGATTTATCAAGGCACCTATTTAGCCGGTCATTAAATTATAAAAATTACTCGAAGTGCGACAGCTAAATCTGTGCAAAGGAAGATAGACAACAATCGATGATGTGATTAACAGAATGCCTTCGGAACACTCGTACCCACCAACACATGATGAGTTTACTGACCGTATATATATATATATATATATATATATATATATATATATATATATATAACTGGATAAGGTCTTTAATTTAGACAGCGTTAAAGCGTTGACCAAATGGTCTGTCTGTGAATTGTCTATCGGCAAACTCTCCGTTAGCAAGAACGTTCACATACATTTTATCCCAGGTGCAACAGATATATTAACATGACACTTTCATGATCTCTAAGAATTAATCAGTTGTAAAATCAATCTTCATGTATACCAATGCTTTTCTGGTTCGATCTGTATGTTAGATACATTTTAAATCTTTCTTTGGTTGATATGTTGCGATTTTCTTGTAAACAATATATTTGAACTGTAATAGTTCGATAAGTACTGTGTTTTTGAAATGTGAAGGCAAGTCAAGCGATGTTGGCAAACTGCTCATGCAGAATTATATCGAATTTATCAAGGATACTGAAAGAATTTCTTCTCTGCACACATGTTGTTTATGTGCTTATATTTCTCTGGCAAAAAAGAATATTTGTATTTTTCCATGAATTCAGTCTTATGTATCTTTTTTTAGCTTCGGTTTAACAATATTTAATCAATTTCAGATATTGATATTAACATTATATCATAGAAACAGCTGCAGTTCAATTGTATATGGTAAAAACGAACCGGTATTGAACGTAACTGCACAGAAAACTGCTACTATTTTAGAGAAAGTAATTCTTAAAATTATTTTATTGATATGAGTAAAATATTAACTGGTTTATTATATGAGACGAAGATAAAATTAGGAAATTAATTTATTTATAAAATATTTGAAATGGCCATTTTTCAAAACAATACATTAAATAATTTGCTTACCCAACGTTACGAGAATAACCAAAATATGGACATAAAAAAACTGCTACTCTGGTCAAAGACAAAAAAAATTCAATCCGATTTAAATGCCTGGACAGTGCATTGATCGAAGGGTCATCTACAGGAAATTTGCGGCATGGCTTTTACAACATTTCACTTTGTTTTCTAGTAATAAATATGACAGAAGAAAAATGCTAAATGAAAATGAAATATTTAAATTTAAAATTCGAAACGCGTGACATTTTTTTCCATTTTCATACATTTTCCCCATGATATATATATATATATATATATATATATATATATATATATATATATATATGTGTGTGTTCAGCTCGATTGTAACGTGATGACACAAAAGTAGTCCTATCTAGATCTTATCTTCAGTGAGTGTGACTGGCAGAAATGAATCATTTTAAACTAAAGAGATAATTTTAGAAAACTTTCTTAAAGTATTTTTTATAAAGAAAAAATAAACAGTGTAAGAAAGTATTCTGAAATTTATTTAATATTCATTTTTTCTAAATGATTAATGATATTCAAATTGTTGTTGAATGTGGTTTAAAGTAAATAAAATTAACATCACGTTACATTTCATTCAAATTTAAAACCGTAATTCGTTCATTATTTTAATTGTTTCAAATATGAAAACATGTTTTTATAATTTTAATCAGCATTTTTCTCATTTGCATGTTTTTATTTCGACTTTCACAATTATTCTGTAAATTTATAATATTGTAAGTGATTGTTATTCTTATAAACTACAGCAACAACTGAATTTTGATTTCAGGAACAAATAATAATTGAATAAGCATAAAAAAATTACAAGAAAATGTTCAAAAGATAAAACAGCTGAATATAAATAAAAAGCAAATAAATTAAATACAAAAAATAAACAAATTTAAAAATCCAATAATACTTATGGAAAAATAGGGTATTGATACAAAATTTAAAGGACCGATATTCCTTCATACTTTAATTGTTTCAAATTGTTTTTTTTGTAAGCTATAATAAACATTGTTTTAATTTGTATATTTTATTTCAATTTCAACGACTATTCGGTAATGTGATAATATTGTAATTATTAAATGCGTATTACTCAAATACATCAACAACTGAATGTAAGGAACAAACAGAAATTAGATAAAGAATTAAACAAATTACAAAAAAATGAAACAACTGAATATCAATAAGAAATAAATGAATTTCAAACAAGCAAATAAATTAGATGTAAGCAATGGAATTAAAAATCCAATAATACTAAAGAAAAAAATAATAAACAGAAAAAAATCCGAAAAATACGTTTCGGATGCAAAATTCCCCTGAATGTTTGAAGTTAGTTAGCTGTAATAATTCTATTTTACCTAGAATAAATATTATTTAAAAGATCATTTATAAAACCTAGACAAACATTATTTCTTTTTTTTATGTATTATATTCTGACCTTCATCGCAAATGTCATCATTAAAGTGAAACTAAATATCTGCCAAAATATATACTGTGACATACACAGGTAATTTCCTTAGATTTCCTGATTAAAAAAGACGGATTTTTTTATCAGCGTACCAATGACGGCATAATTAAATAGAACAAAATTTGTAATTGTATCATTAGAATATAAGAGGGCGCTGTAATAATCTCTTGAAAAAAGCCGTTTATTTCCGCATTATCTCTTCTAGATATTAAATATTTGCAACTATTGCATTTAATGTTCTCAAAAACTGCATATCATATTCCTAAAAAAGAATAAAACTCGTAGAACAGCAACTGAAAGTAAACAACTAAAATATTCTAAAACAGATATTCAACACCACAAGGAATACTGTAAAAAAATAATAAAATCTTAATCATTGCTCGCTTATGACAAAACATGATCAGAAATTATATATATATATATATATATATATATATATATATATATATATATATATATATATATGCAAAATTCAGATATAAAATAATATCTATGATAATAATACAGAAGAAAAATAATTATATTTGAAAAAAATATGTAAACGTATTTCATTCTTTCAGTAAGTTTATAACAGAAAGCCTAGAGAAATAGCTACTTCTTCTATGTGACGTGACCCTTTCAATCCCTGTTCTGGCTGCCATTTACACATGCTCTTATGGTAGGTTACGTGCTGTTTTCCTCTAAAAGTTTGCATTTATTATGCCACTTGACTCTCTGAGTTTCTAATTATGCTATATTTCAAACTATGTACCGTATGACAAAAACTACATCCGACAAGAAGACTGCTGATTGGGAGATTTTAATGGAGAGTGGAACTCCTCTTAATTTCTGTTGATCCCATGTCCACCCTAACCGAGAATGTTAGCACATGTTAGTTTTCCAGCTATAAGCAAGTAACAAAATGGAACAAAATACTATGAAAAAATGAAAATATTTTTCATAGTAATATGCTAGCAAAACCTTTATTAACAAAAAGAACCAGTAATATTTTTTTTTAAATTAAAAGTATTTGCACATAAATGGATGCAACAAATTCGACTGCAATTTGTTGCATTCACTTATGCACAAATACGTTTGGGAAGGTATTAATCTGTCTTTTCCCTCTCCAGTTATGGATAAAATAGCAGAGCAGATTGGGTTCTAGAGCTTTGGTCGGCAACCACGCTACTGCAGAAAGGAATGACAACATACTGCGGGTAGATCTTTTACCCAGTTAGTCATGTTACGAAAAAGACATGATCGTTTAAGCGTGTATCTCATATAGCACGTGCCTGACTGACCAAATGCACCGAAAAGTCACATTAACGGCATAAAATGACCCATTAGGTCTTCATATGCTGCTGAAGAAACAGACCCAAATTCTTTATGTAATCTATAATACCGAGCTGACTCTTTTTGAAAATTTATTGTCACTTTTGTTTCCGTCTTCTCTAAATCTTTGCCGACGTCAATATGTAATTTATCAAATTGTTTTTCTTAATCTATAACACACAGGTGTACATCGTTTCATTCCTAGTTTTAATATCATTTTGAGCAATAATTCAATTCTCTTTCTCCCAGTGTCTTTAACAATACTGTAGTCCATGTCCGTTTCCCATCTCGGGTCTAACTGAAATGCGCTTTCTCTTCATCAGAATTAAAATGATGAGTTTCGTCATGCATCCTTAAGTTGATTGTCCGATGGAGCATTCGTTTAAATCTAGCCTTTAGAACGTCGTAATAAAATGGATCTACGTAGGTCTTTCAGTATATAACTATTGCTGTATATTTCATTTACTATGTCTGTAATCGTGTCATTGCTGATTTAAAGTTGACAGCATCTCTATTACAAATGCATATGTTCCTGCTGCTTTCTTCTTGTTCAATTTAACCAGTGCTGATTTCAATTCCGATTTTAATATTTTGGTAACTTCGATATTTCTATTTATTACGTGTTGGCCCCTAACATCGTGGCAAAATTGGCTATCTCTTCGTTCCATCTCTGAAATATTTTTCTTCGTTCTTACCGGTTTTCTCTCCTTGAAGTTTATGCATTCTCTTGATGAGTATATCTTTTGCTGTTAATTCCATTATTTTTTCCGCATATCTTCTTTATTTTTTTACTCCTTCTGACTGTGACTGCACGCATTTCATTGTGCCATTCTTTTTTTAATTTCCTGCCTAGATCTTTCTTATCTTCTTAGTTAATTGTCCTCTGTTTTTGGCATTTTTCTGTCTACTTTAAATCGTGTCAAGAATTTAATCTGTCAGAAATTCCTTTTTGCATTGACTAGTATCTTTTGGTATGAACGAATTTTTTATGTGAGTAAAGATTATTTTAACGTGTCCCAATTAAAATTTCTATTTTCATCTAGCTCATTGTATCTGGTTTTAAAATTTTCCCTGTAATTCTTCTTTAAATATATTCAAGAGTGTGTCATATTGCAATTCTTGGAACTGCTTTGGCCTTCAGTGTTTCCTTATTTTCAAAGATTCCATTTTATTGGACTGTAGTCGCTTCCACATTCGGCATATTGTTTATATAGTTGATCTGCTTTGTTTTTTTATTTCTCCTCCTGGGTTTCTCCACATCCATAGACGTTTTGGATGTTCTTGTTACCAGGTCTTTGTCAACTACCTGATATTGCAACGTACAGCATTGAAACAGTTATCTCCTCGTTCATTACAAGTTTTTAATACAAAGTTTCCAATTATTTCTCACGATCTCCTTCACTAATTTAGAATTCAGGTTTCCACAACCAATGCAATTTCCTGGGATTTAATTTGAGCTTTGCCGTTGTCAAGAGAACAGGAAAACATTTCGTCTTTTTTTATGGATTTCGTGCTGTCGGCACTACGATGCGTAGGTTACAAAACTGCCTTCAACTAAAAGAATTCTATCAGGTTATTTGATAGTATCCCAGGACATATATTTTCATGTCTTGATCTGATATAGATATTTCATTACTTTCATCTTTACTTCGATTAAATATATGACTGTGTTTAACACTGAAAACATCTCAATTGTTTCCACCCACCTAGTTTCACACAAACCTAATATAGTAATGATTAACCTATTGATTTCTCGCGTTATATTAACTAACTGGTGACATTTACTTAATGTCTTTATATTACATAGCCTGGAAATTGTTTTGTTTGCAATACCAAAGTAACACACTTTGGCTGGTGAGCGAACAACATGTCTTTAGTTAACGGGTCCAAACTCTCAATGATTTCGTATTATTCCGCCCTAATACATGTAAAGGCTTATTTCCAAACAGAGTGGTCGGATGAGATTTCCAAGTATCCAACCACCATGAAAGCGACTTTATCAAATCCCTCAGGAGTGCATAACAGCATTCACTTGACATGTAGACGTAGTGGTTTTATATTTTAGCCTGTAATCGCTACTGGGAACTATTACTCGTGTCACCGGAAAGAAAAGTCTCCCCATGCCAGGAAAATGATATTATACAAGCGCAAATATTTCCCCTTTTAAATTATTTGCAGGCTGTTCACTTCTGAAAACTTCTGTGGAACCACAAAGGATTAGCAAGAAAAACTTTCTTCGGAACCTATAGTCAAAAATGTACGACAAGAAATAGTTTTAAATTTTGATTTGTGAAACGCTGTAGCTTATTCTGTAAATTCCTTGCGTGAATATAACTTAGATCGGAAGCTAAATGATGTATAGTTTGGACATGTTAAATAAAAGATAATTATTATAGTTCCTGTTTTCCTTGTTATTGATTCTTTCATATATATATATATATATATATATATATATATATATATATATATATACATGAAAAATCAATAACAAGAAAAACAGAAACTATATATATATATATATATATATATATATATATAGTTCCTGTTTTTTCTTGTTATTGATTCTTTCTATATATATATGTACACATGAAAAATTCTTTCTATATATATGTACACATGAAAAATTCTTGTTATATATATGTACACATGACAAAATCAGTACCAAGAAAAACAGAAACTATATATATCTATATATATGTGTGTGTGTGTGTGTGTGTGTGTTTGTGTGTGTGTGTGTGTGTGTGTGTGTGTGTATGTGTGTGTGTGTGTGGTTTCTTTATGTATATATTTTGTGGGATTAAAAATAAAATTAACAGCCTGTAAGGAATTATGATTTTACAAACGAGATCATATATAAGATGAATAAAATAAGCATAGAGCTCGCGTATATCAATTAAAAAAAAACAAATGATTATCCATTGGTGGCAATACTTTTCATCAGAGAACTGTTCATGACATCTGCTTCCTTTGGCTGCGGAAATAACAAGAGAGAGAAAAGTTTTATTCTTGTTTCATTTGGCGGCAAAACACTTCTTTTGATGAATAAATAGAATATTATATATTTATTTAAAAGTTACTTTTTTAATCTATTTTCTTTCTCCACTACCTTTTTCCCCATTCACTTATTTTCTTATTTTATTTAATATGTTTAGGAAAGGTACATGAAACTATACATCCTTTATTTTGATCAGATAATCTTTAAGAGTTTTCTTAAGCACTCCATAGTAAAGTGTATAACGCACTTCAAGAGCAAGGCAAATCCAATCTATTCTAATCCATATATTTTTTCCACCTAACAGTTCTATTATATTTTATTAATATCAGAATGATAATGACAGATATTGATTAAGTCTAGTGAAACTTCTGCTAGTGCTGGTAATTCACAGAGACCGACTTTCATTTCCGAGGTGAACCATGACAAACAAACATCAACTATACTGAGCTTTTATGTGATCAACGTCGGGAATATATTCAGTTAGGAAGTTTGACAAGCGATAGTGATGAAGGGTTGAGGCTTTTAAAGACAAAGCACAGGGGTTTAAGATCAGGCAATTATAACACTCGCTGAAGTTTTATAATTTTCTATTTTATAAATATTTTCGGCCAGGAATTCTGGAGTAAATGTGGAATATCGTATATGTGTTTGTGAATTATTTTAAAAATATCCTATGCTTAAATAGTTACCATTTATTAATCATTAGGGCCTTGCATTCGTCATACTTATTGCTACCTGCAACTAATTCATAGATGGTAATGATAGATTAGGGATGAGCTAATATACAGCAGTTTTTGATGATATTAAATGCTTCCATTTTTTAGTGCAATTGAAACCTTTGTAGCATTCCTTATGTTTTCTGTAAATAGTAATACTAGCTCTATAATTGTAGAGATTAATTTTCTTCAGAATTTAAAATTCCTTAACATTGTGGTAGGAAAGGTTGCAGATTACTGATTTTGTTTTCTTTATTTAGCAACATCTTTTTCAATATTATAACCTATAAAGATTACAAATTTAATGCAACATTTACATTTAGAAACAAACACGTTAAGAATTTTTAATTTTGATTTTAAAAACAGCATCTATATATAGAATATGCAACTGTTCGTTTTCACTATATATTAATGTCCACTATAAAGAGAAACACAATCTAGATTGACAAATATTTTGTCCATAAATTGCTTAAATGTAGCTGCAGCGTTATTTTTATATCGAAAAAGCCAGTCAGTCAGTTAAGTGCCATTCGTGATACACACTTTAGGCGATCATTTCTCGAAAGAGACTTGACTGATTGGACAAAAATTTACCCGCAGTAGGTTGCCATTGCGTTCTACTGTAGACTGGTATGTCAGCCAATGCTACAGAACCAAATCTAACCTATTATTTAACCCATAAGTGGAGGGATTAATACATTCCCAAGGGTATTTGTGTGTAAGTGAAAGCAAAGAATTTAACCCACCACCCCGATTTTTTGCTCTGAGTCGATATCCACTGCAACACAATTGTTTTCTTGAAATCCTAATAGTTAAGATTAAGGAGTTATGAAAGTCATATGTCGCGTGACTGCATCTTAAATTGGTCATAAGCAGCAAGTAAGTTGACCTTAGAAAAACGGAATTCATTCTTAGCTTAGAAGAATATTTTTGCAGGTTCGGAAAAAGATCCTATATAAGGCTCTCCACAACAGCTACTATCCTCTTTTATACCAAGTAAAGTGAGCTGGTCTTTTAACTCGTTCATATTAATATTATTCTGCTCTCTTGTAGTTTTAGAAATTCCGTTTGTGTTGTGCTATGTTTTCCCTTTAATAGCTTCCTTGTATCATAAAACATGACGCATGACTACATGCGGAAATTTGATGATATATATATATATATATATATATATATATATATATATATATATATATATATATATTAATATATTACGGAAATTAACGAAGATTAACGAAACTGGTTACAAACAACCGATGATTTTAAATGATCCAAACAGGGTAGGGGTCGCATGTTCACATAGGGTCGTGGTCGACAGGTCTAGGACGGGCCAGATCAGATGGTTTTCCCCTATGTGGATAGGGGTCGCAGATTTGAATCCTGCCAAATGACACACATTTTCGTAACAAAAGATTATCGTAAATAATCAGGCCGCTAGAAAATCAGATATAATACTGTTGAATTATAAACAGAATATCTACTTAAATACGAGTGTAGATCAAAAATAATGTTCAAACAAATCACTATATGTTGCTGTTTATAACTGTTGTGGACATTAGTTTATGCAAAAGATCTGGTTTAATGTCCGTTTAAGTTTATCCAAACTTATATATAAATGGAACTTTGTCTCTGTGTGTATGTGACTGTGTGTGTGTGTCCGTTACCTATAGACTCCTAAACGGCTGAACCGATTTTCTTGAAAATTTACACAGTTGTACTATAAGTATCTGCGACTGTTCCTAGCTAGGTTTTGTGTCGAGGTACACCCGATAAATATCGAAAATCGATAATCGAAAAAATCGGGTTATAGAAGGAGTGGTCCGATTTTAATCAAATATGATACACTCATAGACAAAGACATAAGAAACGATATTCAGAAGTTTCAAGGTTGCAGTTCTTACAATAGTGCAGGAAATCGATAATATATATATATATATATATATATATATATATATATATATATATAATAGGCAATTTTTGTGTGTGTGTGTGTTTATCTGTCTGTATGTTCTTTATACAAATCCACAATTTTTATCCGTTTCTCACCAAACTTCACACAAATATTCTTTAGGCTGATTCTGAGCTCCAGGACCCTGGGTTAGTTTTAAAGCATTCATTACACCCGAGCAACGCCGGGCTATACTGCATTTACCGTGATATCTACCTCCCTTTCCGATTTATATGATCCTCGGGTGATATATTAGTAATAATGAGAATTTTCATGATTTTTTTCATTCTGTTTGTAATTATCGTACATCTGGTTACTATAAAATGTTTCATATATTTAGGGTCATTTGTAGAAGTATTCAATTCTGCTTGATATGAGTTGAAGCTTTTGTCATATTGTCATATTTGCTCACTTATAAATTAACAATCTTATCCGTACTAATATATCACATGTGGCTACTAATAAAAAAATTAAAAGTAATATATTATTAAAAAATGTACTATACATCTAATTAAACTATCTGAAATGACTCTTCCCCACCAAATGATTTATTACATAAAACTAACATAATTTATTAATTCAATTTCTCTTGTGAGAATTTATCACCGACAAAAAAAAAAAACTAAAGCAAAAACAAATATATATGTTAGATTTACAGTAACTACATAAACAAAACGTCTTACATTACACATGTTTGACCGTGCAGTCATGTTTTATAAACTCTAATACAACATTCCGGTCTACATTCACAATATATAAATAATGATCTGTACCGCAACTATCCTACACCAAGAAAACAAAAAAAGGCAAACTACAAATCCCCGTGGGAATATTTAATAAAAAAATAAGCTGTCAATTAATAGAACCAGCTATCAATACGGAAGTAATGTTCTTAAATGTTTACAAATAGAACGATATTTTCATACTTTAACACTTGCATAAACATGATATTACGACATAAGAAATACCATTGTGGATAATTTTCACGTTCTCATTAACTCTACGCAATCAGTCAACTGTTACGTTCAAAACAAGAAGAAAAATTACAGTAATTTTTAGCAACCCAGCTTTGCTTTTAGTTTTACTTAGCACAACCTACACTCCTAAAAATGATCATGTAAAAAGACTGAAAGTACTTGAGAACATCAAGAAATGGATAAAAAAATCAATTGTAAAATCTACATCACATTTCTGACTCTTTTATTTATAATTCGCGGAAGATTATCCGTGAGTACGAACGGATTTTATTTAAAACATATTTAATCTGACATGTCTAAAGAAATTATTTACCTAAATACAAAAACGTAATATATATATATATATATATATATATATATATATATTGTTACG
The DNA here is from genome assembly GCA_037127315.1 of Ascarosepion bandense. Lineage (NCBI taxonomy): Eukaryota > Metazoa > Mollusca > Cephalopoda > Sepiida > Sepiidae > Ascarosepion > Ascarosepion bandense. Next base: position 1,991,369 of record JBBBDQ010000554.1, on the reverse strand, counting down.
CACGGGGTTTCGTTGGGACTCCGATAGCCGGAAAGCAACGAGAAAGTAAAAGAAATAAACAAGAGTGTCCGAGGGGTTAGTGTAAGATCGATGGAAAGAACGATGGAAGGAGAAATCTACAATTCCGGAGGTCGGTAAACGTTGTGAGAAAACAAACAATATGCAGACACAGAACAACAGAAGACGACACTTTATTTATAAAATATGAAATGTATTAACTTAAAGAAAAGAAAACAAAACTATATAATAAAAGGGATGAGGGGACGATTGGTTAGTTAAACATATATCAATGTGACGAAATACAGACAAAAATAATGACAGCTCTTTATAGAACGTAGATATATGTATATATATAAAAACTTACAAAATGTAGGGCACGACGTCGAGGGTTTGTTACAAGAAATAAATTTCGAAAGTGAGGATGTCTGTTCAATTATCCGAGCGAAAAATGTTGAGTTGTTAATGTCGTGACACAAGTTTTTGATTAACGCCGTTCAATCTTTGCTGTTGGCGTGTATTGTATGCAGATAAATCACAGGAATATAGACGACTTGAGTTTTAGAATACCGTTCAGGATTCTTTTGACAGTCATTCGATTCACGGCGGCATCCGATTACTCTGACAGCAAACAGCTACATTCCGTTTTTGTGATGCCCGATTCATCTGAAAGAAAACAGCTAAGTGAATTTGTTGATATCAACATGCGCGAAAAAAAGTCACGTGTTTGCATATGAAAATCAGTATGTGTTATCCATTGAACACTATTAAGGTCACTTGTATTTGCACTTGAACAAGCAGCGTTCGTCTGGCCTACGATCAGAGACCAGACAGGAGATGGGGGCAAGGAATATTCTCTTCCAGGACTGGCTTTTGTTTAACTTGGTAAAAAAATGTATTCCAAAATCTGCATATTCAAAGAAATAAAGAGACAACTATTGTTTCATATCTCGCTGCAAATATGTGAGTTATTAAAATATACTTGTAAAATCAAAGGTGAGGGTATAATCACTATATATATATATATATATATATATATATAATTATTTTGGTGCTAAAAATGTCCCGTTAGCCAACAATTATAAAATTACAAACAAAATTATATAATGTATAGAAACAAAAAATTATAGACAAACACTATAAAATGTGTTACTATGCATTTTATAAAATAATTGTATATTTAAAGGAAGATGTATGTATGCAAAGATAAACAAAATCTGTCCATCTTTTAGTGGCAAAATATTTCATGAAGATTCATTTTATTGTAAAAATCTTGTTCTGATGAATCATGGGAGTATGTTAATTTTATTTAGTTACTTCTTTTGTAATGTAAGAAAAGTACATCACTATATGTGATGAAACTGCTGAGCAAGGTGGATATATTTGGGAAGGATATTAGAATAATCAAGTATATATAAAGGCAATAAACCGCTTGCATGCGGATAGAAAATATTTTCAATCTATATACAAAGTTAGAACGGGGTGTAAGTCACTGATGTGATTTTTTACAAAACCTATTCGAAGCGATTCCGAGATAATTCGAAGTGTTATCAGGATTCATTATCAGTGGCCAGAATTTTAACAATTTCATATGATATAGAAGCTACGAAAATAAAAGTACAAAATTTCCTAGAAAATACAGTGAAGAAAAGCAAGAAAAAGCATTAACTGCAAAATACATGATTTTTCTTAAAACGATGAGCCAAAATGCAAATTACAAATCGGAGATACCATAAGCAAATATGAAAAAAATTATCTAGGAAATTTTTTAACATATGACGGAAATTGGGACACTGAAATCCGAAAGTGCGTTTGGAGAGTTAATATGCATTCAAGAAATTTAGCATAGTATTATGAAACAGGATGTCCGTTGTGGTACAGTGGATATCGGCTCGGAACGAGAAACCGGGGAACCGAGTTCGAATTCCAGCTGAATTCATTGCATTCATTTACGCGTAAATACCCTTGGGAAAGGTATTAATCCGTCTCTTCCTTCCAGTTATGGGTTAAATAGCAGGACAGATTGGGTTCTATAGCCTTGGTCGGCAACCAGTCTACCGCAGAAAGCAAGGGCAAACTACTGTGGGATAATATTCTGCCCAGTCAGTCATGTCTCTTTCAATACATGATCGCCAAAGCGTTTATCACGTATGGCACTTAACTGACTGACTGATTATGAAATTGAAAATCTTTGTTAGAAACAAAGAAATAGTAGTAAACTCTTACGTGATATATTTCGTCTTGTATGTCAGTAAATTCAAGACAATCACCAAAACACTAACAAAGAAACATGAAGCAAAACAATGTACAGAAAAATACTGAGGATATCATGGAACGACTACGTGAGAAACGACGAATTTTTAGAAAAAATGTAAACAAAAAAGAAACTTAAATTTTATATCTGGAAGAGACATTTGATATTGCTACTCCACATAATGAGAAGAGTTGGTTGGTACAATATGATACTCAGAAAACAGATATAGGAAAACAACACATAACATACTTAGCAACATTTAGTAAATGGATGGAAGTACAGGGATGAGGAAAAACAAGAAAAAGAAAATATTATTATTAGCTACAAATTACAGGAAATTGTGAAGCGCAACAATCGCTTACCAACTGAGGGAATACATCACATAAAGAATATTGAATCGTCCGGTGTGGTTCATTTTCTTTTACGGAATATCAACCTCAATGGATTATTTAATGCCTACAAGATTTTTTCGGATAGGTTTGTAGGAATAGAATATATATATCTTGTACAAAATCATAATCTTGATTAGGTTTCATTCGTTTTATTTTGGAAAAGAAATTTTATGTATTGCTGGTATTCTTAATATTCAATGTATTTTGACCACAGTTTTCGTATTAACTATTTGCCCATGGCTATGACACTAACATGTCCTACCACACCAGCTCAAAACAAAGCTTTTTTATGTATTACTGGTATTCTTAATATTCAATGAATTTTGATCACAGTTTTGTTATTAACTATTTGCCCATAGCTAGGACACTAACATGTCCTACTACACCAGCTCAAAACAAACCTCAGAACAACAGTAATTGAGAGGCAATTACATTCTCTTCAAAACCTCAGGATCAAAGTCCTTGTTACATAATGTAGTTTATCTTCATACAAAGGCCTCAAAGCTTACGGGCTATTTCGTCTTAATTTCATGGAGAGGCATTGGTCAAACGTTATTTTATACATACTCATTTTTCAGCAGTAACTTATTCTGGATTCTTCTCACCGGTCCCATATTACCAAGAAGTTACCTCTTTCCCAAATCCTCCATGGTAAGTTCTGAAGGTGTGGCTCATGTTAGAAATGCTAATTCTTTAATAACTTGGAAATATATTCGCAAGAAGGGCTGTTGACTGAATTCACTCCTAACTCGGTGGATCATATTAACGCCCTGTGTCAATTTATTTCCCTTTAATCAGTATCTAAAATAATCGACTTTTTCAAGTGAAAACTGCTGATTAAATTTGGTTATGTTAGACAATGCTGATTAATTTAATTATAATATTTTTCAAAGAAAAAATGATTAATCCAATCAACATCTTTTATCGATTCGTATTCCTGCTTCTCATTCAAATCTACACATGGTAGGGATCTTCAGGTTTTATGATATTTATTTACCAATGCACAATACAATAAAAATTAAATTCTCGTTCCGAATGGTTAAAGACAATGTCTTTTTAATCTCTTCCGATTATTTTTTTCCTTCAATGCAAATTTGTTTCATTTTATCAATCATTTTGCCCTGTTGTTTGAAATCCATAAAATAAAGTTTATTATCAGTTTTATACGAAATTCTTATTATTTTCAACATTTAATTATTATTATTTAATAATTAAATTATTATTTCTTATTTTATCTAAAGCCTTATTGTTTGTTTAGCAAAAAAGGAAGGCCCTCATCATATGCCTTTCATAGTTAATTTCAAACAACGTATTAAACTTGAAAATCGTGAGCTGATTTGATTTCTAACATTACTTTCAATATAAAATATAATAAATTTAAAGCAACATTTAGTGAATAATAATAATAATAATAATAATAATAATAATAATAATAATAATAATAATAATAAAACCCCAAAGCCCATTACTCTGAAATAAAAAAAATGTGCTCATGAACTTTGGACTCATAATTAGAAAAATATTCTCAATGTTATATGCTCAACAACGTTTAAAGAAAAATCATAATTTACCCCAGGCAAACTACTTGGTAAAGGTGTGTATCAAAGAGTGAATCAAGAAAAATTGAAATACTACTACTACTACTAATAATAATAATAATAATAATAATAATAATAATAACAAAGACCTCATTTTATGAGAAACAAAAGATGAGCACGTGAGCAGAACTCACCTATTCTGGGGAACAAATTCAATGTAAAATGCTAAGAAAATTCTAAGAGAAGATATCTTTTACCACTGATATCTGTTAACAGATATCGCAATATATTATTATGTCAAACAACAATTCACAAACACTGGAAATAATATTTTTATTTTATACAACTGGCATCAGAAGGTTTCATTTATTAATATAAAAACAGCATTTATTATAGTTTTTGTACAAGGCCACATATGTGAACAAATGTAGGTCACTTGAACTTCGTGTCAAGTTACATGACCCGGGGCTCTCTGAAGAGACATGAAAGCAACTATTTTGCGTATTTATAAGTTTGTGAGAAAAAATCTGTTCAGCATTTAAGATTTTTCTTTGCTTCTGACTGGCCAATACGTAAGAGATTGTATTTATTTTGATTTCGCAAACCTCAGCACATGGTAAAATTAAGGGAGACAACTGTTTTATAAAAGTAGCTTTTCTATTCGTGAATGTATAATTGTATATGGTTTTGGTGACTTGAGAAAATTTATCAGGTGTGTGTAAGATCGTATTTTCTGTACATTCAAATTTTAATAAATAAAACAGGCTAAAGCTAAATGCAATTTTCCTATTGCCTCTTTCTTTTAGTCACATTGTTCCTCTCTATAGATTATATATAAGAATATTTACACACAGACATATATATATATATATATATATTAGTGTGTGTAAATTTATATAATAATGTATATATCTGCTTTTTTTAAATATATATATGTGTGTGTATATATATATATATATATATATATATATGTGTGTGTGTGTGTGTGTGTGTGTGTGTGTGTGAAAGAGAGAGAGAGAGAGAGATAGACAGAGTGATAAAAAGTAAATGTGAAATGATATGAAGATAAACAAGTCTCGTAACAGAATAATCACAATCGCTGGAGTGTTCCTCTGCAACAGGTGCATACTCGTGCAACCAGAATGGCAACTGGGTTTCACCCGTTCCCAGTTAGATAAACTAAATGCAGACGATAATTCTATTCCTGCAGCTTATTTTCTTGCACTTCCCGGCTGTGGAACTCGATTCCATTTTCTTTCTTTCCTGACGGTTACAACCTCCAGGAATTTAAATGCAATTTCAATACTCATCTCTTTACCATTTGACTTTAGTTCGTACAACACCACCCTGTATATCCTTTTGTTTCTCTCCGTCTTTGCATCTGTCATCAGACCTGTATTACCATCCTTCTCATGCTCCTTTCTGGTTCGTCTTTTTCTTCACTCTCTTCGCTCTCTCCTATCTAATCCTTTTACTCTTATGTAGCCCCCTGCACATCAGTGCCGTTACCGCCTTGCTCGGGGTGATACGATTAAAAAAACGTTATATATTTACACTCACTGGCTTTGTAAACTATATATAAGCTTTGAAGTTGGATTTATCTGTTTTTTTTTTATTTGCAACCATTATCAAATTCTCTCATTTTACTAGATACCCCATTGCTTGTTTTGGCTATTATTTACAAAAAATAGTTAAATAATTTAATTGCTATAATCCTCTATATTTCCGGACAGTTCCAAATTTAATCACATATTAGTGATGTACTTTTCTTATATTTTAAAAGAAGTAACTAAATAAAATTAACATACCCCCTTTATTCATCAGAATAAGATTTTTACAATAAAATGAATCAATCTCAATATTTTCGCTGTCTACAATGTCAGGACGAATCAAGGAGACCGACTTCCTGAACAGTTACTTCATAAAATATTTTGCCACTAAAAGATGGACAGATTTTGTTTATTTCTGCATACATACATCTTCCTTTAAATATACAATTATTTTATAAAATGTATAGTAAAACATTTTAAAGTGTCTGTCCAACTTTTCCAACCGTTTTTAATTCAAATCTGTCTGGAATTTCTCAGATTACACGTTCTGATTCTACCTCCAAGCCACTTGTTTGTTTATATTCTTCTTAATACTTTCTCGTTACTCACTCTGTTCCTACTATTTTATCATATTTCTGTTGAAATCTATGTTTGTTGCTTTTCTTCCTTTGCGTAAAAATTGTAAAGCATACACCATCCTATTGCCTGGCAGACATAACATAGTAGATGAGTACTCATTTCATTTTTTTTTTAGAAAAAGATTCCTGGAGCGTAGATCTATTATGAACTACTATACACTGACTACTAATCTCTCTCTGGACTCTCGTATTCTCCGGTAAACTTAAAAATGCGGTATTCTCGCTTCTATAGCAGTATTATAATCTGGATGAGTCCATATTTATGAAAAGGGAGAACCCCTTCACACACACACACACACACACATATATATATATATATATATATATATATATACGAAAATGACTAAAGATACATGCTTTAAGTCGACAAAATATATATTTAGTTAAAGCCAGAAAATGATTCCTTGTTGCTTAAAATATATTTTGGATTGGTGAGGGATAATTTGTAATTCCTATGCATGCTTGATATTTTACCGTTTGTTTAAATTACTGTACGTAAAATAATTTATACGGTAGCTAATACTTAAATTATAAGATACATAATATTTAAAATTAAATCATAACAGGATATCGGTAATTCTATCTTTTACATACGTAAAAACATGTGATAATCAGATGACTCATTGTTTGAAGCATACCATTTGAAAACAAGAAAAATATACAGAAGATAAAGAGTAAAAGCTTAGTGAAATGATTATACAGTAACTGAAAGAATATAAAATACATACCCGTCAGCAAAATGTTAGATCTACAGAAAAATTACGAATTAAACGAACCAAAATCAAACAATGACAAACAATTAAATTGTGCTTTGACACAGAACAGGGATTGCCGTCACAAAATTCAAGGGCTTAGAGAGATAGAGTAAGATGGGTTCCAAAAGCTACTAATGTAATCAGTAACAAAAAATATCCTTTGAAGAAAAGAAACGAGTACTAAATTCTCACGTAATGCCTGTCTTTCTATACAGCAATTATTTCTCAAGAATTTCCTCACATCTTAAAAAGTAAATTGAAGCGAATATATAGGACTCCAGAATGATGCTGACACTATCATGGTCTAAGATGTGTGCAATTACGATGTTTTCGAAATCATCGGCACTGATAATTAAATTAAAAAAAAACAATTAGAATTTCTATAGGGCATAATGAAGAAAGTAGGACTGGAAAATTTGATAATTATGGGACAGATTCAAAACAAACCAACAGAGGAAACTGCATGAATTCGCTATCAAGCTTGTGCGAATAGGTGAAAAAACTGGGTATTGAAGAGATGACAAATAATAAAATTTACTATTTACCAAGAGCAAACATCTTAGAGAGTCATTATCCCCAACATCCATAAGCTAGAAGACATATAAAAATATGCCTAATCTCAACTTATTTTACCTGAATATTTACTTCAATCTATTTAACAACCGACAGTTTTCCGACCTTTTGAAATAATTATTTTCTTAATCCTAGATTAATAAAGGGTGTCAGCCAATAGTTTTTAAATTCCCTTTAGAACAGAGATTAAACAACGACAAATTCAAAATATTGAGAAGACTGGATTTTCCTAAAATGAGGCTAAATTTTAAACATGCAAATTTTGTGCCTTTTATTGCTTATAATGAAGTTTTTTTTAAGAGATTTGCTTTTTCCTTTCGGTATAAGTGTTTTCATTTTCCGCTCAAAATTGAGAACCTATCCACACAGATAGATAATGCACATAACGAAATTCTAAAATTATTTTCTGATATTGATGACCCGAATGCAACAGAACACATATGCAACTTTTTATTTCAGCAGTTTAGCAGTTACGCTGATGAAAATGTTGGTCTCTTCTTTGTTAGTTTTAATGGACTTACCTAGGTAGTTATATCCACATTGACATTTCAATTGCTATTTAGCTATTCGAAATATAGTTACCAGAACATTATCATTATATATTAATTTTAACATTGGTCTTAAAGAGAGCATCACGATGTGAATTGACAGAAACATAATAACGCCTGACAATATTAGAAATATGTTTAAAATTCTCACAGCAACCTCACCAATCCAAAACTATCTAATATATATATATCTGACTATATGATTTGTTGATTAAATTTGTTTAGCGATAATGTTAAATGTCCTGCGGATTATTTAATAAAGAGACCTAAATAGTTTCTGGCTTTAACTAAATATATTTTTTGTCGACTTAAAACATGTATCTTTAGTCATTTTCGTATATATATATATATATATATATATATATATATATATATATATATGTTAAGGGGTTCTCCCTTTTCATAAATATGGACTCATCCAGAGTATACTTATAATACTGCTATGGAAGCCAGACTGGAGAATACCGCGTTTTCACGCCGTAGTTCCATTGACACTGTCAGCTCCCTGCCTTCGGGCGGAGAGCGCTCTCTGCTTCCGAGCAGAGAGCACTACCCCAGTCGTAGTTCCGCCGAAGGGTAGAACCACGACTGGGGAAAAATAGACAGACATTTTTTGGCCCGGCTATATGGCCGGGAATACCCACTATAAAATGACCATGTGTCACATCTGACCTTGCGTGGGAAGGCTAGTAAATACAGAATACCGCGTTTTAAGTTTACCGGAGAATACGTCCAGAGAGAGATTAGTAGTCAGTGCATAGTAGTTCATAATAGGTCTATGCTCCAATCACCGAGCAGATTATTACGCAGTACTTGTCAGCTCCGACGCGGACGTACTCAATATAATACGGCTTCACTTTCAGAAACTAGTACATATACTCTTTATTAACCTGCATTCCTGGACTACTAATCTTCATTCATGTCTTTATCTTTACGTTGATACACTTATTTTCTCTCTCAATTACTGGCCGTTTATAATTTCTTTGTGCGTGTCCCATTTCCGGGTTCCACAACAATATATATAATGCTGGAATTTTTACTATAAAAATAATTTCAAAATTACATATCTTTGCATTTGTTTGGGAGTTAAATATCAGTCCATAGCTGGGAACCTAACTGGGGCTATCTCGCCAAGTCTGGGTTACCAAGGAATCAACACCAATTAAGTGGTCTTTTCACATTACTCAAAACCTCCGAACCCCCGATTAATGGTCTTGCTATCGAATGTAGTGTATTGTCATATCCAGGGCATTCTTACCATTTACGATATTTCTTCATAACTGAGTCAAAGTTGGACAGATTTGCATGAACAAGGCACGTAAAAATTGTTTTAATTGGGTGCGATGCCTATTCGAATTGAGTTCTTGATTCTTTGAAACGAAAGTAATAGAATAGGCATTTTAATATAAGTGTATATGCAAAATAATTTTTCTTTTGTCAAAAATCTGTATTTTGGGTCTACTTTCACATAAATCTTTTATACCTGCTATCTACCTAGGTGTCCTTAATAAAATCCACCGGAAAATCTGTATGTGATCGATGAACTTAGGTCACTGGTGCCCCCTATATCTGAATTTACTCTAGCCATAAGATTAGCAACTGAGTACAACCTTTTACTGTGAAACCAATAAAATATAAACGCAAATTCTACTCCACCAGCTTCTTTTCTCGCACTTCTTGCCTGTGGAATTCTCTTGCATTTACTTGCATCCCGACAGCTACAATCTCCAAGAATTTAAACGTAAAATCAATAGTCATCTCCTATCTCACTACCCTGCATTCTCTCTCTCATGCACCTTTCTTCGTCCAATCCACTCTCATCAGTATTCTCATCCTTCTCTTACCCATATACTGACACCCCTTATAACCGGGCACATTTTTTTCATAACTTTCCTCCTACGAAAACCCTGCAAAACAATGGAAGTAAAATACCCTGCTTGGGGAGATATGATTATCAAAATACATTGTATAACATTGCATTATATACAATTTTCGTCGACATTGTTTTTTGTTTGCAGAGTAATAACTATATTTTATAAAATGATAAATTATATTACATTTTATTATTTACGGCTCCGTTTTTTATGCAACAAATTCATTTGATTTTATGTCCGAATATAAATCATTTCCACCGTTTCTCGTTAGTCATTTTTCTTGACAAACGTACTTAGGTTCTAATTATTTGTGTCGCATTTGCATAGTTTTCGCTTGATTTTGTACTTCATAGAGGATTTTGGACCAACATTTGCTTTTATAACCGAACCTAAATTTGTTACTCAATTCCTCATCATTAATTTCACGTCTCATCTGTTTTAATTTTGTCGCATTCGCCAAATATGCATGCTATTATTTTGTCTATCCATAACGGAGATGGCATACTCTGATACATTGAACTCACTTTATGTGTGATTCACACCCAGATTTATCTTTTCTTTATAAAACTGAGCATTACTATTATGAAATTTTCTATCTTGCATATATTTTCCAAAAGTAAAAAAAACATTTCAAACTAATAGTCTCAATACTAATTATGAGATATACGTAAATGATGAGTATTATGAAATCATTTTACATTCTTAGGCTACACTATATTCTCTGTGTCTAAAGATTCAAATATATTTACAAAGTAGACTGCAAAAATGTCACCTAAGATACATGGATGTAACATGTCAGAACTAAAATATAAATTACAAGAAACACAAAATATACTTTATAAGACTGTATGCCGAAAGTATTATTTGTTCATTGTAATAAATCTAACCATAATTTCGACTTAAATATGCACAATTTACGAGACATTATTAAGACAAAATGAACACATCATGGGATATTGAACTTTACGTCTAAGAAAATACAATATAACTCCTTTCGAATTGCTACTTTAATGTGAAATATTTATAAACAATAATGATAAAAATAAATGTGATAGAAAGCTGAATATCGAAAAGAAAGGTCTGTTATGTGCAAACTGCAGCCAATTTGATTTCTGAATGTTACCCTTTATTTCATGCATTTATTAAAACGTTTCTTTCATTTTATAAACACTTGTTTAACCACGTTCATAAAAAATAGTTAAGTGCTACTTGAATTATGAAACCTTTTATCGTAGGTCACATTTTCATCATTTATAACTGCAGGCAACTTTTCTAAGGAGACTTAAGTGTAAACATTTTTAGTTTTAAAAAGATGAAACCTTTTTTTAACGAATCAGAAATATAATTATTAGTTTTCTAAATGGAAATATTAAAATTGTTCTATACTTCTGCGATGAGGAAATATTTACACTATTTAAATTGTTCTGACTATTGTTCTTATTTTTTATGCACCCCCACCCTCTTTCAGGTTTTAGGAATTTTGGACCAAAACGTTTATTACTAAAGTGTGCGTTGTAGGTGTAGGGGATATCGACTCGGAACGAGAAATTGGGTAGCCCAGTGCGAATTCCAGTTGAATTCGTTGCTTTCACTTACGTTCAAATACCTTTTGGGAAAGGTATTAATCTGTCTCTTACCTCAAGTTATGGGTTGAATAACAGGAAAGATAGGGTTTTATAGCCTTGGCTGGCAATCAGTCTACCGCAGAAAGTAATAGCAACCTAATGCGTGATAATCTTCTGCTTAACCAATCATGTCTCGAAAGAAATATGCTCACCCAAGCGTGTATCTCACATAGTACTTTCCTGACTGGCTTTTGTATATCATTCTCAGTCTATGTGCGTTATCATGTAGTTATGTTCCTTTAATTTAACCCCATTTGTTATTTGTTCACCATTGCTGTAGACTGGTGTTGAACTTAAACTTAGGGACACATAGCCCAGGTGATATAATTGATTAGTCCAATGATATGACCCAAAAAGTTATCCATACAGCTTCAAAACATCCGGTTCTTTTTACGATCACTTACAGTAAGCAACGTTAATACTGCTTGAGAATTCCAGTTGCTGTAATCATTCACTCAGTGAAAACATAAATCTACATATTTGTTTTAAAAATGACCGATGTGTGCAATGAAAACATTTCATGGCGTATACAAGAAAAAAACGTCTCAGTCTCATCTGGTTTCTCTCTAATATTTATTACTTTGTTTGCACTCCTCGATTTTATTCAGACATTTTCATATTTTCCAAAACTATATCCTGCTAAAAGCTGTATCTTATATTCCTATGCTTTATACACGGAATCATAATAAAATGTCCCCACATATTGCTGCTATGGAAGCTTGAATACGTTAATAGCAAGTAGCCCGTCCAACTTCGAAAAGCATATGTATAATTACAAATATGTATAACATTTTGTTAGCCTTATATATAGAAGCAAATTTACTTCTTATCTGCAAAATTGAATAATACTAGTGACAATGGAAAAACACAGTTCTTTCTGACATATTTCGTAGCTTCAAGTAAAAAAAAAATCTTATCCAAGGACCTGTCACCAAAAGCAAAATAATATAAAAAGGAATAATTTACTATGTAAATATGTAACATACTTCAGTCAATTTAATCTCTGGAACGTAGTTCCATATCGAGTGAGACATATGGAGCCATGCTGAAAATTTCTTGTCCTGACCATTTTTAAAAATCTGATTATTAATGAATAGGAAAAAGATAATACTCATGTTGTAAGTGTTATTCCTTTTATATCTTCAGTGTCCGTCGCTTTATTTGAATTTACAATATTAATGTCCACCATAAAACCGAGGGTTGCAAGAATTAAAATAAGAAAAACAATAATTATAGAATTTCAAAACAAGAAAATCCGTTTTGAAATCTGTCTGTTCCTGGAACTTACAAAGGGACATATCTACTAACAAATCACGGAAATCAAATTAGCTTTTTAATTTATTTTTTATTTTTTATGCCACGACCACAAATAGTTCCCATGTCGGGATTTTGAATAAATTATTGCGACATATTACTTTGTATTTCGAAATTTATATTTTATTCCACACTACGATTGTGCTTAATCTTTAAATGATGATATATTTGACGATAACATTTACACTGAGCTAAACCGATCTTGACGAATTTTTTGATGAATCTGCTAATGTAGAGCAAAAAATAAATACACTGGGTACGATCATATCTTATATGTGACAGCAAGGCTGTTGATGGGGGGTGTTTCGAGAAGCGTGCCCTCACATCTTAATTGTTCCAATATCCAATCTAACCCGAGTAGGGAGCAACTGTTATGGTTCGCGATATGAGTGAAGAGTGAACGCCCGAAACTTAAGTCAATACATCATGAAAGTATAAAGAAAACATTATAGTGAAATGTCAAAAATATTTTTCAAAGTAAAAAAAATCAGCAATTTATTAATATAAAATATAACAATAATTACTAGCAATCTATTTCTGAAAAGGAAATTAAATATGCTCACAATAATGTTATATTTAGTCATTAAATGAAACATAATGAGTTGATATGTCGTGAAACAAACAAACCATCAATTAATGCAAACAAATAAACAGTATCGTTTCCGCTTCACCAGGTCTACCGCTGATATGGTGACAACATTCACTGAGTAAATATACGAGGCTCTCTATAAGAATGACGAAGCAAGATGTGTTGTTCTTGATATCTGAAAAAGTATTTGAGAGTGTCTGGCATGCTATCCTTTTACGCAAGCTAAAACCATGTTATAATTGGACCCTTATTTGGCCTAATCCAGTCGTTCCATTTAAAATCGCGTAATGAAGGTTGTAGTGAATGGACATGCTTACAGATGCTATCATACGGACGCGAGTGTCCCTCATTCTACGGTATACGCTTTTTCAATCTTTACCGACAACTTTTCTGATGTAATCAGATTCCAAGTAGGCCTCTACGCTGAAGACACCAGCATTTACTCAGGCTTCAATAAGAAATCTACCGAAGCTGACAAAGGAAACCTCGCTGTTGATCTTGAATAGGTCCTCCAATCTGTGGTGGAATGGGGGAAAGAGAGAATCGTAAATTTTTATGTTTTCAAAACTGATTTGCTATTTTTTAACCAACATAGACAATCGCTCTTATCCCCCAACCAGCATGGAGCGGCTAGTCACCTTGAAAGCAAAACACTGCCCCTCCTCGGCTTAGCTCCATCAGATAACCTCAAGTACAATGAATACATTTAATCTATAGCTAAATCTACTGCAAGGAAGGTCTGTTCACTGTGTAGTTTTAGGAAGTTTTCCCGTCTGAATAAGTCTTGCACATATATAAATCTACCATTCATTCCTGCATTCACATCTGGTCTTGTTCCTCTGCTATTCATCTCAATGTTCTTGACAAAATCTAACAGAGAATCTGCAATGTAATTGTTGTGGATTCAGGTCAGGAACCGAACAAAATAATGAACAACAAAAACAGATATTGAAATTAAAAATGAATTTATATCAAACGTAATGATACAACTTGAACGTAGGTTAGTAATCCAGGAATACGATTAGTAAGGAATATATTTATATATATGTACAAGTCGTGCTGAAATCAATATGTCCGTGTAATACCATTCTCTCTGAGTGAAGCTCAAAGCTACTATGACTACTGACGTGGTATTCTCTGTGAGACTTCGGTATCTCTCGGTAACTTACGGATCTGGTAGAGTACTAGTACTGTTCTCATTATGGCATGAGTATATGTATACTCAAGTTGAGTCTATTATCATAGAAAAAGTGGAGATGCCACAACACCCCCTCCCTAGGTTCTATTTTAGGGGTAGTTAGTATTTTTTCCACTTGGGATCTATGATTATCGATTCTGTAAATTTTTGTTTACTGCTAGTTCTCAAGCAGTAGTAACCGTTAGTAGGTCCTGCGTAGTCCGCATGGACTCTCCACCAAGGTTTTTCTACCTTAGGCCAAGGTTTCTCTATGATAGAATGTCCCTTTGCTGCCGGCTCGCAGTCTTTATATTTTTCAACCATCTGCGTAATATTATCATCAATATTAGGCCAGTACACGTAACTTCTCATTAGTGCTTTCCTACTGTTTTTCCTGGATGTCCTAAAGAAAAATCTTTTAAATTTCTCCTTTGTAACAATTTTGGTATTACCAGTCATTCATTAAAAAGTAGGATATTATCGTAAATTTAAAAACTGTCTGCTAAATTTTATTCTTTGTCTTCTATCTTTTTATTCCTGCTTCTTTTCTGCCTCTCCTTTTATTTTTATCAGTGTTACTGATAAATCCCTTATCGTATTGCTTAACACTTTAAAGATTTCCTCTTTGGCTCTCAAAGCCGCTATAACCGAGTGTTCTAGAGGTTCGTATTTCGTAGGTACCAGTATAGAAAATTGATTAGCATAATTAATTTTCTTCGACGGTACGAATATGAAATTATAGTTTAGTAATATAATTCCCCTACTCAGGAGTCTATTGGTGGTGTAAACTGGTAGTTCCTTTTTTATCCAAATATGTTAAGAAGGTGTTTATGGTCCGTTTGTAGAGTAAACTCTCTCCCATATATGTCTCTGTGAAAGCAAGTTATGACGAATATTAGGCCTAACGCTTTTTTTTCTATTTGCGAATAATTCCCCTTTGCCGGTAGTAACGATTTAAATGCGTGAACTATTGGTTTTCTTGTGCCATTCTGCATCTTGTGTAGTATACAAGCTTCCACTCCGTGCTAGCTTGCGTTGCTAGCAATGATAATTTCCAGTTTATAACGTCAAAATGCGTCAGTGCTAGGTCCATCGTTAGTTTCTGAATAATTACATTAAAGGCTTTTTATATTTTTCCATCCAGTTCTATTGGTTATCTTTTTTCCAAACTTAATTGAGGAGAGCCCTCAATTTATGCATGTTTTCAATGACTTCACCATAATAATTTGCTAGATCAAGAAAACTGTGCAAATCCGCGACATTATTTAGCTAGGGCATATTTTTTATTGCTGATGACCTATCTGAGTCTGGTCTTTAGCCATTTTTGAAAATTATATGGCCAAAGTATTTTATTTCTTTAAAAAAATCACATTTTATCTCTTTTACTTTAAACCCAAAATCCTGCATTTTTTCAAAAACCTCCTTAATATGTTATGTTTCGCGTGTTCTCCATATTATCGATTTTGATTAGAATGTCATCTAAATAAGGAGTAGCAAAGTTCTATCCCGTAAGCATGTTATACCTTGTCTGTTGAAAGATTGCCTGATCTACCTTTATTTTGAATGGCAATTCGTTGAATTCATAGATTCTTTTGTGCGTGTTTATACATAATATATTTGCACTTTTTCTTTAACTGGAATCATCTTTGCTCAAATCAATTTTCGAAAATACCTTACGATCGTTAAGTTTGGTAAATACTTCCTCTGGACATGGCAATGGGTAATGATAATCTTTTATCACATTGTTTAATCCAGTTGATAAATCTGAACAAACACGGGTTTCTCCGGATTTTTTCTTCAGCGCCGACCATTCGTTGAATTCTATTTTTGAAATTATTCCAGTTTGTTCTAGTCTATCTAGCTCATTATCTATTTTGTCTATTGTTGCGAAAGATACGTTTTTCCTTTTTTTAAGTACTGGCCGAGCATTCTGCTTTAGCACGATTTCTGCTGCGAATTTGTTATATCGTCCTAAACCGCTTGAGAATACTTTGGAAAATTGTGCGATTCATCTTTCATTTTCATAGCTTCTGACGGCTCGCACTTTATTTTCTTACAGAACGATCTGATGAACAAATCCCATACCTCAAATTTCTGCATCCAGTATTGTGCCTACCAAATTTTCTGTGTCTTTCTTAACGTATATTTTTAATTTTTTCGTTTTTCCATGGAACTTCACATTCACGATTATTTCACCTTCGAAATTGACCCGTTTGTCTGTGACAGACTTTTTGGGGCATGCATCATGGTTAGCCTATTCATTTTTCTCCATGTTTGTAGATTAATTATCCTTAGGTCCGTACCTGAATCTAATTGTAATCCTTTTTTAGTATTTCAAGTTCTACATATTTCCTCGTGTTTTGTTTGTTTTCGTAGTCCACTCTAGTAGATTTTGCCCTACTAAAATGTCTTTTGTTTCTGCATACAGCTGCCATATGTCCCACTCTAGTAGATTTTGCCCTACTAAAATGTCTTTTGTTTCTGCATACAGCTGCCATATGTCCCATTTTTCCACACGCTAGACGGTTCTTATATTTGAACCGACAATCTCTAATCCTGTAAAATCCAAAACATCTGTAACATTCAGATAGGTGGCTAATTTTTTATTTAACTTATTTTATTTGTTGTCTAACATCTTATAATTTTGTCATGAAATTCTTTTTTTAAATTTGGGGAGGGCGAAAAGCGTACATTTTTGTTTAACTTAAGTATCTGTGTGACACCCGATTCCTCATTTTATTTACTGTCTTTTTTAATACTTAACCATTTCCGAAAGTCTTCTGAATGTTTTTGTAGCGTTAATCCTAATTAATTTTGGAGTTTGGTAATCATTCTTTTACGCATTTTACTGTCCTTAGCTGTGACTAATCCTTGTACAAATATAAGATATTTAAAGTTGTCCGGAGTTAATTCTTCTAATTTAAATTCTTGTAATGTTTGTTAACAATTGCAGCGGACGTCGAATAGTCCTCAAAATTGAGGCTTTTCCTCTGTTTGTGAAAAAGTAAAATCTTTGTACTGAAAAGCTTCGTAAGGCATATCCCAGTCTCGTCAACCGTAAAGTCGGTTGTCTTCTTTGGGAGGATATAGTCCAAAATCTTGTGTATTCCTCCATACCTAATTTCCTGAGAAATAGACTTAACTTTTTTCTGTCAAGTTTTGACAATCAGTATTAAAATAGTATTCATAGTGTGTGTAATAGTCCCCGAACTTTTTGTCATCATCAAGAGTGTACTTAAAGGTCTTTATAGCATTCCAAACGTCGTCTTGTGAAAACATTGCCTGTTTTTCCGTGTTCCTTTCTTATGTGTTGATTGTCAATTAATAATTCTTGATGTTGTAACTGCCTTTTTTTGTTTATTCTTTGAATTACCATCTTTCTTTCTTTATCATTTGAATTTTATTTGTTTTTCTTCATTTATCATTTGAATTTCTATTTGTTTTTTCTCTAATTTAATTGGTGCTTCACTCGAATTTTAAATGTCACTCTTCACTTCTTTATATGATTCCAAGTATTCCTTCTTGAAAGTAATCCATGATTTGCTGTTTGGATTCACTTTTTTAACGTTGCTTGATTGCATTTAAACTTATAAACATTTTGTGAAAAAATTTTCTTGTTGCGACTTGCTCGAACAGAAAATAAATATTGACTTACAAATACATTTTTAAAATTTTTTTCTTTCTGTCTCTTTTCGTTCCAAAGTTGTTAGACAAGCGGATTTCTCAAATAGTGTCCCCAAATTGTTTGTAGTTGATTTATGTGGCACTATCGTTTTTTCGTTGTTCTGTGTGAGTTCTTTCGAGTTTTGTTGTGACTCTAATTTTCGTCGGCATGTTGTGTTCAAACTGAATTCGAATCCTTCGTTAGGTTTGAATCCTTTGCGCTAAAATTTTGTGAATGCATGTTCTAATCCATCGTCAAAATTGTTTCGTCGACTCGCGTCCGAATCTTCGTCGCCAAGTTGTTGTGGATTCCGGGTGAGCAACCGCATAAAATAATGAACAACAAAAACAGATATTAAGATAAAAAAGTAATATTAAACGTAAAGTTACAACTTGAACGCAAGATAGTAATCCAGGAATACGAGTAGTAAGGAACATGTATATATATATATATATATATATATATATATATATATATATATATATAAGTCCTTGAATTAAATCCGTGCTGAAATTAGTATGTCCGTGTAATACTATTTTTGTCTGAGTGGAGCTCAGAGCTACTATGTCTTCTGACACGTATTCTCTGTGAAACTTATGTGTCTCTCGGTAACATACGGATCTGGTACGATAATCGTACAGTTCTCACTATGGCAGGAGTGTATTTATACTTAAGTCGAGTCTATTATCATAGAAAAAGAATAGATCCCACAACAGTAATCGATCCCGACCTGGTAGATCAACTCCAGTCACTTTTACACCGACGTAATGTGGCTTCCCTCTGTCTCTTCTACAATACTTCTCCTGCTCTTACTTAGTTCACTGGTGCTACATCTGATGAATTTATTTGAGCTATTAATCTAGCAACTATGTCCCATCCTTGTACAGTGAAACCAATCAAATGTAAAGGTAACTTCTACTTTCGCAGCTATTTCCTCGCACTTGCCGTTTTGGAATTCCCTTCTTTACATTTCTTCCCTTATATCTAAAATCTACAAAAATTTAAATGCAATGGCAACTGCCATCTCCTATGTTCTTGATTCGCATCCTTTCCATAACAGCCATTGTATCATGGTCTTCTCACATTCCACTTTACTCTCATGCAGCTTTTTTCATACCAGTGTTCTCATCAATCTCTTACCCATTCTCTAACATCTCCTATATCTTGTTACTCTTTCTCATCAATCTCCTCTTATGTAACCCCCTGCACAATAGTGGCAGTACTGCCTTGCTCGGGATGAAATAAATAAAAAATGGTGGTAAACTCTTAAGATTGCATTTAGCAACTCCAAATAATGCAAAGTTAAAAAACGGGAGTTCGAGTCATAACAGGTTAATGCAGAGGTTTTCGTACGATAATCGTATAAGATTAAGTCAATACTGGTCAGTACTTCGTTCGGTGACCGGATAGGAATACAAGGGTCTGTAAGCTTGCATGTGCTGGTCGTGTAATGGATAATGGCTAGGAAATAGAAATCGGATAACAGTGTTTACATACGAGTCGATTTTTTTTGACTATGTGCAACTGCCCTTCGGATATGTATGAATCAACCTCCCCACAACCATGGGATAATTAAAAGTTTCATCAGTAAATCCTAGGTATAATTTTTTTTTTGCACTCTTAAAACATTTTCTAAATAGTAATAATCTGATAAATGTTTGAAAAACCGTAAAAAGAAGGAACTAAAAAAATTCCACTAACGAAAATATAGATAAAAACAACCCATGCATAATTTTTAAATGAGATTTCTTAGAACTGTATTATCAGAGGAATTTTTATTCTTTCATGACCCTGATAAGGACGGTGTTTATTAATTGACACGAAATATTTCTTTGTTCTTGCTTTCCTGTTAGTTACAATCTCCAAGAATTTAAAAGTAAAGTCAATAATCATCTCCTGCCTCACTGACTTACATCCTGTCTCTCATGTTTTTCTACACCCACCCCACTCTCTTCAGTACTCTCTTCCCTCTCCTACTCTCTTCCTGACACCTCTGCAACCTCTCACTCCTCATAACCTTTCTCCTTGTCCACCCCACTCTCATCACTAATCTCTTCCCTCTCCTACTATCTTCCTGACACCCACTGCAACCACTCACTCTTCATGACATTCCTCCTATGTTACCTCCTTCACAACAGTGTCAGTAAAATGCCTTGTGTGGGGGACACGATTATTACAAAAAGTAAATCCCAGATAATTTCTTTAAAGTCCACCAGTGTATTCATAAACAGATTGCTATTAATTTCAAACATGCATTATTTTTGTCTTCATGTTACTTTATCGGCATGATCATGGCTCTCCACAATATTCTCTCATGAATAGCAAACAATCATTTACCCTATGTTTGTAACACTTGTATCCGCCATGAAAATAAAATAAAATGTTACTCTTACTTCACTTAGCATCGATATATAATAAAGTTAATTGCTAGATACAAACCTATGTTCTATGTTAACAGTTTCTTCTATCTCACTTCTTGCTATTGAAACTCTCTCCTTTTTATTGCTTTTCTTTACAATTTATCTAAAAATATTTAATTGAAATATCAATCGTTATCTTCTGTCTACTTAATTCTTGTATTTTTATTGTTTTCTCCTCTCCATTATGCTATTCATTTTACATATATTCTTTTATACTAATCTTTTTACTCCAACTGTAACCACTTGCGTATAAGTGGCTACGATCTTATAAAAGTAAATGAAATGTAAATGTCAATTTATCTTCGTTTGATTTCTGGCTATTTTATCGCCATCACTGTTTCTTCTACTCAGTAACCAGTTTTTCTGCTTTGAATGAAATGGCTTTCCACTATATTTTACTTCTTCACTAAATCTGCTATCATCACAGTACCATCAGCATATCTTATCGTTCTTGCGTACTAGAGATAAATTAAGAAAACCTGCTCAAAATGTACAAAGCAATATGCAAAACCTATTTCTCAGATTGTAATAGTAATTTAACTATCAGTCTCTATTTTCCCACAATGATTATATACCAGCGACAGTATCAATCTGTTTCTTTCGTGGTCGATCAGAGAGTACACATTGTCAACATTCACTTGAACTAATGTGGTAAATTGCAGAAGTTTCAACAGCCTATCCATTATCTAAATTGCACAATATTATGTCAATCCTCTGATTTAACTTTTAATTACTTTCTTCCATTAGATTCGATATCATGGCTTCTGTACGCCAAGCAATGCTAATTGACTCATGTCATACACTAGCTTCTCTTCGTTTCTTAAGTAATTTTTACATTTAAAGCTATTATGAAAATGTCCATATCGTCACCAATGTCGAGACTAACTCGGCGTTTAAGAAGGTTAGGGTTGACATTTTTCATAATGCTCTATAACTCCCTTCGGGCTTAAGGAGAAATATAGACTATTAAGTTTCTACAATCAAACTCGATGCGTCCGACCTAATAGGTTTTTATAACTACTGTTTCTTTCCAGAAAAGAGTCTTGTAGAAGCGAGTCCTGTAAGCTCCGAGATAGTCTGACTGAAATTATCCTTTTAGAGGTTAGTTTTGAATTCAGCATTTTCCTATTTCGAGATTGTTTTCCATTGCAAGCTAAAAGAAACCAGTAAGTTCCATTAGTTAAAAAAAATATAAGTACATTAAAACTGAAGAAGAAATCTGCAAATTGTTTAAAATAGAACAGTGCTGGTAACAAACCCGCCATGATTAAATCACTTTCTGCGTCAGTCTTCGCTGTCTTCCGTTGTCTTGAATGCCGTTCCTTTTTATCCTTTCCTCAGTCAGTCAGTTTAGTGTCACACGTGAAACAAGCTTGGGCAATCATGTCATTTTCGAGACATGACTGACTGGGCAGAATTTTATCTCACAGTTGGTTGCTCTTAATTTCTGCATTAAAATGCTTGCCAACCGCTGTAAAACCAAATGTGTTCTGCTATTTGACCGATAGCTGGAGGAAGAAGCGATGGATTAAGACTTTTACTAAGATTATTTGTTTGTAAGTGTATTCAGTGAATTCGTCTTGAACTCGACCTCGAACTCGGCTCTCCGACATCCATTCCACCACAATGCACATCATTTCCGCAATCCTCCTTATTCTTAGTTTGCTCTTTCACTCTTGCTTTCACTCCCTGGAAATTCCTGTGATCATTTTTTTATCCTATCACCCCGAGAAAGGTGGTAATGCCACTGATGTGCAGGGGGCTACATAAAAGTAAACCGATTATGTAGAAGAGAGTGAAGAGGAAGACGAACCAGTTGGAAAGGAGCAAGAAAAGGATGTGAATACAGGTGTGATGACAGTTGCAAAGGTGGAGAGAATGGAAAGGATATACGGGTTGGTGAAAGAACTAGAGTCAAGTGGTTAATAAATGCGGATTGACATTGCATTTAAATTTAGTGACAGCGTCGCTTTGCTGTGGATGAAATGCCTGAAAAATGAATTCAGAATACTGTGAATACAATTACAGTTTATAACTATATTTCCACATTCCCCTCCTCTAAAAAGCAGTGAATGAGGTCAACATCAGCAGCATATGAAGATAATTGAGAACAGATATCGGTAATGATCTCTTCTTTTTCTTCAATGTGCCGTGTCCTTTCAGGACATAGAAAATCATGGCCCTCCATATCTGACTATCCTTAGTAGTTTTTAGGGCACATTCTTTTGTTATCCCTCCCAAAACTAGCTCTGACACCATCTGACTCAATCTTGTCAATTATTTTACGCATTGCTTTCCCCTGTCTCTATTCTTCTCTCTCTCTCTGACCTGCGAGTATCAGATTCTCCAAGCCATCTTTTTTCAATACATATAGCAGTAACTTCAGCTTTCTTTTTCAGATGTTTAATATTAGTTTCCTTTTCGATTCCATTCTCTCCAAAACCTCATCTTGCTTACATGCTCGGTCCATGATATCTGCAGCATCCTTCTGTAGAATCACATTTTAGCTGCGTCAGTTCTCTCATTCAATCTCTAAAGAATTTGATCAGAATTTACTGCTATAATAAAGAACGTATTTTACATAAGATTTCAATAATTTCTACTTTTTTTCTACCGAGTTTTTCTAGTGTTTTTCTTTAAGCACGGATTTTTATAAGGCGGCCAGGCCGAAAAAATGTTTCGTATTACATCGTAGTCGTAAGTAATATGTGTTATACGGAGAAAAATATTATTAGATTGTGTATGGAAGATTGTTTACTCATCAATAATTTTGAGAATGTATTTCAGAAGATTTTGTTTATTGAAAAAGTATTTTAAAAAATGTTGCGCTGCTTGTAACGTATAGTTTTTCTTCATTACCTTGAGGTTACACATTAAAACTCTGATTGTTCTTGCCTCTTCAGATTCAAAGAAAATCGATGATGAGACGAAAAAAATAAAATAAAAAATTATAGAAAACATGAAAGAAAATTTCCTAGTCCATATTCTGAGTGGGAATTGTCTGATTATGATTTCTAAATTTCAAACAAGCAAAAATTGCTATTAACGCTCTACAATAATGGAAAATCATAAAATTGCCTATAAAGATATTCATATTTCAAAGCAAACATTTTCACAAGCAACACACACTCACACACACACATACACCCCCCAACACAAACTAGAATATCGTTCATATATTTCGGAAGAAAGTATACCTCTCACTATTTCAAATACGGGAATTCATCACTTAAAATGTCCACAGCGCAAAAACGAGTATGTGGGGAAGACGTCACATGATGTAAAAATCACATTTATGAACAAGAAAGATACTGGCCTGTAGACTTTAAATTTTCTCATTTGACATCAAAACGACGTGCGATATAACTTTGATTTCATTAATGCCAGCGTTATTAAAAAAAGAACAAAACAGTTTTAGAAGAAAATATTTTGCAAACATAATTATAGCATTACTACCAACTACAAATACTCGCTGAAAACATTACATTACTTCCTCATTTTTTGTACACTTCCATTCTTCATGAATCTAAATTATGTCTACTAATACATAAAAACAAATCACATAATTCAAATTCCAAAAAAAAAAAAAACACATAAGAAATACTGAAATCAAAATTCCAACCAAAACAAGTTTATCAAATATGGCTGCGTTTAACTGACAAAACGAGAAGTGGCAACATCATTCCTCTTACGCACACATACAAGTAAATAAGAAATATATGACTAAATACAAAATCATCGCAACATCTTCCTTGATTTCAGAGCTACATTTCACCGCATATACAAAAATTATATCTACAGATATTTCCTCGCACACACACACACATACACACACACACACACACGCATGCGCACGCGCGCGCGAACACATAGACGTATATATTAACTAAGGTTTTTCGTCCAACATATAGCTAAAGAGACTATAATTTTTGTCACAAACACTCAAATACAATATAACAAACTTTAACGTCAAATATATTCCTCAAACATGTATTTTATAATTATCTACTGAGTTAATACACGTAGCACGTATCTAGCCAATAGGAAAAAAAAGCAAAATTTCAGCATAACAATATGTCTATTTGCATTTTCATTTTTCTTTCAATCTTTGAAGAAAAGGGAAACCTGTTACATTGAGATAGGTTTCCTATTTGTTCTTCCTCATTCCATATTGACGGATTCAAACAAACAAACACACACACACACACACACACACACATATATATATATATATATATATATATATATATATATATATAAACAAATATATAAGTATGGATATCAATAAATATACATACTGTTATAGACGCACGTACACGTATCAGTGTTTCATGTACTATGGAATCACCAGACAAGAATTATGTTCTGGCAAAATATTAACTAACTATTCATAATATCCCCTTTATTAATGTGTAGTGTATAAACTCCGAGACGTTCAATAGACGCAAAATCGTATATATATATATATATATATATATATATATCTGTAATTTCAGATAAAACTTATTGGGGAAATACTTATTTTCAACATGTCATTTTAGGGCATGTATTCTTGGATCCTTTATAAATAGAGAATTAGAAAAAATTCTAATCCCAGAAGATAGATTAAGTAAAGGAAGGTTTTGGGATGTATTGGTTTAAATCGGGTTGGGCTTGGGGGAGGAATTTAGTCGTAATTTCACCTTGGTATGTGTGTGTTTTGATCCTTAAGTTAGCATTAGTAGGTGGTGGGGAAGTAATTGCTTGGTTAAATTTAATTATATTTGTTAAATTTGTATTGGGACTAATTGGGGGAAATAGGATAAATGCCAAATTATTAGGATTGCTTTTATAATACAGAGTGGATTAATTTTTAACTTAGAACTTCCTCACTACATCTTGACATAAGTTTAATAATTTTCACGAAGAAATATTTGGGAATATTTAGAGCATCTTGCAATTTATCTAGATTGGTTCGCTGAACCCCAAGGAGTTGATATATACTTTCGACCACATTCCAAAAGTGCACTACCGGACAGATGTCTGGGGATTGTTGAGGTCACTTTAACTCTGAAAAATACATATGGAGTTACCTCTACTAATCGGTTTCTTTTTTTATTTATGAAATTTTACGTCGTTTTGCCAGAATTCGGAACTTATAAATTAAAGTATGGGTTCTCCCTCAAAAAGTGAGTATGTTGAGCAATGCAAACTGTGATCTTCTTAACAATAATTAAAATATACTCCGATACATTCCCAATAGAGTCACATATTAGAAAAAAATCTTTGAGAAAACCAGGAATGGCTCAGTCCTTTAATTTTACCACCCAAATCTGACTCAAAATATGTAATGTCTCTGGAGAAATTGTTACTTATTATTGACCAGTTTTTGCCAATTGTAGCCTGAATTTAATGTGATATCCGACAGGAGCAAAAATCACTGTTTTTTTGTCGCTGTAGCACATTTTGCCAAGGTTTGACATGTTGAGTACTTACAGAAATTCTTCTCTCTATATCTGTTTTAAAAGGTGTACAATTCAGCTAATATTTAACTGTAACAAATCTGGATACTCTCTCTTAATGAAAATATCTATAAAAATGAATGTCTCGCCATGTAGTCATTTTCTTTTGCTGATCATTCTCTCTAAGCCTGAAATATGAGTGAAAATTCACATAGATCAACAAAGACGGAAATGCTCAAATCCATCATTTAGCACCAAATGACTATTTCACAACTGTCCAGTAATGTCTTCCTTTTACAATTGTATGAAATTTAATTTACTATTTAGCAATAATCAGGTATAAATATATGCATCCTTTAATTTCCAGCAATATCAGAAGGTGGTTAGAGATTTGTATGCAAGTGCATTAACTTAAGTGGCAGATGATTGTATACGTCGTAATGATGTGAGAGTGCACAAAAGAAACAAGCTATCTCAATCAGAAATTCTATTGCAGTTTTGTTCTTATGAGAGAATTGCTAGTTTCTTGTCAATGTTACTCGCGGATGCCGATGCTCCTGTCTATCGTTGACTGGAAATTGTATACGAGTACAAGTTGTCATAGCATCTAGTCGTCTGTTGTGTGCAGATAAAATGTTAAAATAATAATAATAACAATAATAATAATAATAGTAATCTTAATAATTTGATAGACGCCTTTGGAATTTTAATGCGAATGACACGTTTACCGAAACTCTTCAAGACGTCAAGTTTATTTAATCTACATGAAATTTTGTTACTTTTGCTAATTTAACGTAAACATGAATTTTTCTTCGTATCATTATTTAATTTAACTGTTCTTCCTTGAAATGTTTCTGATAGATTAGTCAACTATTTTTTTATTTTTCATATATCATTAGTGTATTTTTTTAATCATTCCACCCCGAGCAAGGCGGAAACGCCACTGATATGCAGGGGGCTACATGAATGTAAAAAGATTAATTAGAAAAGAGTGAAGAGTACAAACTAGTTAGAAAGGAACAATAGAAAGCTGAGAAAGCAGGTGCGATGACAGGTACATAGGTTTTGTCGATATTTTGAAAGATATTTTTAAACTACGTTATTTTCCTTATAGAAAATACGACAGGAACCAACTATACGATATAAGAGCAACAGTATACAATTTCTACGATATTTCTTTCTTAGAAAGTCTACTATTTTTTGATAACGCTATTTTCGACGATTTTAATTAAAAAATAACTGAATGTATAGATGGGCGAACAAATTATTATTTTCAAATTTTACAGCAATGTTAAACAAATGTAAACTTTTTATTTTCCATTAGTTTTAATTTGTTTGTTGTTTTTTTTAAAATGATTTTCGTTAGAAAGACAAGTGATGAGTGATCTGATCATTTAAGCAAGATTAGAAAAGAAAAACAGAAGAAAAAGAATGCAAACATTGCTCTCTCTCTATATTTTTCTCTCTCTCTCTCTTTCTCTCAAATGTTACTCTAATGTAGTGATGCTTTGCTTCGTTGAGCGTCTCTTTCTTCCAAAATTAACTTTTTTGTTTTCCAACCTTTGTATTACTCTCCAAATTCCAATCGTGTTTCTAACTTCTGTCACTTGACAAACCAGGGATAGGAAAACTCTGAACAAAAACCCGCAATTCAGGGTTTTAATCGTGTCGAGAGTTTAATGCCTACTGCGTTATGAGGTCACGAAGGATTTGTTACAGATACACACAAATCACTTGAAGATAATGCTGAAAATTTAGAAGTGTTGGAGATGTGTGATATTAGTCGGTCACAAGACAGCAGTAAAATGAGTTCAAAACACGTTGAACAGAAATATTTTTACGGAAAACAAAAATAATTTACAAGAATTCAAGGAAAAATTCAAGATTTATAAGTCTTGATACAAAATATAAGTCAGATACAAAATATATATATATATAAGTCAGATACAAAATATTGCATGCAGGAAGAACAACTTCCAAAATTACAACCAACAAAGCTTAACATCGAATGTATTAAGCTTTACAATGCAGCACTCAATTTAATTCTGGATGAAGAAGACACTTATAAAAATCTCAATTAAACGATATACGCATCAGCAATAGCAGCAATAAAAAATTAAACAACAAAGTAAAAAAGCAGTCTCCCAGATATGAAAATCTACACAGGAAAAGAAAAATAGAAAAAGAAACCCAGCAACTTATAAGAGAGTTATCAGTTCTCGATTAACTGGCAAGAGAAATAAATGTAAGAACTAGAAAAGGCAGAAGAGTTGAAAAAATAGAATAATAAAAATAAAAATGAAGTCCTATCAAACAAAAAAAAATAAATCAAACAATACGACTTAAGGCTAAAAGAATAAGTCTCTATGAGAAAAGATCAAGTGTCTTCAAACAGAACAAGATTTTTCAAACCGATCCAAATAAATGTTACAGGAAAATAGGTCATCAAATAACTGAAGTGAGAGGCCCCACCAAAACTGGAGAGGTTGTACATATCCAGGAAAAAATGGGCTTACCCTAACGAACTTAACAGAGTAGCAGATAGGATTATGCAAAAGATAGAACGAATAAAAAATAAACCAGGACAGACAAGTTCTGGAACAGAGAATAAGATGTTAAATATACTTTTAATAGAGAATATGACTGATCCAGGAACAGATAAATTTCGTAACCTTTGGCTATCATATTTAAATACAGCACACACACAAAACTATCCAAAGAACTTCAAGTAATGGTTAACGATCCCACCAAATTTCCTGCATGGATGACCAAAGGAATTCCCTATCTTCTATCTAAACATAGTGACATAAATATACCAAAAAAATCTACAGACTAATTACATGTCTTTTTAGAGAATACAAACTACTGACATATATTTTAACAAAACACATATTTCTTCACGGTATAACCCGCTATCATTAATTTCATCAAACAATGTATGTCGATAATGAAAGCAACACAACGATTATATAAATGAATCCTATCAGTCTGGTGAAATAAACATCAACAGAAGAATATTTCAAGAAGAGTCCCCCTTACTATATTGCATATTACAAAAGAGTATTAACGAGACAACTTAACAAAACGGAATATGGTTAAACAATAGCTCAATAACAAAAAAGTCATCTATTTACATGGATGACTTAAAGTTGTATACTATAAATGATTATAATCTAGAAGGTCTTCTGCAAACTGTAAAATTTTTCGGTGAAGAGAGTGGAATGAAATTCAATTTGAATAAATGTGCTAAATCCAAAGTTTCTCGAGGATCGCTACAAAAAACATCCCCTGTTATCTTAGACACCATTGTAACAATACAAAAATTCGAGCAAGGTGTAGGTTATAAGTACTTAGGGTTAAATGGGATTTGAAAAAAATTCTCCATAAAAATATGACAGAAATAGTGAGTAACGATTACTACAGAAGGGTATTGATATTAAAAACTGAATTGAGTGGGGCATTATCTATACTGTACAATGTGCAAACACTCAGGAAAATATGTAAACAAACACTGGTATGAAAATCACACAGCACCGGTGAAAGAAGTAGAACATGTCTAAATACTATGGGAGTAAACCATCTATACTGACCGGATAATTTAAATAAATATTCCGGACATTATTGTTAATAATCAAAAAGAAAATTTGCCTACTAATTGATATGGCTTGTCCAGCGGATTTTAACATATCAACTAATGAATTAAAGAAAACAATCAATATATAAAAGTATGATGTAGAAAAAAAGTAAAAACTGAAAACACAAATATTACCAATAATAGAAGGAGCACTTGTAATGAAAAAATATGGAACAAAACAACACGTGGAATGAATCGGTGAAAAACACTATTTAAGAGATATACAAAAAATTTCTTGCTAAGTGCAGCCCACACACTAAGAAGAACTTTGTCTATGTAATGCTAGTGATATTATAGAAATAGGAAAAGACAAACATGAAATGTTGCCATAACTACACACTGCGTCCTTCCTTAGGTCTCTCCTCAGTCGTGTAGGTAGTGTGCCATAGCAGAAATAATATGATGATGAAAATTACTTAATTATAATTATCTCTATCACCATAAAAATTGTTGTATATTTATTCAAGTGGATTTTTTAAAAAATATTGTTGAAACAAATCACACGCATATATATATATATATATATATATATATATATATATATATATATACAAATGCAAGAAATCTAAACGTGAGCAAAACCTACCGCAGTTTCACCCCTTAAGTTAGCGACAGTTCTAGCGATTTAGTTTCTTATAATTGGTGTTAGTTTCACTGTGATTATTATTAAATATATATATATATATATATATATATATATATATTTATATATATACACACATATATACACACACATATATATATTTCTTGCTAAGTGCAGCCCACAGACTAAGAATATATATATATATATATATATATGTATATATATATATATATACACTGAGTGATAGAAAGAGATATGTTTTATCTTTAATCCCATGTTTTGACGGCAAAAATAGTTTATTTTGCATAAACATGTAGCTTCAAGCATAATTATCTCCCTTGCCAATGCATTTAACTTCATTGCTAAGTATATAATCCTAATTGTCAAGTAGATAATTGAAAACTTAAAATCTCCAAGGAATTTTAATATAATTACTCAATATCACAGCAATGTATCTTACATCTTTACTAATCTCAATGGCATCCTTTATAATTTTTTTTATATGAAAAAGCTTGTCGTAGAATAACCTTTTATATATCAGAATAAATTTTATACAACAGTTCATAATACAGAAGCAAATAATGTACAATCATGTAGTATATATTAGAGTTATATAATAACAGCCTCAAACCAAATAATGTCCATATTATTTGGAACAAGCATTCAACAACCAAACTATAAGGATTCTTTAACTGACATTCTGAAAAATAATTCATTTCTCAGCATGATCACTTTCATGAGAAACCACATATCTAAAAATCAAAATAACTGCGTTAACATGGTCTTATCAACATTCAAACTTTTCGAAATATCGCTAGAAGTATTTTAATTTTATTTAATTACTTTCATTATTGAAAATAGTTGAAATCTTTGAACCTTAAGAAAATTCATATATAATCTGAGCAGTTTTTTTTACATATTCAGTAGCAGGATGCTTAATCGGTTTACAAAAAAAACTGACAGAAAAATCAACATAACATGTCATTAGCCGGCATTATTTAAATGAGTATTTTTTCCTAGCTACTCCCAGTTCTAATTGCATGAATAGACAGAACACTATTATAGCAACACCCAAAAATGGCTATGTAATCTTATTCACAGGTGGGCTAATATTTACCGACAAGACTTTAATGTTGAAATGAAGAAACTTAATTGTCTTTTTCTGCACGGGTGAGTATTAACATTTTAACCTCCTTTAGGCGAAGATTTACATAGAGAACCCTTAAACTACGTTGCCCTTGTGTAAGAAAATGATGTTATGGAGAAATGTTAAGCAAGCAATATAAAGGAAATATATTTATATCTCATGCAGCATCATCCTCAAAACCTCGAAATTCTAACTTCCAGAAAATAGAATCTTTTAACTTCTATAAAAGTTGGTACTAATAAAACAAGTATAACAAAAAATGAAATCTAAATATCACAGAATAACGTATAAAATTGCCCACCTTTTTACGAGAGACGTTTATAAGAATAATTTAATTAATAATTATATTATAATTTCACAAAACTTCTACTTGGTTACATCTCATAAGGTGGCGGTAAACAGCTTTGTTCCAATAATTTAATTAGCTGATAAAACTAAAGTTTTACTTATAATAAATATCAAATTTGATTAAGTGAAATTTGCAATCTGTTACCATAAATGAAAAAAATAAAGCATTAGAAAAGTAAATTATGATCTAATAAAAAAACATTCAATAAATTTGTCACAAAATTTAGGCAGGAATAAGAGGGTAGAAATGACAAAAATAATACATATTTTGTATGCGATATTGTTGAAGTTTATTATTCGTTAATGAATCTTTTTTTCTCTCTAAGCCTAATAATTTAACTGATCGTATAGTCCCGTATACTGTATTCAAAATAACTAAATAGCTTAACTTTTCTCTAATGTTTAACTATTTAGCTATTTCATGAGCCTAAAGGTCACAAGCAAATAATACAGCAGGAAATGCTAAATCGAAAGTTAAACCAGCAAATTGACTTTCAACAACAGTAAATACAGTAAAAGTACTGCATTATCCATACATAATTGAAAATTAAAAATGGCAAAGCCCCAACTATTAACTGGAATATCGTAGATAAATTCAAGCATTAAAATAGAAATGGAGATACCTGAATCTATACCTTTTAGTAAAAAATGTCATTTTGACTATACAAATAATCCTAATTTACTTAATAAAAATGATTTAAGGACCGCATACTGCCATATAAATATATATATATATATATATATATATATATATATAGTATATCGAGGCAGCAAGTCATTTTCTAAACATACGCTGTTGAATATAAGAGACAAAGAATGTCTATTATGTTTAATCATGAGCCGTTCTAAATTTTTGCTTTAATTTCAGTTGAAAATAAAAACAAAAATTCTCCACCATTTGGATAATTATTTATTGGTTTTCTTCTAAGCTTTCGGCTCACATGAGCCATCTTCAGAGAGGTTGTATAAACTGAAATATTATAAAACCACTATCACCGGCGATATTATTTTGTGTTGACATAAAACTCCGCTTGGAATCGGCAATAGGTACCAAAAATAATAAACGCAGTTCTTAAGTTTGCGAAGCGGTTTTATGACGTCACACCGCGGGATAGCGCGAAATGACAACAAAACCATGTCGTCAAATGAATGTAATATGTTATGTCCTGTTTTAAAGTTGATTTTATTGTGTGTTGGTTGTTTTGATTTGATGTACATGGCCTCCAATATCTGCAGGTTCCTCTTCCTGTGTGTATGAGTAAGGATCAGCGTATTGTTGACCAAAATCTCTCTGATATTACCTACATGTTTATGTTTTTCAGAGAAATGTTGTTTAATAGTACTCAGATCAGAAAGATGACATGTAAGTCTACGGGAGAGCGTGGTTGTAGTAAAACCAATATATGTACTAGGTTTTTGATTATTATAAGCTTAGAACAAAACCAATAAATAATTATCCAAATGTTGGAGAATTTTTGTTTTTATTTTCAACTGAAATTAAAGCAAAAATACGACGTTTAGAAC
Organism: Ascarosepion bandense; assembly: GCA_037127315.1. Lineage (NCBI taxonomy): Eukaryota > Metazoa > Mollusca > Cephalopoda > Sepiida > Sepiidae > Ascarosepion > Ascarosepion bandense. The sequence goes on along the minus strand of JBBBDQ010000554.1, from coordinate 1,957,784 downwards.
GGCTCATGATTAAACATAATAGACATTCATTGTCTCATATTCAACAGCGTATGTTTAGAATATATATATATATATATATATATATATATATAATTTATGTGTATGTGTAAGTGAAAGTGAGTATGTTGTTGCTTTTATTTTATATATTACTTTTGCAATTATTGATGACTAAATATTTATGTATTTTTATTTGTAATCATTAAATTTATTGAACATACTATTTTTATGAACTTGAGAAATTGATTTGGATTACGATAAAATATAATATTGACACTATCCTCGAAAATACAAGTACGCTTAGAAATTTAAACCAAAATATCACTGACCTCGTTAAAATACAGAATAACAGTCATAATGCGAACGTCGGTTACATGAAACTCTATAGAATTGCGAGTGTAAATCTCCCTTAGAGACTTCCACGGAAAAATAATCATTCATGAAGCGCATAACATTATGTCCCAAACTTTCTCGAATTCTATCTACTGTAAATAATATCCAAATTCCAAAGAAATTGTACTATATATATATATATATATATATATATATATATATATATATCATGTTATCAATAAAGGTTTAAGAATGTGCAAGAAGCCGAACAATCGCACGCAATTTTACGAAAATGAATATCGACTTTTAAACCAACATCTCATCCATATTTAAGGGCTTTCTTTCCTCATTGACATAGATGGGAAAATAAACAACCTTTCATCAATTATACCAGATACACACAAACGAAATGGTAAAGTTTGATTTTTATAAATCTTTTTAAAAGAATAATATAAGAGGAGAAATTTATGAAACTAAGCTCATTCATTTCATTAGGCAGATGAACAGTACAGGGAAGAAGCCTTTAATTACCTGCGGTGCAATATATTTCACGCACGAGCGTGCACACACAAACACACAGACACATACACATACACAAACACACATATATATCATATATAAAAAACCTCGTATCAGTCGCACAGCTTACCAAGTTTCTGGACATGTACTTAATTGTATTTAGATGGTTTATTTGAAATATAATTAAGGTAAATAATTCTTTGCCTCTGAATAATTTAATAATTTACATAATTAGTTCCTTCGAAGTTCAAATTCTCTAACATATGTTTTTGAAAATGTCGTAACACTTTTCCTGCTACAAGGCAATATTTGATTTCTAACTGTAATATAGTCCCTGATGATGAACGATGACGTTCATAAGTATTAGAACTACCCTTGAACAATTTTTATACAAATAAAATTCGGAAATAAAAAGTCTAATCAGAAAATATGAAAAAATCCAAAAGAAATTATATAAGACTATGTTGTCTCCATCGTTTAATGCAACTTGTTTAAAAAAAGATGCTGCCGAAATATACGTCCTTTATATATATAAGTATAGAAGTCCAGTTCTTAAGGATAATCCAAGAAGATTAACTAATATAAAATATTGAAGGTTTTATATCTATATAGAGAGCTCAATGGTTGTTATCCAGAGCAATATTATATTTATAAAAAAAAACTCAAAACGTCATTTCAATTGGTTATAAAATATAATTCATTTCTATGAGCTTAACTGGCTTATTTTATCAGACCTTACATGATTCCATCCCATCGGTACCAAAGATTTTGCCGGAATAAGCATTTACTTTAACTGAAGAGAAGGATAAATAAAGAATAAAAATAAACATAAGAAGAAGGAAAAAAGAAAGAGAAAGACAATCAGGACCTAGTCATTGGCGTCAGATCTGTCTGGGATTGCCCAGGACGTAATGAAGACATTGACCAGGAAAGGAATTTCTAATTCTTTGGATACTGGAGTTTGTGTGACCCATACAAGCAACCCATTCATTTATACTAACTTATAACCATATATACATATATGTGCATTCCCACATATGATTACAAATGTGAACTTGTTCATGCCTACATATATTTACCGCCTTAAAATTTTTTCTTATCTACTTACGGGTCCTGGCGTTCGTGTACTCACATATATATTTCACCCAAGACGGGATTTCCGCGCGTATAAGTAGCATTATATATACACACACACATATAATTGCTAGTAATTCTCACACATACTCTCAAATTACGCCAATATCTTCATACCTCCATACGTCCAGTGAATTTACGTATATATAAACCTGTCTCTGTCTCTTTCACTAACATACGAGGCATTCGATCTAACTTTTATAGCGTAGAATCATTCCCCCAAACTAACTCACCTGATATCTTAGCCCTATGTGAAACTAACCTTGACCCTTCTATCCCCTCCTCTGAGTTTTATGTTTCTGGCTACCTTCCCCTCTTCAGGAAGGACTCCAATGTCCATATGCATGGGCTTTGTGTTTATGTCAGCGAACACCACCCCCTAGCTAGAGTGACATCTCTTGAATCCCTGGACTAGTCATCCATGTGTTTCCGTTTCTCATTTCTAAGCTCAGTGAGCTATCTCTTCTTCCTCTTCCGCTCCCCCTCCTCCTTTGACTGTTCAGTACTTGACAGCATCTCTGACAATATCGACAAGGCCATTTCTTCTCACCCATCTGCCCATATCCTCGTGTTTGGTGACTTTAACGCCCACCACATTATGTGGCTGGAAAACTCTGTCACCGACACTGCTGGTGTCCACACTATTAATCTTTCAATCTCCCAATTCCTTACGCAAGTGGTGGACTTCCCCACGCGTTTCTCTAACAGCCCTAACGGAAGGGACTCTTTACTAGACCTCTGCTTCACTTCCATCCCAAATACTTGCACCACCAGACAGCTCTGCCCTCTTGGAAATTCTGACAACGCTGTAGTTTCTGTCAAAATCTCTTTCCACTCCACCCCTACCCAAGAACCAAAACCAAGACCAACAGAATATCCTACTGCTATCAAAGAGCAGACTGGGATTCGTTTCGTGAGTTCCTCTGCGACGTCCCTTGGAACAATGTTTTTAGTCTTCTCGTCGAAGATTGTGCATCAGAGGTCTCCTCCTGGGTTAAGGCTGGCATCGATGCATTCATCACTGCCAGGAAATTTCAGCTTAAATCCCATTCATCTTCCTGGTTCTCGCCCGCTTGCTCGGCGGCCATTGCCCACCGAAATCATTTCTTCCGTCTTTGTCGGACCAAAACAGGCGCCTCTACGCCTCAGCTCGTAATAAGTGTAAAAAGGTACTCAGCGAAGCTAAGATGCTGTTTGCTGCCTGATTGAAGCAACACATAGCATCCTCTAAGTTCGGTGCCAAAGACTACTGGCACCTCTGTAAAACCGTGCTTAACAAGAGTAAGTCCTCAATACCTACACTAATCAACGAGTTTGTGGTCCTCACCTCCCCATCGGACAAGGCTGAATGCTTTGCCCGTAGATTCTCGACCAACTCGTGTCTGGATTTGTCTGGAGTCTATACACACGACTTCCCACCTACAACAGAGGCCCAATTGAATGACGTCCATATCTCACCCTCGCTGTTTTCTAACATAATCTCAAAACTTGACCCCCACAAAGCGTGCTGCGGGGACGAAATCACTATCATAGTCTTATAGAAATGTGCCCCTGAACCCTCCTCTGTCCTTTCTAAACTCTACAACTTCTGTCTATCTTCCTCCTGCTTTCCTGCCTGTTGGAAGTATTCTTCTGTGGTTCCAATATTCAAGAACACTGGTGAACCCTCGGACACCGCAAATTACCGCCCTATCAGCCTTCTTGCGATCTTAGGCAAAGTGTTCGAAGCCATTATCAACGCCGAGGTCGTTCAACATCTCACAGCCCACAGGCTACTCTCGGACAAGCAATATGGCTTCTGCTTCACCAGGTCTACTGCTGATATGCTAACGACCATAACCGAGTATATATACCGGGCTCTCGACAAGAATGGTGAAGCGCAAACCGTCGCCTTGGACATATCTAAAGCCTTCGACAGGGTATGGCATGCCGGCCTTCTACGGAAACTGCGAAGCTACGGCATAACTGGACTTTTGTTGGGCCTAATCCAGTCATTCCTCTCTAACCGTACTTTGAAAGTGGTACTAAACTGACATGCCTCTTAGAACTATCCTACATACGCGGATGTCCCCCAAGATTGCATCCTAGTTCCTACGCTCTTTCTAATCTACATCAATGATCTCCCAGATGCCATAACATCCCAAGTAGGTATGTACGCCGATGATACCACAGTTTACTCTCACCTCCATCAAAAATCTGGTGTTGCTGATAAGGACGGCCAAACCGTGGTGGATTGGGGTAAGAAATAGCTCGGAAAATTCAATTCTTCCAAAACGAAGCTGCTGTCAATTAACCACCACAGAAAACAGCGCCTCCCCCTATTAGCATGGAACAGGCTTGCCTCCCAGAGAGTAAAACACTACGCCTGCTCGGCCTGACACTCTCAGCGGACCTCAAGTGGAATGACTACGTTGAATCCATTGCTAAATCCGCTGCTATGAAAGTCGTCACTCTGTGCAGGGCCCGGAAATTCTTTCCGCCTGAATCTATCCTGCACATATATAAATCTATCATCTGCCCGTGTATTAAATACTGCTGCCACATCTATTCGGGTGCCCCTGCGATTATCCTCGGGCTTCTTGACAAAATACAGCGGAGAATCTGTAATGTGATCGATACCGACTTAGCTGACCGCCTGCAGTATCTCTCTCACCGGCGTGACGTGGCTTCCCTGTGCCTCTTCTATAAGTACTTTCACAGCTTCTGTTCGGATGAACTTAAATTACTGGTGCCCCCTAGGTGTGAATCTGCACGAGATACTAGATTAGCAACTAGGTCCCACCCCTTTACAATGAAACCGACAAATGTAACCGCAATTTCTACTCCAACAGCTTCTTTTCTCGCTCTTCCCGCCTGTGGAATTCCCTTCCGCATGATTGCTTCCCCGACGGCTGCAACCACCAGGAGTTTAAATGTAAGGTCAATAGACACCTCCTAACACACTAACTCGCACCCATTCCCTCCAACACTCTCCCTAGGTACCTACCAACTCGTCTATCACCCTCTGACATTTCCTATACCCAATCGCTCTATGTAACCCCCTGCGCTATAGTGGCAGTGGACTTTTCTTTTTCTTTTTTATATAAGCTTTTCACCCCGAACAAGGCATGTCACTGCCACTACTGCGCAGGGGGCTACGTAGAGTGGAGAAAGGATGATTAAATATAGGAAATGTCAGAGGGTGGGTGATAGGCGGGTAAGGATACCGAGAATGAGGGTTGGGTAGATGAGAGTGTTCTGAGAATAATTGGGAGTTAGTGTGATAGGAGGTGTCTATTGACCCTACATTTAAACACCTGAAGCTTGTAACTGTCGGGAACGCAGAGTTGTGGAAGGGAGTTCCACAGGCGGGAAGCGCGAGAAAAGAAGCTGTTGGAGTAGAATTTACGGTTACATCTTATTTGTTTAACTGTAAAAGGGTGGGACCTAGTTGCTAATCTAGTATCTCGTGTAAATTCGTGCATAGGCGGCACCAGTGAACTAAGCTCATCGGAGCAGTAGCCATGAAAGTACTTGTAGAAGAGGCACAGGTACAGCCACATCACACCGGTGAGAGAGCGGCTGCAGCCGGTCTGCCAAGTCAGTATCAACCACGTTACAGATCCTCCTTTGTATTTTGTCAAGAAGCCCAAGGAGAGCAGCAGGTGCACCCGACCAGATATGGCAGCAATATTCAATACACGGACGGATGGTAGATTTGTATATGTGCAGAATAGATTCAGGTGGGAAAAACTTCCGGGCCCTGCACAGGGAGCCGACTTTCATAGCAGCAGATTTGGCAATGGATTTGATATAGTCATTCCACTTGAGGTCGGCCGAAAGTGTAAGGCCAAGGAGGCGTAGTATTTTACTCTCTTTTATTACCCTTTGTCTTACCGAGTTTTCAATTTTAATTTCAGTCAAAGTAGCTCCTTGCGCTCTAATAGAAATATCGATTTATTTGGAGGCACGTGATTAGAAAACAAAAAACGAAATAATCCAAGATCATACTTTTAAACGTTTTATTCGATTATTTGTCTCCTTTATTTTCAATTATTGTAGATATATTGATTTATGTTTTCAACGTTCATTTTGGTAAACCTCCTATATTGAAGAGTCGATTGTCATTCGGTCAGTGAACATTGGATGTCACTCAGCGATATCCTTTTCAAAATCTATACACTGAAAAATCTATCAAGTGTTTCTTTCACATTCTAAACATAGTGAGAAAAGTTTGATAGATAACAACAGATTTTTCCACTGAAATATTTCCATTTTACCAACTCAGGCAAAGGCCTATAATTGAAATGTTTGTATTAACGACAGTGTTAAGCTTACCAAATAGAAAAGCACCAATTTTCTGAAAAGAATGTCTGTTAATTGCTACTTTCAAAATGTCGGTATTTGGGGCTCTTTTGTTCCGTTTTTGTAAATTTGAAAATATATTTCAACCCTATGAATTCCTAATTATAAATTATCAGGTTTAATTGTAAAATAAGTTTCATTTATAAGAATCATTGCATGTGTGGCGGTACCAAAAATTATGCATACCCAGCTATGGACAAACAATCCTTTATCAAAAAGATTACCAGACTGGCAACTGGGTCCCACCCATTCACAGTCAGGTTAGCCAAATGCAGACGACAATTCTACTCCTGCAACTTCTTCTCTCGCACTTCCCGCCTGTGGAACTCACTCCCGTATTTTTGCTTTCCTGACGGCTACAACCTCCAGAAATTTAAATGCAAAGTCATACTCATCTACTAACCACTGGACTCTAGCTCTCTCCCCACCCCCGTATAACCTTCCCTTTCTCTCCACCTATGTATCTGTTATCGCACCTGCTTTCTATTGTTCCTTTCTACCTAGTTTGTACTCCTCACTCTTTTCTAATTAATCTTTTTACATTTATGTAACCCCCTGCACATCAGTGGCGTTTCCGCCTTGCTCGGGGTGAAATGATTTAAAAAAAAATTAGGCTTGTGAAAAGATAGATTTAAATTTAATCATTCACGAATATATATAAATAAAAGAACGTTTAAAAAAGCTATAATTACATTAAAAAATAGTACAACGTGTAGGTTTTTATTTGAAGAAAATCTCAAAAGATATGGATACTTTGTCTGAAAAAGTGTTTTCTGTCTTTAACCGGTGAAATAGAGACACACACACACTGTGTGTGTGTGTGTATTTGTGTATGTGTGTGTATTTGTGTGTGTTAATGTGTCAGTATCTTTAATAATCGATAAAATGGCATTTAGTAGCTGAAGTACATGCACATGAGACCATACCGATATTATACTTCATTCAGAGAATGTATAAACTACATGAAATACATGAGGGTGATGAAACACATTTCCGTTCAAAATACCTAACTTTTAATGTATTTTGAACGGAAATTTATTTCGTCATTTTCATTCACACATACTAACGTTACCGACATATAAGCACACTTGATTATTCTATAGTTTAAATACGCTCAACACACTTTATTTTCATTTACATATACTTACATTCATAATAAAAATGTAATGCATTTATTACGGGTTGGCACATATATTTAAACAGACACAATACTTTTTATAATAGATTTAATATTCCCCTACTGACTTAACACAGGTAACATGTATTTGACCAATGAAACATACTGTCAGATTTTTAAATCAGTCGTTTTTTTATAAATCTCTGGAAAATTTGTTAAAGTGAAACATGTTAGATTAATGAACCTTTCCTAATTGTTCCTTGCCTATTCTATTCATCTTCTCCCATTCTGATCAATATATATATAGTATTCTGATCCATATATATATATATATATATATATATATATATATATATATATATATTAGAAATTATGTTTTAGAACATGTACATAATTTCTTCTATATATGTCCTCTTCTCTACAATCATATGGCTGTTTCAGTGTTTAGACACAAACACTCCATCGGGAGAAATAAAGGTTTGGAATCATTCTCTCTTTATATTTTGTTCGTTGTTGTCGTGGGAGTTGGTCTGGGTTATTGGTAAAATATTAAAAGAAATAAGTAGGATTCCAAACGATAATTTATAGAAAAAGTATATATAAAAAATTAAAAGAAAAAAACCGGCCTCTAAACTTAAAATTATGATTAAACATACAACTTTATACAAAAACTGAAAAAACGCTAATTTGCATTTACTTTCTAAAAAATATAAATTTAGATTTCTTGAAATAACTTCGCCTAAATACAATAATACTCCAAACTCGAATATATAAAAAACATATATATTTTTTAAAAAAACCTATAAAATAAAAAAAAACATATTCCATACCGAAAAAATCAAAATTGGAAAGAAAAAACACCCCACCCCTATCACGTCTATCTAAGAAACCCCAAAGCGAAAACCTAGACACAGGAGCAAAGTAAATACATGAATTAGGTCCACTAACAGCAGACATAATTCAATTAAACGATAGCCAACAATAAAAATGACAACTCAAGAGGCCGCCGTCTTAGAATTTCTAACCAAAAGATATACCCGACCGATAAACCGTACATTCCAGCAAATAATACCATTAATCAACAATTTTACACTTATACACCCGATTCTTCGAGATTCTAATGGTCAAAACGAGAGACACATTCACTTAATTACCAATAACCCCAACCAACCCCCACGACAACAAAGAACCAAATATAAAGAGAGAATGATTCCAAACCTTTATTACTTCCGATGAATTGTTTGAGTCTAAACACTGAAACAGCCATATGATTGTAGAGAAGAGGACATATATAGAAGAAATTATGTACATGTTCTAAAACATAATTTATAATAAATATTCACAGCTCTATACATCATATATCGTGCACTGTTTTAAATTAATGGTTTGGACGGAAAAAAATGTTATTTTTTCTTTCCTTATTCTATACTCACGCGGATATATATATATATATATATACACTACTGTGGAAAGGTATTAGGACAAGAACTATTTCATCTTTTATGGGGCATCAAAAAAGTTTCAATCACTCCTGTTGTAACACTTTTGAACACTACCGATAGTGTGCAATTATTTTAGGACAGGGGTGATTTTCCTTAAAAACCTCACTGAAATTCAAATACAAGGTGAAAAACCAAACCTTTGTAAGAATTATTTAACTAAAAAGGAAGAAGAAGGAAGGCTTTGGAATTTGAATTGGACACCACAATGTCCTCATGTCAATTGAACATCTATGCGATATTTTGGATAAAAAAATTGATAAATCCAATGTTACTTCGCAAATCACACTTTGGGAAAAATATAAGCTACTTGACGGAAGATACAATTACATATATTGAAGAAGCTTGTGATATCAATGCCTGACAGAATAAAGACAGTGATCGAAGCAAAATGCCATTATACCAAATATTGAACTTATTTTGTAAGAAGTATTGCTTTAATTGTTAAAGCATTTTTTGAGTAAATCAAATAAAATTACTTTAATTAAATTGTTTATCTACTGTCAATGTGCCTCGTAAATAATAAAATAATTTTTCTCCTAATAATTTTGCAGAGTACTCTCTCTATCTCTCTCTCTCTCTCTCTATATATATATATATATATATATATATATATATTGTTCCATTTGAAATGATACTTAAAATATTTCAATGAATATTGCCTAACAAGATATAGGGAAAAATCGAGAAACATTGGTTTTTATAAATAATTTGCCATATTGTCTAGAACCTCTTCTAATTGCTTTGATAAGACCCCAAAAAAAAAATCAGCAATATTATTGGTCTGATCTGGCAGCTCAATTTCAGTCACATACCCACTGATAAGTGGCATTTTTATAAATATTTTTTACCGGAATATTTCTGAATTTTCTAGGGCCATTTTTTTGGCAATGGGAAAATTATTCGTGATATATACTCCAAGGCCATGAAGGTGAATTCAGAAATCTTTTTGGCAAAGGGTATTATAACCTGGAACCAATAATTCATTTTTAGCAGTGGAGGAATCACAGTGGGTGAAGATATCTGGCGACCATTCCAAGAGGAAAGATTCTACGCAGGAAGAAATATCATGAATATTAAAGAAAAGTCATATTCACACTAGAGAAAATATCTGACGACCATTCCAAGAGAAAATATTTTACGCTGAAGCACATACAACGAATATTAATGAAAAAAAACAAAAAACGAATTACTGCAAAGTGTATGTAATTGTTTTTTACTGGTTTCGTCGCATTTCCTTTTGTTATGTTTTACATAAGGTTAGTTTTGTGGAGAAAGAGAGAGCATTACCATAATTCTCTCACTCTCCCTCCCTCTCTCTCTTCCGTCAATGGCAATACCAACCATTCAAATCCTGACTGAGAACATATCTTAGAGTGGCCTCAGGATTACCCACCGGAAATACATTCAAGGACAAATACTCATGCGTGATATGGCACTGCAGCCGCTTTAAGTACCATCAAAGTGTTCGTTCTCCTAACGACCAATCGGGGAGAGCAGCCAGCAAAATGCCTACAGGGTAACCACACAATGTAGACACACACCCAGAGTATAATCGGTTTATCAAATATTAAAACATTTAAATCATTGCTGTTCTGGGAGAAAGATAAAGAAAGAGCCGTAAACCATATCCTGAACAGGACACAAGGGAAGAACGTCTATTCTTGTTTAATAGACATAGATGATTCCTGACGATGGGTCAACTTACCTATAATTATTATTAAACTGTTAGAAAAGGGAAAAAAGCTATTAAATTATTGAATTTTAACTTAGTAAATGTCTTGTTATACACTTTCTTTGAATGTTATCTAAAAAAATTTCCGTTTACTTTCACCCACAAAGAATGACGCCATTTAAATGTAATATTGAATAAGACAAAATTCAAAACAACGATGGAAGGAAGAAAAATATAATCATTCAGAATTAGAAAAGTGAAAGAAACAACAACAAAAAAAAACAGCGAAAAAAAAATACAGAAAAAATAACCGAAATAAATAACATAATTTTTTTTTCATTTGATAGATCCTAATATACATAATGTTGTCGAAGTCATTTTCAGGTAGGTTCTTTTAATAAACATTACGACAAAAAACATTTGGTAAATGGCAGCTTTTTTTAAGGGGATGACCACATTTATTTAAGTTTTATTTTTAAATAGTCTTGACCAATATCTACTTAATTGGAAATATATATTCAAAAAAATAAAAACCATTAATTTAAAATAAAAAATAAAAGTAGTTTCCCACATAAATTTAGTAATAAAAATCACTAAAAATGCAGAGGTGGCAAAAATATCCTACGTTTACTTCCGAGACATACCGTTCACATAATAGTAAGAGACTAGCTAGATATAGCATCATTGCCATAAATGCCTTACAATTATGTCATAGGTATTTTTGAAAGGTATATGTGGAAGATATTTCTGTCACTGTGCATGAGTATCACATTTGAAAAATCATATCACCGTATGAATGAAACTACTTTAATTGTAAATATATATTTAGATTAAAATTTATTTTTCTTGTAGAGAATTGAAGTAAATGAAAATATTTAAAAACGTGGTATTGTAAGTCAATATATTTTTATATTTTATATTTTAACTTATATGTACGTTTATTAAAAATGGTTATGTATGCAAACAACAACTCTCCTGATTTTGTTTGTTCTTGTTGGTTTAGTTTAGCCGCATTATAAAATGTACGGATTAATTAATGCAGATATCTAAATAAATTTTAAGCCTGTCATGAACTGATATGTTGAACATCATTTTATACTATTACCGTAAACGTATATTTTTTAGATATATAGTATGTAAATGATAAAATGTGTTAAGGGTTATTTTACTATACAATTCTTTTTAATTTAGTGCATATCTGATTTTCCTTTTGCTATTAAAAATAGTTTACAACTGGTTATTTTGCTATAAAAATGTATTACTACACTTACTTACTGAAAAAGCAAACAAAAAAAAATATTTACCCATGGTTGAAACCGTAAAGTGAGTTTCCTCTCCTGCTCAGACTTGACCTGGGAACTACAGTAATTACGAGATGTTTTGCACGCTCGACAAAACTTCGAATCCCTCAATCAGAGTATTTGCGGCTGGAGGTAGTTTATCGTCATACCCTGAAAAATCTCTGGTTTCAAACTTTTGTATAGTCAGAACAATCATCATTAAAAATTAGCTACGAGGATGATTTTGAATATAACTTTTCTACTTGTATGCGCTATGTTCCTTCAGTACCTTGGTAAACGTTGCTTTCTACAATTTTCTATACTTTGTAGGTCATAATAAATTTTGTGTGGGCACCTAGAGGTTGTGTAATGGTTAGCAAGCTTATCTCGCTAGATTAATTACAGATTAGAGTAGTGAGTTCGATTCTCCTTGGGTGTCCAAAACTTTCTGATATTACATAAAATTCAGTACCTACACTCCCGATCAAAAATTTAAGACCATTTAAAATTTTTTTTTTTCTGGATACATTTTAAACTCCTACCACTTAAGGTTACTAATACTACAATCTAAAAGGTTATGGAAACAAAAAGCTACATTCCAAACATTTGATTCAAAAACGTACATTTTTAAAAGTGAGGCGATTTACACATGATAAAAATTATAAGACCAGAGAAAAAACTTCTACGAAATTGTACAAAAAGTGTTTGAAAAGTGTATGAAAACATTCAACAACCAAATTTAATAATAAGTTCTACCTACACTGCTTTTGATGACTTCAAAAATTCTGTCAGGCATGCTAGAAATAAGCGTTTCCATTAAGGTGCGGAGGATGTTGCTCCAGCTTCTGAAGATGGCTTCACGAAATTCATATTTTGTTGAATATTGTTTACCATTTCAAATAACATCTCTTGTCATCCATCCTCAAACATTTTCAATTGGGTTCAAGTCTGGTGAGCATGCAGGATGCACAAGAGATGGACACTATTTTCTTGTAGAAAGGTCAGGGTCCATCTTGCAACATGGATTGCAGCATTATCCTGTCGGAGTAACCATCCATCCCCACACAAACGATGCTCCTCCGTCATCAAAGATGCTTTTTGTATCATGTTAACACAACCATTTTTTGTTGTATAATATTCCATTGACTTCTTTTTTCCTGGTGAAATTTATACTAATACACTGAAAAATGTTAAGTTTTAAAATGTATATGCAATATGCAATACAATCAATCTCTTTTGTACCGTTTTCGATTGCTGTATTCATATTTCTGCTTTGTTGTGTTTTGAAAAACTATTTTTAAATTATTATTGTTGTGACTGTATAATGCTGATGTATAAATATTAAAATTCTGATCTATTTGGTTAAAAATTAACATGTTTGGAAAAGTAATTTGGATGAAATTATTAATGGGCTATTCTGAATAGTTTTACTCTCATTTTATAATTTTGATTTCCTAAACGCTTTTAAGATCTGGCACAAAGCCGAAATTACGCGGTACCCAGTGAAATCGAACTCATTAATCGGTTGTAAGAAAATCACGCCGAGGCGCCCGCATTTCCTTGTAGAACTTGTTAAAAGTGATCTATCCTGTGGTTCATAAAAAACACACCTGACATTATATACAAGGGAAGAATGTCTATGAAAATTACGCCTAAGCGTATAGGCACTGTGACATTATCATATAAAGATGCCAAGAGATACGCAAGAATTTAAACCAGCTTTATTCCACGTTTATCAAAACAAAGAAATACGACTGGAAATTGAAACCTTTCTGTGATTAAACGTTTGAAAAAAGATTACAGATCGTGTTATATAGGATGTTAGGCATTCGGATGATGCGCAGCTCTGCAATTAAATTCTTGCCTTGAGGTGGATAGGTAATATAAATTGAAATAAAATATCGAAAGATAAGATTGATGTTTGATAAAACGTAGGGAAAAGGAAAAAGAAAGTGAAAGGAACATGTTATTACCTATTCTTCCGTAAAAAAAACCCAAAAAAAAACAAAACCAATTCTTTCTTTACAAAACAAGTTTGAAAGTTCAAAAAAATAATCTATGCTGTAGATTTTTAAACATTTCTGGAGCAAACGCTGACATAAGCATTCCGACAAGAACTTACACACTCGCTGAGGCACACATGCTGATACGCATACAAACACACACTCGCTCACACACTCACATATATACAGACAGACAGACACACACACACACACACACACACACATATATATATATAATGAAACATATTTCAAGCGACGAAACGAAACAGATTTTAAAATATACGAAAATAATATATATATATATATGTTTAATTGTGACGGTATTAAGCGCTAAGTTTTTTTTATTTTCAAGTGCTTATAAATGATTACTGATATAATAATTTTAACTTTTCGTTTATTATTTTCTCATAAACTCATAAACACTAATATCTCTCCGACAGACCCTAACAAAAGAATTAAGTTTATCATATATTACGCTAAATCCACAACATCCAACTCAATCGTCGGCAACGACTCCTCCCCCACAGTTAGCGATTTGTAAAAAAACAATGTAATTTATAAATTCAAATGCCCCTTTCGAGAATGTATACTCCCGATCAAAAATTTAAGACCACTTAAAAATCTTTAAGAAAATTTTTTTTTACACATAGATTTTAAACTCCTTCCACTTAAGGTTACCAATACTACAATCTAAAAGGTTATGAAAACAAAAAGCTACATTCCAAACATTCTATTTAGAAATTTACATTTTTATAAAATGAGGCGATTTACACATGATCAAAATTATAAGACCAGAGACAAAAATTCTACGAAATTGTACAAAAAAGTGTATGAAAATATTCAACAACCAAATTTAATAATGATGTCTAACTCCACTGCTTTTGATAACTACAAAAATTCTGTTGGGCATGCTAGAAATAAGCATTTCCATAAAGGTGTGGGGGATGTTGCTCCAGCTTCTGAAGATGGCTTCACAAAGTTCATTTTTTGTTGAGTATTGTTTGCCATTTCGATAAACATCTCTTGTCATCCATCCCCAAACACTTTCAATTGGGTTCAAGTCCGCTGAGCATGCAGGATGTCCCAAGAGATGGACCCATTTTCTTGTAGAAAGGTCAAGGTCCATTTTGCAACTTGGATTGCAGCATTATCCTGTCGGAATAACCATCCATCCCTACACAAACGATGCTCCTCCGTCATCAGTATCCTTTATCTTTCCGAGCGTTTGAACTTTTTCTCGAAAAATTTAAAGAAATGCAATCAACTTTTAAACTTTCCTGTCTGTGATAGCAGCCCATAAAACCTAGGATCTCAGCAAGTATGGACATTTTGAAATCTCTGAACGTAATTATGATTCAACACGTATTGAAATGACAAACCGCTGGACAAAGTTTCTAACAATTTCTATTGTTGTCAAATCAACTTTAAACCATAAACATCGTCAATAATTTGCATTTGCACATTGTTTAGATTCTCATTGTTTTTAACCCCGACTCTAACCAGTTCGTCTGACAATCGTCTCCCCATTACTTTCTTTTAAAACCAATTCTTTTCAAATACTGCATTCATATTCAAATAGTGCTTAGGTCGTTGACTCTTTGTCTGCTCTGTATTAAACAAACTGTGAGCAGCGTAAAGATTCAATATTTCATGAGGAAATTAGATTATTCTAAAGTATCATTTTTCCATTCTCTTTTGGCTTTTGTACTAATTTTACGTTCCGAATCGAAGCAATCTTGTGTTTTGAAGAGGTTGTGAAAAAATAAATTACATATCTAACTGAACGCACTTCCATGGGTTCTACAAAATGTTCCATGAAAGACAGTTAAATTTTAAAAATAAACCAGACATGTATCTCCCGCTCCGCTGAAAAACTGGGATAACAAATCTTGCGCCTCAGTCGGAACTGACACTAATGCCTATCCATTGAAATGGATACAATGCAATATACACATAGTTCTACTGGAAATATTAATGACGATTTTAGTACTTGAAGTTAGAAAAGATCCTAGGTATGGACTAAAGATCAGCGGATGCTAAAATTTGAATTCTTCTTTAGCAACCAGTCAAAGTGAAAGATTAATCTGTATAAAATTGGATATGACTCATTAGAAGATGCATACTTAAACAGTGAGTATTGTAACCTCATTTTCTGTTGCTACTTCTTCTACTATTCTCAATAAATCCCTTACCTTGAAGTTGTTCAGCCCATAAGACCTACCTTGCTCTCATCCTTTTGACAGAACGTTGGAACACTTTCCATTGCCATATTAATTTGATTTGAGCATCTGGTAGACGATGTCCTTCCAGTTACATAGTCTGCTGCAAAATAATCATCAGTTATCAGATGGCGAGTCGAACTTGGCATGGTTGTCAATAGGACATCACAGGAAGTGACTGAGCGAGCGAACACGGTGCTAAACGATGGTGTGATTGAATTTCGGCATGTATCGTTTAATTATTAATGAGCTTTTCCCCTGAGTGTTACAAGATACAAAATGGTATCTGAAAATGTGTGTTGTTAGAAACAAAACCATTCTGAAAACGAGACAGTGCATTCATCTATAGTGTGTTTTCACGTCGAAATAATAACGATGATATTTAATATTTTATGAAAAATAATACTATATCACTAACAACATATTTCACGCGAAGCAAGATAATAAAGACACTCAAACGCAATTGGTTAGTGAATTTGTAAAAAAATATGAAGAAAAACATGCTATTAAATAGAGATTAAAGTTAAAAGAGAGTAATATACAGCGGGTAGATAATGATTGATATTGTATAGGATTTCAGAAATCCAGATGAAGAGTTTTTACAAAGCCGTTAGCATAGATCTTGGGGTTCCATCAAGTCATTTCAACTGCAAAATGATGAGACCTTGCCCCAATTTAGTAAATCCTGTTGCCTCATAAATCTTCGTACTATAGAGGAAAATTATGCAGAACATATACCATCTGTAGAAAAGACACGGAGAAGAGACTTTACGGCGGCGAGAATGTTAGTGAAAGGGAAGTGATAGGTAAGGATTTATAACATTTCTCAATATTTGGATTTTCTAGAAAAACTCGAAATATATATCAAGAGCACCAGACCACACGTCACAGCACTACTCAAATCAAAAACGAATAGTAGGTATATAAATATGTTATATAGATTCTGGTGAAAAAGATTGTCTAGCAAAACAGAGGGAACCAACGTCCTGGCCACATTGTATATGTACTAAACTCAGTAGGTCAATGAGAGCAGAGCTAAAAGCTGTACATACATTTGACTACTGAAAGCAGTCCCTGAGAGCAATACACTGCATCTCCTCGGCCTCACCCTGTTTTCTGATCTTGAGTCAATATTTAAATCCATGTCAAGGAAAATTAGGTCACTGCGTCGAGCCAGGATGAATCCTGAATCCATCTGGCATGTATACAAATCAATCATCCGTCCGTTCATACTGCTGTCATATATGGTCAGGCGCACCCGCTGTTCATCTCAGTGGTTTTGACAGGCTTCAAAAGAGAATAAGTAATATGATTGACTGCCCGACTCCAGCCACTTTCTCATTGAAGGGATTTGGCTTCTTTCTGTTTGTTCTATAAGTATTTTCATGGTTTCTGATCCGACGAACTTAAATCACTGGTGACTCTGCCACAGGTGTTTAATCGTGCAACCAAACTGGCAACAGGGTCCCACACATTCACAGTTAGATCAACCAAATGGAGACGACAATTCTCCTCCAGCAGCTTCCTTTCTCGCACTTCACGCTTGTGGAAATCGTTTTCATATTCTTTCCTTTCCTGACGGCTACAACCTGCAGAAATTTAAATGCAATGCCAATACCCATCTCTTAACCACTTGACTCTAGTTCTTTCTACATCACTGTGTATATATCTTCCTTTCTCTCTACATTTGCAACTGTCTTCACACCTGTATTCCTATCCTTCTCTTGCTCTTTTCTAACTGGTTCGTCTTTCTCTTTACTCTCCTCCTATCTAATCAACTCCTATGTAGCCCTCTGCACATCAGTTTCTTTTTAATCATTTCACACCGAGCAAGGCAGAAATGCTACTGATGTGCGGGAGGCTACATAAAAAGGCTACTATAAAAAGGCTACTGTAAAAAGATTAATTAGAAAAGAGTGAGGAATACAAACTAGTTAGAAAGGAGCAATAGAAAGCTGAGAATGCAGGTGCGATGACAGATACATAGGTGGAGAGAAAGGGAAGGTTATACGGGGGTGGGGAGAGAGCTAGAGTCTAGTGGTTAGTAGATGAGTATTGACTTTGCATTTAAATTTCTGGAGGTTGTAGCCGAGAGAAGAAGCTGCAGGAATAGAATTGTCGTCTGCATTTGGCTAACCTGACTATGAATGGGTGGGACCCAGTTGCCAGTCTGGTTGCACGAGTAAACACCTGTTTAGGGGCGCCTGACCATAAGTATAAATGGCAGCAGTACTCCATGCACGGACGGATGGTTGACTTGTATATATGCAGGATGTATTCAAGCGGAAAAAGACATCCTGGATCGATAGTGATCCAACCTTCTTAGCAGTAGATTTTGCTATGGATTCAATATAGTGGTTCCATTTGAGGTCTGAGGACAGGGTAGTGGCGTCACCGTCTTGCTTGGAGTCATACAATTAAAAAATTGATCACTATCAGTTGATAACAACACATTTCCAATATTCATTTTTCGATCGTGGCTTCGTACTGGGACGCACCAACTATCTTCAGAGGCAAAACTCAAATTTGCACTGTTTTTATTACTCACTGAAATCCAAGCCCATCTTTTCACCAAGTAGGAGGTTTACTCGAATAGTAAACAGTAAACGTCTAGGTTTATTTTAACAGCTGAATCCTACTCCACCAAGAATTACGGACACGATCTCGAAAAATCGAATACGGGCCAATGGCTATTGTAACAGGGATTATCTGCAAAAGCAAATGCTATGGAATTCAAGATATGGGGAATATCTTAAGAGGGGGGAAATGCAAGGAACTTCATCGAAAGATGTCGCTGTACGCAGAAAACAAAATCTATGTTGAGCAAGGGATTACAAAACATGTTGGATAGAAGGGATTAAAAGTCTTAATTCAGAACGAACAGATAGAATGATACGCCAAAGCAGGAATAGATTGAAAACTCGATCGATCGATAGATAGATAGATAGATAGATAGATAGATAGTAATTATTGTCTCCATTAGGCCAAATGTATATGTTTATAGACATTTTATCACGATAACTACTTAAACCGTCTGTCAGTTTGTTCCTCATTTTTAAAACTTTCGGTTCACAAATAGTTACTAAATTAATATATGGCAAACGAAATCTATAATTGATAGTAGTTTAACAATTTTTATCACTGAATTTCAAATAGATTGGTAAAGTTCTAGGATGTTGGAGGCTACTGCGTTCACGTTCGCAGTACTTCCATTAGGAAACGTCGGGATCTGTGTTTTCTGCTTTACCCATGGCTACAAGATAAATAAATGGGTATACTGATCTTTGCATAAAATCAGTACAAGAAGAAATACACTCTAAATACAAAAATTAAGAAATGCAGCAGGAAACTATTCTAGTACATGTCCTAAAATTTCAAGATTATTCAGAGATATTTAAACAAAAATATAAGATGTGTAACTTCACGATCGCTTTACTGCTGTTTGTCATTGCAAACTTTATCATTCACATGTTTTGGCGAGCAACAGTAATTACTACGCACTGTGTCAAAATTGCAGAGCTTCAGCATTTGTTTATATTTCTGAGATGAGGGAGCATTTACAGTATTTACATTATTCGGACTATTGTCCACATCTTTGTTGCCAGTTGTACGGCATTTAATAATAGATCATTCTACTTGTCTATATTTCTGAAATGATGTAGTATATGCAGAATTTACATTATTCAGACTATTGTCTTCATTTTAGGTGACATTTGTACGACGTTTAATAATAGATCATTCTATTTGTCTATATTTTTGAGATGAGGTAGTATTTACAGTATTTACATTATTCCGACTATTGTCCTCATCTTTGTTGCCATTTGCACGACGTTTCATAGTAGATCATTCTATTTGTCTATATTTTTGAGATGAGGTAGTATTTACAGTATTTACATTATTCAGACTATTGTCCTCATCTTTGTTGCCATTTGTATGACGTTCAATAATAGATCATTCTATTTTTCTATATTTCTGAGATGAGGTAGTATTTCCAGTATTTACATTATTCAGACTATTGTCCTCATCTTTGATGCCAGTTGTACGACGTTTCGGCCGTTGTACGTCCCATCATTCAAGTGGCGTATTATTTTAACTTCATCCAATATGTGGCAGTGATCCTTTTCTCCACACTTATTTCTCTATCTCCTCTAGTGTTATGGCTTTATGATGTTGTAGCAGACTTACCTTAGGTGGGTGGCCTGTTTCATTCCACAGCTAGATTGAAGAGAAGAGACTCGAGGCAAGGAATAAAAATGATGTACCCCAGTGATTGTAGTAAAGGGTTCTGTTCTAAATTCGTAGCATCTGAAGAAGGCCAGAGCGTACAACGATCGAAACTTCATAAAAATGGCAACAAAGATGAGGACAATAGTCCGACTAATGTAAATACTTCTACAGCGCTTCGACATCTTGCGGAAAATAAAAACAAAAAACAAATAAAACTGCTTCTGAAAAACTGTTTTTTGACATATAATAATAAGTTTGTGGGGTTCGTATTTGCTAAATCGTATTCTCTTCAGCAGGTTAGAATTGAAATATTGCTGGTGAGAGACCATCCTTATTCCAGACATTTGCTAGAAACACAAATTTTACTAACTAAAAAAACTCCAAGGAAGGAACTTTTTTCTTACCATTCTTGTCGATTCATGATTAGTTAATTCAAAGACGAATCAAACCTCTTTGGCACATACTGTTATTTCTACCTTTCCTATCTTGCGCGAAATATAATCTTAAAATGCCATGCCAAATATATCCTATTTCACTAGTATTATATGGTATTTATTAGTTAGGCGATTTTATTCTCTTGTTTAAACTGGTATCACTTATTGTCGATAGCTAAAGTATACAATGAATTTCTATGAACAGAAAAATCTTCCTTCAAGCTTTCATTTCAGCTTTAATTGAAAGTTAACTGATTAAAATTACTATTTCTAGCAAATAAAATACTCTGGTGTATTCCATGTAAAGATTATATTGATTGGAATCCCGACATCTTATTCGTTTTCTGTTAAATCATTATAATAGATCATTTTTTACCTATTGAAACAATTACAAACAAAAGTTAATCCCCGGTTATAAGAATTTTTCAAAAATAAAATATACATCTGCGATACAGTATTTATATTATTCTGACTATTGTTCTCATCTTTGTTACCATTTTCACGTCGTTTCGGACGTTGTAAGATCCGGCCTTCTTCAGATACTAGGAATTTCGAACCTAAACTATTATTATAACGATTGTTGCACATTATCTTCATTTCTTTGCGTAGTATTACCTCTTTTGGTATTCATGAGTTATCTCCCTCTAACTCTGTAAATTAATTTTTGTATCAGTCAGTCAGTTCAGTGCCATACGTGATACACGCTTGGGCGATCATGTCTCGAAAGAGACATGACTGACTGGGCAGAAGATTATCTTGCAGTAGGTTGCCATTGCATTCTGCGGTAGACTGATTTCCGACCAAGGCTATAGAACCCAGTCTGTCCTGCTATTTAACCCATAACTGGTAGAAAGAGACGGATTAATACATTTCCCAAGGGTATTTGCGCGTAAGTGAATAAAATGGATTCAACTGGAATTCGAACTCGGCTCCCCGATTTTTGTATCAATTGGCCCAAAGAGTTGTGAGTTTAATGACAGGCTACAGGTTACTGATATTATTAAGAGGAAACATGAAACATTTTTTTAAATAATTTTATTAAATTTTCTATCCTTTCCAACATGTTTGAAATTTTGTTTAAAAAATTATCTTTTTTTCGTCATCGAGGGCAGAATTTGCAAGAGAAAACTACACAACTCATATTTTTCCGGTGAAAAACATTAATTCGAAATTTTTGCAAAAATCAAATAATGGTCGGATTCAGTGAATATTTTAGGACTTATTTACAATCGACTGAAATTATATTTGAAATCATTATTTTTAAAATATGTTAACCACCTCCAAAAAATAGTTTTGAAATTTTCTAGAAAAAGACTACGGGACCGAAATTCTGTTTTATTAATTAAATGCAGAAGTACTTGAGATTGTAAATCACTTATCTTTTGTATCTTTTTACAGTTGCCCCTTGTCAGAAAATATTTCTGAATAGTGAAAGATTAAATGCAATGAAATAATGCCACATTTTATTTGAATAAAAATATTTAATTGCTTTTATAAACAATTTATATTAAATATATCATAGTCTGAAGTGGGAGAATGTTCAATGATTCAAATGTTTTTACAATTATAAAGACGAATTGTTTAATTTTGATTCTTTTTAATCATGATACTTTATAAAATTTCCAAAATCTTCTAAAGTTTTTTTTCCAATAATAACGCAAACTAGGTTATTATGTTAATAAATGAAGACTATATTTACTAAGGGGAAATTGAAAGGCTTCATACAAATATTTTCGCACTAAGATTTAAAAAAAATATTCTTTTGTGTGCAAATGCCCGGTTATTTTAACATGGTAGACCATATGTTACGTGCGATATCTTTATATGGTGAGGTGTTTTAAGGGTTGCTCTATTTACGAAAGATTAACATGGGGTGAATAAAGTGTCAGTTCTGGTCGACAATATACTTCGACAGATTTGAAATTGATTGATGACATCGCCTCCTTGAAAATCTAAAATTTAGTGGTCCGTGAATACGAATTATTTTTATTCTAAATTTCATTTCATATACAATTAATATTTAATCTAAATCAGGTTAATTCAACTTTCAATCTTTTAATTATCTAAAATTTACGTGTCACAGATGCATATATTATTTTTGCAAGACTGAAGTAGATAGATCTATCGGAGTAGATAAATCTATCTATCGCCCGGTTCACACTCCACCCACGTCTATTGAACAGGTTAAGAAGCTCATCGCTTGTTCCCTGTTTAGGATGTGATTTCCGGCTTTCTCTTTACCAATCATGTCACTTTTTTATTCAATTGGAGTAGATAGATCTATCAATCGCCCGGTTCACACTCCACGCACGTCTATTGAACAGGTTAAGAGGCTCATCCCTTGTTCCCTGTTTAGGATGTGGTTTCGGGTTTTCTCTTTTCCAAACTTTTCAATATTAGTTAGCCCCCTGCACGTCAGTGGCGTTGCCGCCTTTCTCGGGGTGATACGATAAAAAAAAAATTTTAAACCCAAAATTACATTATTTAAAAAAATGTGTTGATCACTCGAAAAAAAGATATTGAAATTTTAAATATTAAAAAGTTTTTAAAATTCTGTTTGAAATCCACCAGTGAAAGCCTACTAGAAATAGTGAAGACCATCATTTAATTTTCAATTAAGCTAAAATTAAAGCTTCAAGATTATTATTATTTCCTTTTTTGTATAATATATTACGTGTCCATATTGCTATTTGTGTCGCTACACGGGTTTCGAGGACAAAGTTGAGTCTTCTCAAGCGAATAAAAATGTGACTTTACATATCGTGATCCATTTGTCTTTCTGAAAGCCTAAAATTCAGTGTATATATAGAGAGAGAGGTAAGTGGTTGGTAAGTAGGTCAGAAAGTTCATATGCGTGCATGCTTGTTTCTTGTTTGTTTTTGTTTTTCTTTACTTCCGCTCGATAAATATCATCCGTTTTGGGAATCATTCACCTTTCGTTAAACAAATATTTTTACACTGACTTTGATTTCAGCTTTATACTTCAAAATAGTTTTTAGCAGTATTGATTCAATTCTACGGGTCCTGTAAGTGTTTCACTTGTATTTGATATACTACTTTTTGCAGCTGTTCGCGAATTTGTTTTATTTTTTATTTTTTGTTTTTTTAACGCGTTTGAATTTCATTGTGTCTCTGTGTGTGTGTGGTAGATTTTCATGTTGTTTTGTTGAGTGAAGGCTTGTATTTTTATAAATATTTTTTCTTTCATCATGAGTATGTCATAGTCTGCATTTTAGTAGATAGGCATTATTCCGAATTTACCTCAACAGCATTCGCGTAAGTGTTGGGAAACGTAAACTTTCATGTTATTGGCTAGTTTAGTATTACTTCTGTGCAGGTATCCCCTATTATTTAGGCCTTGTTGCACACCCACATATATATTTGCGTATGCCTTTAGTGGATATTATATTAAATCTTCTCAGAACTCAAGAAAACAAAAATGAAATACGATTAAAAGGAAAACTAGTGAAATATCTTCAAACACGATGTGAACAATTATGACGAAATTACCAACATGTACATACAGAATATAAAATATAAAGAGACAAAACCTCAAAATGTTGGGCAGCTTGCTGAACCAAATAAAACTAGCATTTTAAAATGCTAACAAAAGTAAAGAAAATGCTACCATATATAGAACATTCCCTACAAATGACTTTCGAGAAATAGTATCGATCTATGATACTGATGAGTGAAAATAAATTAAAATGATCCTTAGTCTAACCAAACTACAGGCTAACATCGGCATACAAGAGAAAAGAAAAATAAAACTATACAATAAGTTACATGGACTTAGACAGCACACTACTAACAAAAATAAAAGTAGAATTATTGGAATATAAATGTAAAGAGAAAGAAGAGACATATAAGAAAATTCTAGAAAAAAATATGAATGAAAAAACTACCATATCAAAAGGAATAGCACAATAAGAAAACAAGAAAAACAAATTAAATATTTAGAAAAACAAAACTCTGAACAAAAACCTAGGAAACTAATAGGAACACCAAAACAGAGGTAAGCCTTTCAGAGTATAGTATCATACACAACACATCAACATATCAGATACATTCAGCAAGTCATACCGAACTACACACTAACGGACACACAGAACAATAGACTCTTTTATAATAATAAAATTAATATTCACTCACCTACACATCCACCCATCCAATACACTCACCAAGACGTACCAGGAGACACATCAACGACCCCACGTAACAGGCCACTATTTCATAATACAAATAGAGATAACTACAAAACATTTCCCATAACATAAAATAGACGACAGTACTACAAATTCCACAATCGAATCATCCTCCCCCACCCAAGATCACCCAGATATTCACCACATATTCCAACGCCAACTCTTACCACCCAGAATTTTTAAAAACAGATAATGAAATTTACCTCACCATAGGAAAACATTTTTAGAATATCCGATCCGAAGAAAAAGACCCATTTGAAAATACAAAACCTACTATTATTAATCTTTCCCACTATCCTATAAAAGAAGAGTAAATAAACCTCTTCAAGTTAGTTCTAAAATTCTTCCCCACCCCCAAAATTCACATTACACACCTGATAAAACCTGACAGAATTCGAACAGAAATTTAGACTTATTACTCAACAATAACAATACTACAAATAGCTTAATAGTAAACAAACAAATCTAAATATTTCCCAAATGAGAATAACAATTCAAATGTAAAAATCATATTCTTTAAACAACTGAGGAACTCAAACTTTCAAAACAATCAAAACTCTCATAACAATTTTACACACAAGCAAAAACTAGCACGAGAAAACATCCTTAAGAATAATGGCATACTAGTAAAGAAAGAAGACAACTGCAATTCTGTAGTCATTATAGGAAAACTTAGAACAAATCAAATATTCAAGATAACCTAGATAACGAAAGAATTACAAATTAATCAACGATTATAAAGAAGAAAACATCGCATAAAAACAAAAAATTCTGAGTTACACATGGTAGAATACTAACGAAAAAGAAACAAGATTTTTTTCCAGACTCTATTTAAAAAAAGCAGCTATTTTATGGAACCCCAAACAAATATAAATCAATTACAATTAAAACAGCAATAGAGGAAGAAAAATCTGAATATATGCACACCCCAAACTTTAATGATCTTTAATTCAGAATCATTGTAGCAGGGAAAGCCTGTCCAATAAGCAAGCAGTGCAACGTAATAGATTAAATATTACAAACATATATCATATATCACAAAAATGAAAATAAAAAAGCTACAACAGAAAGAGAACACATTTCCTAATGATGATTGCACAGCATATTAAACTCCGAGTTTTGCTATAGCCATATCATCTGATGCTTACATAAAGCAGAGACCTCTAAATCAACCTAATAATCCGTCATATTACATAGGGAAATGTTTCATTGACGCAATATATATATATATATACTTTTCCGACCATCATAATGTAGCACCCTTCCATTTTTCTGTACAGTTTTCTTATATATCTTATGAATATTTCAGGTTAACTGTTTTAATAAACTTGTCTATTTTTACATCGGTCACATATATTTAAACACAGGAGTATTTTGTCAGCTATGTCTTATTATTTTATATTTTAAATTGCCATTTGTAACCGTAAGTTTTATGCTAGTAATTTCTTCTCAAACCGTTACACTCACTTGTGAAAATCTATTCCGGACTTTTACTGTCATGTCAAAGTTGATCGTCAACATTTTAAATGGAATTTTAAGCTTCTCTTCTTAATTTCTATTATTTTATTCTTCTCTCTCCTTAAAATGTTTTACCTTTTTATTACATTCCTTTTATTTTAATAACCTCTTACATTTTAGCGGCTTCGCTTGAATGAATTGATTCAGAGAAAGCTTCCGCCATAACTTGAAACTGATTTGACTTTCAACCTAAATTGCTTCTTCTGCAATTTTGCTAAAATAATGCTTGCTATCGCCCACAAATCATCATAGATTTCGTGAGTAGAAGAAATGAAATATCCAATATTTAATCAAAAAGATGAATTATTATGCGTGCAACTCATAACATCTTCTGAATATGAAAGATTTTAAATTTTGATAAATTTAAAGTTATAATGTCCACAGCTAATAATATGTTTATTAAATAAAACATCTAAAATTTAGCTAAAATGAAAATGCTTACAATTCATAATTCTATTACAAAAAAGGAAAAAATATCTAAGATTTACGCAGAATGATAAATTCAAATGCTTACAACTCATGATACTTTTATATAATATAACGCTGGAAGCACCTGAGATATAGCGAAAATGAAATCTGATAGTTTCAACATAGAATACATTTATTGAAATAAAGAATCGAACGATATAAAATTTAGCTACAATAAAACATTTATAAGCTTAAAACACATGATATGCTTACTGAATAAAATGTCTAAGCTTGTTGAGATTAATCTACAACGAAGAATTCTTATGTCTAGTCTAATGGTAAAATTATTCTATTAAAGAAGGAAACAGCTAAGATGAAGATTAATATACATTTATTGCTAACAATACATTATCCAAAAACTGAATAAAACTGTGAAATACCTAATATTTATGTAGAATCAAAATTGTTGATGCATACAACTAATAAATCATTTATTGAATAAAGGGTTTCTTCTTGGTGCTATGTTCCTTCAGAACGATTAGTGCGCGGTTTCTTTTGTAGAGTTGTTTTTTACTACAACTCCTAATCCATGTTCTAGAAACTCTTTAAACAAATTAATTAAGCAGCTTATGTACTGATTTCTTATAAGATTTAGCTAAACTGATAAAGTTTCTTTCTTAAATCACGTTATGCGCTCATTGACTAAGATATCCCTAACTTATAAAAGCAAAACACTCTCAATATATTCAAAGAATTAAACATGTTTTAATGTTAGAAAAATAATTCAATGTATATGGATGGATGGCCACTTATATCCGAGGATGAACGTCTGCTATGGCTGCTAGGCAACATTTGTGTTTTTTGAACATCTACAGAGCTCGACTGGAATTTATACTGTGACTATGCTGAGTGGAGATTAGTTACAGATTCTGGGAGAGAACACCTTAAATGGCACGATCCATTCTCTGGACAAGAGACATGCTTAAAACCCCAATAACCATGACGTGTGACAAGAAAATACATCAACGGCTCCCGGGTCTACAGAATATTTTTAGCTGAGCTTAAGGACGCGGAATCCCCACTTTAATTTTCCTTGTGTCGCACCCACCTTGGTGGAGAGGTGGTGAATATCGGGTAATCATATTTGATCCCTAATCTCTATTGTTCAACTCTCTGCTTCCGAGGGAAAAAGAACAAAGACGGGGATCTGATGAAAGGTAATATCTCGTTTGATGTGAATAAACGAAATCTCGACCCGGCCTTGCAACTTCATTTGAACCAATTTGACGCATAACACATCTCCATTCTGATTTCAACCAAAGGATTCTGTCTTCCCACCATTTCGGGGATTCTCGGCAGAAAATTAAGATTGGTTTAAGATCATTGATATAATTACATATTTTACAATTAAGATATTCTTGAACATTCTTAAATAAATGTCAATCTGAAGGTGGAATGTCTGCTGGATATGGCAAGTGGATTAACACATCCCAATCAAGCTGCAACAATTTTTACTGGTTCGTCAAAATATATCTGGCATTACGTTGATGGAAAATAACTGTTTGCTAATTCTTGGTGATTATCTCAAATTACTGTTTTAATTCGTTTAGTAGCGAGCAGTACATTTAAGAATCAATTGGCTGTTTACTTCGCAAATGTTTTTTAGTACAGGATTTCTTTCCAGTTCTACCAGATGCACTGCATGATTATCTAAGAATGAAGACCTGCATTTGGGTTGAATAAAATTGGATTATGTTGCTTATCTCATGATCTTTTTCGCTAAATAACCAATTCATTTCTCATCACTCGTCAGAATTTGCTTTACAAATATACAGTTTAATTGCGTTTATAATGCAAATCACAGACGAAAATGCAATACAAAACATTATTTTCACTCAGATCTTGTTGTCCGCAAACATCCCAGCGATTTGAGTCCCCAAATTTACTAAGTGTTCATTGATTGTAGATTTTGATAAATTTTGTGTTTCTACCAATTAGATGAGGCTTAATGCGGATTATTATGTATCAATATATTAATTTTGTTGTCATCTTTAGTGCGTGGATTGTCTTCTTGAGCGTTCTTTATCAATAAGTCAACAATCACCAACTCTGAATTTTGTACTGTTTTGTCAGGTAAAGCAACATTTCCGTACACTGCATGTATTTTATTTTATTTTATTTTTTTTTTTTGCTAGCGAATCATGTTTGTCTTTATTGTAATAAAGAAAAACGTCAAGTGTCTAAAATGTATCTATTTAATGAGGATGCAAAATTTACATGAATGAAGTAATTCAAATCATTATTTCTAAAGAGATATTCTAAAGTGAGCTCCAATTGGAAATGTAAGCATAAGCAACTGTCGATTAATAAGTCGTTCTCTTACGTGATCAAACGGCATGATCTTTCAGGGCAACACATTACGTTTCCAACATTCCATTACTCTTACATAGCCATCTTAGAGGCGAAAACTCTTTTAGTTTGTTCCTATTTGTGTTTTCTGGTGCAACGTTCATTGTTTACATTCCATTTCAGTTATCGTAATTATTATTGTGGTCATAATCATTTTTCCCATAACGTCAATAATTTTGACAAAAATTTCCATCTTAATCTCAATGGAAATTCGATAATTGGTATGATTGATTGGATATTTGTTGAATGTTTAGACCATTAGTAATGGCATTAATATTTCATTTTTGAGTTGTTTTTTTTTATAATTATCTGCTTCTGAAATTTACATCATTCAATTTATATTTCTTTTTCGTTTCATTATCATTGAACGTTTCTCAGCTGCGACCTCCGTTTCGTTATAAGTGAATGAAGTTTCTGACAATTTGCTTTTCTCCTTCCTGGGATGGACGTCAACCCTAATAAGATCAGCAGTGGTTTTCTTGATAATCTTATTGCTACTGTTAGGGGCTTTAATGAAGGTTATTCCGTAGGGTAAATTCTGAGAGTTCATTATTAACGATTAAATTTGGCTTAAATAAATATGAATGTAAGAATGCAAAGATTGTACACTATTAATTTTATTATTCTGATAAAAGCAGATGACACCACAATATACTCCTGCAAAAGTAAGAAAGCTGGCATGGCGGACAGACATAATCTCGCTGCTGACCCTGAACGGGATCTACACTCTGTGGTGAATTGGCGCAAGAAGTGGCTTGTCAACTTCAATGCGTCCAAGACGAAGCTGTTTTCTGTCAACCATCACAGGCAACCTCTCCTGCCTTACATAAGCATGGACCAAGCGATTCTCCCTGAGTGCAATACACTGCGCCCTCTCGGCCTTACCCTCTCTTCTTATCCGCTACATCGAATCCATAGATAAATCTACTGCTAAGAAGGTTGGGTCACTGTGTCGATCCAGGATGTTCTTTACGCCTGAATCCATCCTGCATATATACAAGTCTACCATTCGACCCTGCATGGAGTACTGCTGCCATTTATTGTCAGGCGCACCTGCAGCTCACCTCAGTGTTCTCGACAGGCTCCAAAGGAGAGTTAGTAAGGTGATAGGTGCAGACTTGGTGGCTCGACTACAGCCACTTCCTCACCGACGAAATGTGGCCTCCCTTTGTCTGTTCTATAAGTACTTTCATGGCTTCTGCTCAGACGAACTTAAGTTACTGGTGCCTCCTCAACAGGTTTTACTCGTGCAACCGGAATGGCAACTGGGTCCCACCCATTCACAGTTAGGTTAGCCAAATGCGAACAACAATTCTACTCCTGCAGCTTCTTCTCTCGCACTTCCCGCCTGTGGAACTCGCCCCCATATTCTTGCTTTCCTGACGGCTACAACCTCCAGAAATTTAAATGCAATGTCAATACTCATCTACTAACCACTTGACTCTAGCCCTTCCCACACCCCGTATATCCTTCTTTTTCTCTCCCCCCCTTGCAACTGTCATTATACCTGTATTTTCATCTTTCTATTGCTTCTTTCTAATTGGTTTGTAATCCTTTTCTCCCTCTAATTAATTTTCAGTTAATTAGCTCCCCGCACATCAGTGGCATTTACTCCTGCCCTGGTTGAAATGATTTTTTAAAAAAATTATTATATGCAGTTGCTTTTGTTGCATTATTCACACAGATTTCACTTTCAAGTGAAGATCATAAATTGTGTGTTCATCATCAACTTGTTTGAACTGAAATAGATGACATATTTCGAAGTGTATATCCAAGCATCGTAGGTTCCTAAAGGAAATCAATACTAAGTTTCATTCAGATTTTCTCTGTAATATTTTACGTTCAGTAATTGTGGTGCAGTAGATATTGGCTGGGAACGGGAAATCTGTAAGCCGAGTTCGAATTCCAATTGAATTCATTCTGTTTACTTAAGCACAAATTCACTTGGGAAATTTATTAATTCGTCTCTTCTCCCTTCAGCTATGGGCTAAACAGCAGAACATAAATCTACCAATAAACTAATCTTCCGCTAAAATAAATGGCAACCTACTTCCGGAAAATCTTGTGTTCATTTAATCAAGTCTCTTTCGAGATATCGATGCCCAAGCGTGTATCACGTATGGCACTTAACTGATAAGCACAAATATCAAACTCTTAATTAAGAAAATTGTGATCTTAATATACCTCATTCTAGAATTATTATTATTATTATTGACTTTGATATCAGTTGTTTACTCATTTCTTTTTGGGTTGTAATCATATGCCTAAAATCAGAAGTAGCTCATGAAATTTTCTACTGAGCATCAAAAAAAGGAAAAAAAAAAGATAACGCAGTCTGTACGCATTTACATACATTCAGCCATTCGTAAAGTGTGAAATCTACATATGAGTACAAATTTTGGTAGTTCTTTAAAACATAATCTAACAAGGATACTGTTGTAGAGTAGTTTTCCGCACTGAAGGTTATAATCATGCTATAACGGTTGCTAACCGACTTAACTTACCCAAAATGTTAGGAATTTGGTAATCTTCCACTGAAAGCTGACTCCTTAGTATTCGGCTAACTGCCGACTAATATCAACTGCCTAGTAGTTCTACTGAACTCCAGTAGCAATCTAAAAAAACTCCTATTAACTTCCCAGAACTTCCTGTCAACTCTTATTAATATAGGAGGGAGAGTCCATTATCTGAGGAATAGGTGTGTTTCCACCATAACAGATACCTTCACCGAGTGTATCGGAAATTTTTCAATAAAACTGATGGCTGTCACTACAAACGCATTACTTACTTTTCCACTTCAAGATCCATGATTTTTAAAGTCTGCATGAACTGTCATGTCAATAAGATAGCACATTTAGTTTTGTGGTCTTTTATTACTGTATTTACATTATTCCTCATCTTTGTTGCCATATGTACGACGTTTCGGCCGTTGTATTCTCTGGCCTTCTTCCGGTGCTAGGAATTTCGAAAGAAAACATTTATTACAATGAATGTGATATATGAACATCATTCCTTGTGAAAAGCCTCGATTGGAGGATATGCGTTATCTCCCTCTATCCACTGCTCTAAACTGGTATTGAACTCACAGCTCTAAGAGTCAAGTCAGGAACTAACCAAAATCTATATTCACTGGTCCATGTATCCTTAAAAACTGAATTGTTGGGACGCATAAACCTAATGTCCAGTAACCTTCTTTTTAATATAGTTCATATTACAATTTTTGATGTTAATGAGTATTTCCAGTATTTTTAATGATAATGCTTTCCTTTAGTATTTTTTATCAGAGCTCTTATTGCAATTTTTTTCACACTAATGATTTTTTCTGGCACTCCGTATTACTGGTTGCCATACTGTGTTCACCTTTATGAAGAGATTTTTGAAGCCCTTTATATGTGCTGATTGCTTAAATTTTCGTAGTTTCCCGTAACGTTGACTATCTAATAGAGTTCATATACCCCAGTAATTGTTTTAATGAAGGATTGAGTTTCAAATTCCTAGCACCTGAAGAAGGGCGAAGCGTACAATGGCCTATACGTCGTACAAATGGCAACAAAGACGAGGACATTAGGCCGAATAATGTAAATACTGTAAATACTATCTCATCTCAGAAATATAGACAAATAGAACGATCTATTATAAAATGTCGTACAAATGGCAACAAAGACGAGGACATTAGTCCAAATAATGTATATACTGTAAATACTACCTCATCTCAGAAATAGAGACAAATAGAATGATCTATTATTAAGCATCGTACAAATGGCAATAAAGATGAGGACACTAGTCCGAATAATGTAAATACTGTAAATACAACCTCATCTCAGAAATATAGACAAATAGAGGCATTTGATTAATTTGATCAGCCGGTCAATATTTGTCATCGTTCTTTATGTATGTTGTTCTTATTAAAATATTGTAATTTTTTTGTTCTCCTTAGTTTAAAACATAGTATAAAACAGTGTATATCTCTCTATATTTTAAAGGAGATAGCTGAAGTGTGAAAGACGTGGTTTAAACAGTTAGGATCTCGTAAGAAAAAGAGCAATAACCATGCATTTGAGTGATATATTGACGAAAGCGTATCTAAAACTCACAGGATATAATGCAATCTAAATAATACATACATGGCCAAAGAACGAGTCAGTCAGTTAAGTGCCATATGTGATACACGCTTGGACGATCATGTCTCGAAAGAGATATGACTGTCTGGGCAGAAGATTATTCCGCAGTAGGTTTGCATTGCTTTCTGCGGTAGACTGGTTGCCGACCAAGGCTATATAACCCAATCTGTCCTGCTATTTAACCCATAACTGGAAGGAAGAGACGGATTGATACCTTTCCCAAGGGTATTTGCGCGGAAGTGAATACAATGGATTCAACTGGAATTCGAACTCGGCTCCCCGGTTTCTCGTTCCGAGCCGAATTTCCTAAATAAATTCGAGTGAATGAACGCTAGAACTCGGACAAAAAAACATTGTAAAGGAGTAACATATTTTTGAAAAATAAAAAATAAAATTTTGGGGAGTCGTTATCGCCCGTAGTCTGAAAGCGTGAAAGATAATTTTTTGCTGGAAAGCGTATCATTTTTATTACAGCTGGCTTTCTTCCACCTATCGATTTAATTATAAGATGAACTGTTCATTTTATCCACGAGGCCAATCTATTCACCTGAGAAAATCGATTAATTTGTCTTATCATACATTTCTTTGTTGCTTATCGTGACAATAGATGCTATTTTCGGGAACACAGACTCAGAGAGGCATAATTACACAAGTATATCATATATCTCCATCTATACTAAAAAAAATAAGAAAACGTGCGTTCCTCTATATGCATATAAATATATGTACAAATATATACATATGCTTGGATCGTCTCTTTGCACATATCCACACTAACGAAATTCAAATATATATAATCTATCTATCTATCTATCTATCTATCTATCTATCTATCTCAGTCAGTTAAGTGCCATACGTGATACACGCTTGAGCGAGCATGTCTCGAAAGAGACATGACTGGCTGGGCAGAAGATTATGCCGCAATAGGTTGCCATTTCTTTCTGTGGTAGACTGGTTGCTGACCAAGACTACAGAACCCAATCTGTCCTATCATTTAACACATAACTGGAGAGAAGAGACGGATTAATACCTTTCCCAGGCGTATTTGCGCGGAAGTGAATGCAATGAATTCAACTGGAATTCGAACTCGGTTCGCCGATTTCTCGTTCCGAGCCGATATCCACTGCACCACAACGCACATCTAGGAAATTAGGTAATTCCAAATAAGATTTCTTAGATGTTCCGGCGAGTCGATACATAAATTTATGTTTTTTTTTTAAAAATAATGTTCAAACAAATAAATTTAAATATATATTGTTTGAAAAAAAATTGTTATATGTACATATATATATATATAATTTATTTGAACATGATTTGTACTTGATACTCGTATTTGAGTAGATATTCTCTTTTGAAATAAACAGTATATATATATATATATATATATATATATATATATATATAGAGAGAGAGAGAGAGAGAGAGAGAGAGAGAGATCAGTCAGTTAAATGGCATACGTGATACACGCTTGGGCAGAAGATTATCCCGCAATAGTTTGCCATTGCTTTCTGCGGTAGACTGGTTGTTCTCCTTAGTTTAAAATATAGCATAAAATAGTGTCGTATTTTAGTAGATATACTGTTTTTAATTAATTATGAAATTTATTAATATATTTCTACCAGGAATCGATTAAAAATAATGTTTCCACAAATAATTAAAATTCGTCGATTGTTAATTCCATTTCGTCTCTCTTCGGAATTTTCCTTAACATTGTTTACGTTTTTACATCACGATACATTTCAGAGCATAGATAATTATTTACGAAAAATTGAAAGTAATCTATATAATGCTTCATTAATTAAACAGTATACACACACACCTCACACACACACACACACACACATATGTGTGTATATATATATATATATATATATATATATATCCATATATAAATATTAACATACTGTTTATTTCAAAAGAGAATATCTACTCAAATACGAGTATCAATTCCAAATAATGTTGAAACAAATTATATATATATGTGTGAGTGTGTGTTTGTGTGTGAGTCTGTGTGAGCGTTTACTTGAGAGTATATGTATATGTATATTTATTAATTTAAACAATTCTATATATATATATATATATATATATATATATATATATATATACACTTATCTATTTACAAGAATGAACTGTTTCTATTCTAACCTCTTGAATCAGTGGACTTTATTGAAGTAGACGAGCGTGAATATACCGGTTGTGTTCTCTTTATTTGTGTTTGCACTTTACGTAGCGTGCGTGTCTTGTACTTGTTCATATACTATTATTCCCACCTTTCCTTTTGGCGATTACTCAGGCTGTAATCTTTTACTGTTAGATCAATATATATATATATATATATATATATATATATATATACGTATGTATGACCAGACTTACGTTCACGATTTCCAAGAAACTCATCTAAAATGGCGGCTAGAAAATACCTATCGGTCGCACCTGCTCAGGCAGGTTTTTGTTTCGATTAACACTCCGACGTCTGTTATATAATGCAGACTGCACTCCGTTGAGGTAAGTTACTTTATCTAGGAGATTGTTTATAATTTTTTATACTCAGTAGTTTGAACAATCAAAGGACGTTCATCGATAACCTGTGAGTTACTGCTAGCTTGATTATCAATTATGATCAATTATTAACGTTTACTCGATTTTACTTACAAAGTTTCCTTCATCCGACGATGATTTTCAGAAAATTCTCAAACTTGCTACCTGCTTTATTCGCTTGCCATTGGGAGTCGAAGTGAAAAGGTTCTAACCACACCGCACTTCTCCCGTATAGATTCATAGATGCTCGAACAATCTTAAAACTTCTTATCGAAAATAACTGATTCTCTACATTCGTAGAATATGTTATGATATTGAGTTTTGCATGTAGTGTTGAAACACCATGATATCTATCTATCTATCTATCTATCTATCTATCTATCTATCTATACACTCATACACACATACACGTGCGCGCACACAGA
Organism: Ascarosepion bandense; assembly: GCA_037127315.1. NCBI lineage: Eukaryota > Metazoa > Mollusca > Cephalopoda > Sepiida > Sepiidae > Ascarosepion > Ascarosepion bandense. The sequence goes on along the minus strand of JBBBDQ010000554.1, from coordinate 1,921,373 downwards.
CCGACTACCGATCAAAAGTGTAAGACCTCTCTGAATGTTTTTTTTAAGTCCATAAAAACATCTAATTATGTACATTTCTATAAATTAACTTATAGTCTATATATACAAATCTTTATACGATATTAAACAATTATTTCTGCGACCATAATGAATTTATTTGCATAATATTTAGGAATATTTCCCAACCTGATACCTTTTTTGAACTGTAGAGTAGAAAATTTAATTGTTTCATCTTCACCATTTTGAGCAATGTGTGATTCTGAATCCGTTAAAATGCTAAAAACTAAAAGGTTTGGGAAAAGACATATAGAATATTATTCTGGACAACGGTATGATGGAAAATTACAGAACACAAAAAATACGTTACATTATTTACTGCAGCAACATGCAGACGCCGACGCAGATAATGAAAGAAAAGATTTGGGAGGCTCAGAACAACTTGTCTTTCGGGGGATAGCCACTTTCTATATCGTAAAAAGAACAGAAGGAAAACAGCTCCGAGGAACTCATGAATTTAATTCTACACATTGATCTCCAATATCTGTTATTGTTAAGAGAAGAGTCATTTGTGTTGAGCTTACAAGATGCGTATTCATTAGAAACAACTATGTAAAAAAAGTAGAATTTGAATTTGAGTTCTGTTTAAGGGTTTATCAACCTCTGTGGTTTATTTAATGCTAAAAAAGTAAGGTTTTAAGTTATTTCTTTTTAATGTTTGATTGTAGTGATAATGTTGGTGTAGTCAGATTTGGATGAAAAATGTGGTTTTTTAAATGTTTTTATTTATTTTAGAAAACTGAAGATGTATTCTAGTTTGTATTAAAAATGTATGCTGGTGAATTTTTCTTCAATAATGTATTATTGTAATCTTTCCCTTCAGAAAAGCATTGTTGGTAATATTTTTCTTTCAAAAATGTATATTTTCTATAAAAGTCTATTTTATGTATATATTTCTATAAAAGTCTTTCATTGAGTTTTTACTCCATAGCTGGGACCCTAACATATGCTACCAATCCGGGTTAGGGTGAACCATATAACAACAGCAATCAAGAGGTGAATCCATGCTTTTCACAACATCCTAATGAAAGAGCATGCTGCCGGATGCAGTTTACCGTCATACCCAATAAGTTGAAATGTGCTCAACAGGAGAAGGATTGAAATTTAGAAAATTGGAATCAGGTACTATAGACTGATGGGTCCAAATTTGAGATTTTTTGGAAATATACGAAATGTGTTTCTCTCCGAACGAATAATTAAATACGCATTGAGGCAACTCTTACGTATTGCGATGTGGCTATAATGATTTGGGAATGCTTTGGAGGGGAGATTGCTGGAGACTTTGTAAAAATTAAAGGTCTTATGCGAAAAGAAGTATATCATTTAGTACTGTAGTGGCGTGCAATTCATTCTGGTTACCGCATTACTAGACTGAGTTTTGGTTTGTGAAAGGTAATAATTCAATCTACAGATCAAAATTCAGTACAAATTAACAAAAGACAAAGGGAGATAAGGGAATATTGTAAATCATAACTTTGGCCATTTAGTCTCCAGACCTTTCGACCATTGATCGTAAACTTCCATGTGATGTGGCTAAGAATAAGCAATAGTTCTTTTACACATTTAAATACTAAATAATAGTCACATCTACGAACGGAATTTTAGACATTGCTAGAAAGTATGCTAATAATTTTCTCTGCAGTAATAAATGCTCGTAGCTGATTCTTTGATGAAAAGAGAATATATATTTTCTTTAATTGAAATTATAATTATTCTACATTAATTTTGATTTAAGTTATTGCATAACTACATGCAAACCAGAAAAGTAAATTTATTTTTGTAAAGACATGAAAGATTATTCATGTTTTATGCTTACAGGAACAATTCTCATGCCAAGAATGGGTATTATTTTTTTTACAATTGTTATAATTTTAGTTGTGTCTTACGTTTTCATTTTTAAGAGACGAAACAATTGATTGTTGTAAATATCCTTTAAAATTATGTCCTTCGATTCTCTAACAGTTACTTTGTTAAATGTGTATCCGACACCAAGTAGAACTAGAGTTTACTTATTATATATATATTTTTGTATTTTTAAGAGTCGGACTATTTCGTCGGTTGATTTGATTATGCAAGTATCAGCTGGTTAATTATTTATTTAAGTCAAACTACAAAAAAAAATACTTACTCGAAGCCTTAAAATGTATATGCAAGATTCATCATTGATACAGTTAAACATTTAGATATTCATAGCGTACAACTTTTCGTACGGACAGCTGCATTAATTAAGTCTTCTCAATAAACATTATTATCTTGGGCAAGAATTGAAAGTATTTAGAAATATAAAATTATCTTGGACAAGATTGAAAGTATTTAGAACTATAAAATTAAGAATAATAAATATATATAAATTCAATTGTTTGTTCCAGTCGCACTTAATGAAAGAGGTATTACAGGAAGCTTGCTTTCCAAATATATATATATATATATATATATATATATATATATATATATATATATATTCTAATCCATATGATGTTAAATGTTAAATATAAGAGACAATGAATGTCTATTATTTTTAATCATGAGCCGTTCTAAACGTCGTATTTTTGCTTTAATTTCAGTTGAAAATAAAGACAAAATTTCTCCAAAATTTGGATAATTATTTATTGATTTGCTTCTAAGATTTGAGCTCACATGAGCCATATTCAGAGAGGTTGTTTAGACTGAAATATTATAACATCCACCATCACCGACGATTTTATTTTGTGTTGACATAACGCTCCGCTTGGCAATAGCAAAAGTTACCAAAAATAATAAACAAAATACGGTGATCCTTACTCATACACACAGTAAGAGGAACCTGCAGATATTAGAGGCCATGCACATCAAATCAAAACGATCAACACTCAATAAAATCAAGTTTAAATCCGGAAATAATATACTACATTGCTTTTGACTACATATAATATATATATATATATATATATATATATATATATATATATATATATATATATGTAAAAATATGCTTAGTTATGATCTGGGTTTAAGGACAGGATGGTTAAACAAAAAATATACAAGAGAAAAACTGTATTAAACTCACCTACGCGTTTTATGCTTTGGTAGATTTTATCAGGGTAAAAAGACGAAATGAGCTTTATTCTAGATTACGTATCTATAAAAAAACATCGTTCGCAAATATAAAAAACGCTCTCAAATCATTCAAAATGATTAACAGAATTTTTTCAGTTTCAGAATTCCTTTATGCGTAGTGCAATATCACGAGGTTTTTTTTTTATAAGCGTTTCACCCCGAGCAAGTCATGTCACTGCCACTACTGTGCAAGGGGCTACATAGAGTGGAGAAAGGATGATTAAATATAGGAAATGTCAGAGGGTGGGTGATAGGCGTGTAGGAATACCGAGAATGCTTAAATATAAGAAATGTCAGAGGGTGGGTGATAGGCAGGTAAGGATACCGAGAATGATAGTTGGGTAAATGAGAGTGTTCTGAGAATAATTGGGAGTTAGTGTGATAGGAGGTGTCTATTGACCCTACATTTAAACACCTGGAGATTGTAGCTGTCGGGAAAGCAGACTTTTGGAAGGGAGTTCCACAGGCGGGAAGCGCGAGAAAAAGAAGATGTTGGAGTAGAATTTACGGTTATATCTTATTTGTTTAACTGTAAAATGGTGGGACCTAGTTACTAATCTAGTATCTCGTGTAAATTCGTGCTTAGGCGGCACCAGTGATCTAAGCTCATCGGAGCAGAAGCCATGAAAGTACTTGTAGAAGAGGCACAGGGAAGCCACATCACGCCGGTGAGAGAGTGGTTGCAGCCTGTCCGCCAAGTCAGTATCAATCACGTTACAGATCCTCCTTTGTATTTTGTCAAGAAGCCCAAGGAGAGCAGCAGGGGCACCCAACCAGATATGGCAGCAATATTAAATACACGGGAGGATGGTAGATTTGTATATGTGCAGAATAGATTCAGATGGGAAAAACTTCCGGGCCCTGCACAGAGAGCCGACTTTCATAGTAGCAGATTTGGCAATGGATTCGATATAGTCATTCCATTTGATGTCCGCCGAAAGTGTAAGGCCAAGGAGGCGTCGTATTTTACTCTCTGGGAGGCTAGCCTCTCCCATGCTAATGGGAGGTAGATGCGATTATCTATGGTGGTTAGTTGATAACAACTTCGTTTTAGAGGCATTGAAATTTACTAACCATTTCCTACCCCAGTCCACTACGGATTGGAGGTCCTTTTCAAGTACGGCAGCGAGGTTCACTTTGTCGTCCACACCTGGTTTTTGATCGATGCGAGAGTAGATTGTTGTGTCATCGGCATACATGCTAACTTGGGATCTAATCTCGTCGGGGAGATCATTAATGTAGATCAGAAAGAGCGTGGGACCTAGGATAGAACCTTGAGGGACGCCCGCGTTCGTATGGTAGTTTTGAGAGGCATGCCCATTTAATACCACCTTCAATGTGCGGTTAGAGAGGAATGATTGGATGAGGTCAAACAGATGTCCAGTTATCCCGTAGCTTCGCAGTTTGCACAGGAGGCCAGCATGCCAGACCCTGTCGAACGTTTTGGTGATATCCAAGGCAACGGTTCGGGCTTCGCCATTCTTGTCAAGTGCCCGGTATATGTACTCGGTAATGGTCGTTAGCATATCAGCAGTAGACCTGGTGAAGCGAAACCCGTACTGTTTTTCAGAGAGAAGCCTGTTGGCCATGAGAAGCTGAATCACCTCGGCGTTGATAATGACTTCGAAAACTTTGCCAAAGATCGGAAGGAGACTAATAGGACGGTAATTGGCGGGGTCTGATGGTTCACCAGAATTCTTAAATATAGAAACTACACAGGACGACTTCCAACAGGCAGGACCACAGGAAGCAGATAGGCAGAGGTTATAGAGTTTAGAGTGGACAGAGGAGAGTTCTGGGGCATATTTCGTCACCGCCGCTCGCTTTGTGTGTGTCAGGTTGTGCAATTATCTTGCCGACCAGCGAGGGTGTAATGTGGACGCTATTTAGTTGAGCCTTAGTTCTGGGTGGGAAGTCGGGTGTAGGTATTCCTAACGAGTCCAATGTCGAATTGGTAGAGAATCTACAGGCAAAGCATTCAGCCTTGTCCGCTGGGTAGGTGAAAACTTCAAACTCATTGATTAGTGGGGGCATTGAAGTCTTGTTCTTGTTGAGCAAGCTTTTGATGAAGGGAATTCAACCGTTTTCTTTGGACTTTTTATTATATATGTTAGTCTGTTTGAGTATTATTTCCATTAGAAAAGCCAAAGGTGGGAAAAGGACAATATGTGTGCGTGTAACTGTGTGTGTGTGTGTGCCCCTCTGTATGTGTGTGAATAAACTTGTATTTGTATTACTATGTAATTCTTTATGCGAACACAGAACATTCAATATAGGCCTTCAAAATAAAATATAAACAATATACTGAGTCTGTAATATTCTTAATGAATTGGTATTAATGGAATTATTGGTTAAATCAAATAACAAACATCTAAATTAAAATGGTTCTACGTCTAGGAGATTGCTGTTCGACTAAAAACTTTGCAATAATTAATATCAAGTACCAGTCGATAATCAATGCATATGCATAATGATAATAATTTAATCCAAACACAAATTAAAGTAATTTCCAAGGATTCTTTTAAAAACGAAGGTCACATCGTTCATTTTCTTTCAGTGTCAATAAGCATCGAAATCAATGAATATTAATGAAATTCGCTGACCGGTCGATCTCTTTTCAAGTCATATGTCAAATCAATGTTATAATATTAATAATAATAATAATAATAATAATAATAATAATATTGATATTTGAATTCACAATTTGAATCTAAACTTCAATATTAAATGCTCTTGTGTGTGTGATAATTCTGGCAAAGATAAATCTAAGAGCCATGTTCGAATTATAGTTGAGATCATTACATCCGCTTCGACGCAAATACCTAATTACGTTTTGTTAGATAGCAAGACAGACTAAGCTTATAGCCTTAGTTACCAACAAGTCTTTAAAGGAAAGTATCGGTAGCCAACTGCTGGAATTCTTCCTCATTCTAAGTCATGAAACGAGAAGGAAAAACCTGACACGAAAAGAAGATGTAACCCTAGTTCTTCTTCTATGTAACTTGACCTTTCAGGACGTAGGCAATCATGGCCTTCCACGTCTTCTTATCCTTTGTGGCGCTTAGCATGCTTTCTCATGTAACGTCTCTCAGCCCCCGTTCTGTCATCCACCTGCTCAGGCCCTTCAATTATGTTATCGGCTGCTTTCCTCTGTCTCTTTTCTCTTTTATCTGGCCTGTTAGTGTCAGGTTCTCCAAGCCCTTCTTCCTCACTGCATGTCCCAGAAACTTCAGTTGTCTCTACTTGATGCTCAAAATTAATTTCCTTTCCGTTTCCATTCTTTCCAACACCTCGTTATTGTTCACATGCTCGGTCCACGATATCCGCATCATCCTTCTGTTGAATAACATTTAAGCTGCTTCAAGTTTTCTCTTCATCTTTGATGATATTGTTCAGTATTTACTGCCATATTAAAATCTGACATCACATAGCAATCCAGTACTCCCTTTCTTGTTTCTAGTGAAAGTTTCCTGTATCTTAATACTTTACTCGGCTCCTAGAACGCGTCATTCGCCATGCTAATTCGCCTTCGGATCTCCGTGTCGCACTTTTCGTCTTCAGTTAGAACACTTCCCAGATATTTAGATTTTTAACATCCCCCACTTGTATTTGGCACTTTGGGCTGCTCCTTTTGCTGATGACCATGCATTCTGTTTTCTTGTAGTTTATTTGTAGTTCCTTGAACCCTAATTATGTTAAATCAATTCCAATCAAGTAAGACGATAATGCCACTAAAAAGGAAAGATTTCGTAGAAGAGAAAGAGAATAAATGGATTTTACAAGTAACCTAAAGACCAACCATATGCAGTAGCCAAGGAATAAATCCCTATCTTGTTTAAAATAATTACAGAACATTTGTTTTCAGCTTTTCCTTTTGTTTCCTTTCATAGGAATGTAACAGTTAATGAGAATTTGATAGTAATTCACAAAAGTATAACAACTCTCTAAGTCACAAATAAAATTTTACAAGTTTATTCCTGCCGTCAAAAATGACTACGAGTATATATATATATATATATATATATATATATATATATATATATATATTATTTGAAGTACAATATCATATAGCGGCACGAAACAAAGGTGAACCTCCTACTCACAAGCATACAAGGGCTGACAAATAAAAAAATAAGAAACAAAAGAACAACCGAGCGGTTTCAATTCCCTTTTTCATCAGGGTTCAACTGGGATTTTTTTTAACTCTGCAAGAATTCTCAAAAACAAAACTAGCACACATTAAATACTCAGCACAACTCCGATTATTTATCAAATGATCTACAACGTAATAAACGTATGTATTTCGAATGTTATCCCAAGATGACAAATTCTTATTGAGTATTTTAGCAGGCAAATTTTGTTTAATTCTAACATCCAAACGCTGCATCGTTTTACCTCCGTCGTCGATTCTACAACAAAATTTAAAATGGTAAATTTTATATTAATAAATAATAAGTCTAGGGTCAAGTGATACCTATTTTACTCGGTTTTGTACCACTCTTTCATTTCCGCTCGTATACAATTTCCCTTAGTAAATGTCTACCGTGAGATATCGAGTCTTTATAGGTTAACTAAAAATACAAACTATAGAAAATTGTACCATTTAATTTTCCGAATATTCTAAAGGAGAGGTTCTTCTACAAATTTGTGATAAGAAATGAGCAACTTGAAAATCATACAGTTAATTAAAAATATTTGCATTTTTAATGGCATACCAACGGCATATGGCTCAGAAAAATCCAAAATTTAATATTCGTAGGAAATTTCAAATTATAAATATATGATGAAGTATTCTGCTTTCACAATTTAATACATTCTAATATTACACAGCTTTTCTGCATATATACCTTTTTTGTGGGCAATTACAAATGGCGGTGATATGTGTGTATGATTTTATGTTTGAAATCATTTTTGGAATACAGTTTGATTTAATAAATTGTAGGATATTATATGGATTATTGGCATGACTGTTGAATGGTTGTGTTGTGGGGTCTCCCATTTTCCAGGATAAACTTATATCTAGACGTGTCTAGTGTATACATATGCTTTTGCATAGAAGCAAGACGTCAGGCATCGACAGACATCGAGAAATCAGCGTGATAACGTCAGTTCCAAGAGATACCGAAAGACATACCGATAATACAGCGTCACAGTTCATAGTAGCTCTGAGCTCTATTTAGCAGAATTTTATTATACAGCACCCGTCAGATTCCGACGTGGATATACTAATTCTACTACGGCTTCATTTCCGAGACATTGTATATATCCGTATATCTGTATTCCTAAATTACTAACCTGCGTACACGTTTCATTCTATACGTTTAATATACTAATTTTTCTATTTCAAAATCTGTTTGTTGTTTCTTTATTTTGTGCGTTACCCATTCTCGGAATCCACATCAGGTTGGTTGGTTAGACATAAATGATATAAACGCAATATAGCTGTTTGAACTAAATCTATTTTAAATGCAGTTTTATTCATTCAGTTATGAAATGCTTTGCATGTTGTTTTACCGTTCTTTTTCTCATAAATTTATATTAGTTGATATAATAATATACTCATATAACCATATATAACTTATAAACAACTTAATGTCAGTGGATAACTTAAGAACAATATTGCACAATGAGATATATTTCTGATGTCATTCTGAAGATCAGATTCTGATCTCGAAATATAAATAAATTATAAATAGGTAATACCCAACACCTTCTTTCAGTCAGTTAAGTGCCATGCGCGATACACGCTTTGGGCGATCATGTCTCGAAAGAGACATGTCTGACTGGGCAGAAGGTTATCCCCCCAGTAGGTTGCCATTGCTTTCTGCGGTAGACTGGTTGCCGACCAAGGCTATAGAACCCAATCTGTCCTATAATTTAACCTATAACTGAAGGGAAGAGACGGATTAATACCTTTCCCAAGGGTATTTGCACGTAAGTGAATGCAAGGAATTCAACTGGAATTTGAACTCGGTTCCCCGATTTCTCGCTCCGAGCCGATATACAGTGCGCCACCACGCACATCCTTCTTTACCTTCCTTTATTTTACTAAACGCATTGTGACAGCCTTCAAATACCTACCCATACACCTAATATACACAATGCTTCAACCAAATTACAAAACTCTTCTATCTTTCTGGTAGTTAGCATTAGCCATGTTAATGTTTAATGCGAAAATACTCTCGAGGGTAGTTAAAAATTACTGTTTCGTTTTGGAAGATTTTAAATTTAAAGTAATTTCTAGCCACAGTTAACAACAGATTGCTGGTCTTTTTCGGGAGTGTAAATCATTTTACCGCAATCAAGGCATTCCACTGCCGCTATAGCGCAGGGGGTTGCATAGGGGAAAGTGATGAGAAAGAGTGGTTAGATACAGGAAATGTCAGAAGGAAGGTGATAGACGGGTAAGGATACAGAGGAAGAGGGTTGGGTAGAGGGGAAGAGTGATTGAAAGTATGGATGCGAGTTAGTGTGTTAGGAGGTGTCTATTGGCCTGACATTTAAACTGCTGGATATTTTAGCTGTCGAGGAAGCAAGTATGTGGAAGGGACTTCCACAAGCGGGAAGTGCAAGAAAAGAAGCTGTTGGAGTAGAAATTGCGGTTACATTTATTCGATTTTACTGTAAAAGGGGTGAGACCTAGTGGCTAATCTAGTATCGCGTGCAACTTCATGCCTAGGGGCACCAGTGTTTTAAGTTCATCGGAGCAGAAGCCGTGAAAATATTTATAGAAGAGGCACAGGGAAGCCACGCCACACCAATTGACTGCAGCCGTTCTGCCAATGCAGTATCGATCACATTACAAATTCTCCGTTGTATTTTGCCAAGAACCCCGAGGAAAATAGCAGGACACCCGACCAGATGTTGCGGCAGTATTCAAAACACGGTCGAATTGTAGATTTATATATGTGCAGGATAGATTCAGACGGGAAAATCTTACGGGCCCTGCACAGAGAATGTTTTTCTTATCTCGGTTATAGCAGCGGATTTATCAATGGATTCGATATAGTCATTCCACTTGAGGTCCGCTAAGAGGATAAGACCAAGGATGTGTAGTGTTTTACTCTCTTGGAGGCAACCCTGTTCCATGCTAATGGAAGGTAGGTGCGATTATCTGTGATGCTTAATTGATAGCAGCTTCGCTTTGGAAGCAGTAAAATTTACGAGCCATTACTTACTGAAGTCCACTACGGATTGGAGGTCTTTTTCAAGGTCGGCAACGAGATTCGCTTTGTCAACCACACCAGATTTTTGATCGAGGCTAGAGTAAACTGTGTTGACATCGGCGTACATGCCTACTTGTGATCTTATGTCATCGGGAAGATTATTAACGTAGATCAGAAAAAGTGTAGGACATAGGATAGAGCCTTGAGGGACACCTGCGTTGGTATAGTCGTTTTGGAAGGCATGGCCGTTTAATACCACCTTCACTGTGCGGTTAGAGAGAGTTTGAGATTAAGTTAGAGACCAGCGGTGGTATAATGTGGACGTCATTCAGTTGAGCCTCAGTTCTAGGTGGGAAGTCGGGTGTAGAAACTTCAGACGAATCCAGTCTCGAATCATTCGAGAATCTGCGAGCAAAGCAATTAGCCTTGTACCCTGAGGAGGTGAGGAACTCAAATCCATTGTTTAGTGGGGTATTGAGGTCTTACCCTTGTTAAGCACGCTTTTACAGAATCGTCAGTAGACTTACAGGATGCTATGCGTTGTTTCATTCTGGCAACAAAAAACATCTTAGCTTCGTTAGCTGCCAATTTTAATTTGTAGAATTTATAAAACATTCTATTAATACGAGTGTAATTTGTCGTATCAACATCATAAATACCTCGATTGTTATGACTTTTTTTAAGATTTAGAATGGGTGAATGGTCAAATCTCGCAAAATATTATTAAAAACACAGATAATTTATACCTTCAAACAGCAATTTCCTCAAAAGCTTTTCGTTTAGTAAGTATATTAAGCGACTATACTGTGACAGAATTTTGTACTGGTTCTTTCAAAAGTGTTCGTTCAACTTCTATTTTAATCCATAAACGACACCTCTTCCGTATATAAACTGTTCCCAAGCGCTATACCTTCTGAAGTATCGTTTTTGGATTTCCTGGACGTTGGGAACGCAAGAGCTGACAATCCCCTAGAGTTGTTTGGTTTTACATAATACAGGAATCACTCTCTTTCAAGAAAGGTGACAAGTCGTTCCATCAATTTATCACATATTTCTAAAAACCTTGTGAGGTCAACGCCAAGCTGTCCAATCAATATAGTTTTCAATAGATACAACTGGTATTTTCGCGCCGACTTGGCTGATAGCTTCTTCCTACCAAACTACACATGGCCCGATAGCTCAAAGTGTTTTCTAGAGATCGCTAGTTTATCAGAAACTCTTTCTATTGGACTGAATTGGTCTGTCGGTTAAACTTCAATTGCCTCATTCTACTTTATATATATCTACAGTTTTTAGTTTTTTTTAATTCTATCTGCGATATGTTATAAAGTTAATTTTATTTGTCATCGTTTCTTATATAGTTAATTCTATTGGTCAATGTGTGTTTGCATTTTTAATTATATCTGTCATTGTGTTTTATACAGTGGTTTACTAAATAATTTTAAATGGCCATTAAGAAAAATAAGCTTCAGGGATTAAAACATTAGCTTTCCGAAGATATAAAATTGGTTCAAGTCTCACCATGAAGCATTTATCAGGAAGCTATTTTCTTCATGCTCTCTGTCTCAGAATGCAATACCCATTATCGGAAACTTTTTAGGATGTGCCTTAAAAATAGCACCATGCATTGTGTGAGGTATTAGGCAAACGAAATTGATCGGATTCATAAGAATCGTATGGTCTTGCTTAAACTGTTAATCATTGCAGTTGATGTATTGTTTTCCAGAAACGGCATCTGATATCTCAGTATAAAGCGCAAGGTGGCTGTGAGGGTGTTGAACAGATATAATTTAATACGGGTGTGTTAAAAACGAGTGACGATCATTGTTTAAAATGTAGCGCCATTTTTGTAGTTTTTCCTTCGTAGGTCCTTTTCCATTGAATCTAATGCAATTTCTTTGATTTATTTTGACAAAAAACTCGATAATCAGTTTATTATTTGTGTTCCTTTATTTTTCATTTTGTTTCTGACCGCTTTTGCGTTTAATGTAAATTTAATCGATTTTTTACTATTTCATTTTGAGGATTCTTGTCAAAGACTTTTTTTTCTTTTTAATCGTGTCGCCCCAAGCAAGCCATTTTACTGCTACTGTTGTGCAGGGTGTTACATAGGAGGAATGTTATGAGGAGTGAGAGGTTTCACGGGGTGTCAGGACGAGAGTAGTAGAGGGAAGAGGGTACTGATAAAAGTGGAGTGGATGTAGAAAAGCATGAGAGAAAGGATGTAAGTTAGTGAGATAGGAGATGACTATTGACCTTACATTTAAATTCTTGGAGATTGTAACTATCAGGAAAGCAAATATCCGGAAGAAAATTCCACAGGCGGGAAGTGCGAGAAAAGAAGCTACTGGAATAGAATTTGCGTTTACAATTTATTGGTTTCACAGTGAAAGGGTGGGACCTATTTGCTAATTTTGTGGCTCGAGGAAATTCGTATATAGGGGGCACTAGTGAGCTAAGTGAGCCGTGACTTTCTTTGTTTCTTCATATTCTTTGATTGCAATACGGATGGAGTAGTCATGGCTCAATATTTCCTTCCTTAAATCTATTTTTTTTTCTGAAAATAAAATGTTTTTCTTATCTCGGTTATTGAATTTATATCTGTTGCTTTTTTTCTTTCGTTCATTTTTTGTGTGCCTATAATTTACATTTCCTCGGTAATTCTCAAATTATCTGAAGATTGTGGTTTATTTAATAAAAATTGAACTGCATATTTTTTTTTATCAATGATGAGTCTTCTTCTAAATATGCTTTGCGCTGTATCAAATAGAATCAAAATTAAAGTAAACATCTTTTGATACCAATAGGATGGAATTAATAACTTCCGTATTATTCTGGTGATCTATATCTTTAAAAGTGATGAGGATGGACGTTGTGTAAGTATTTGTTTGTTTGATAGATTCAATTTACTTCTGTATTTTGCGGTCTAGCTTGACGGGAGTTGCAATCAGAAATGGATAAAAACTTTAGAATGCTAACGACACCTTGAAATATTTCAGAATGTCAACATTAGGGGTAGAAAAATATATATTATCACCCCACAAAATCTGGGATCATTTTATGTATTGATTACAATATACAAACGATCACCCCACTTTATATTATCTATATCTATATACGTTGCCCCTCCCCCTCCAACCATAATCCAAAAGAGACATTCTACATTGTTATCTATATCTATAAAAGTGACGAGGGTAGACGTTGTGTAAGCATTTGCTACGTAAATTCATCATGTTTTTTTTAAATATTATTATTCCTTAAACTACACGAGTGAAACCGGGCTAAACTGCTAGTAACTCATAAATATTCATGATCCCATTGTAAAATCTAATTATAAATACTATATATTATATTACTTCCTGAAAAGCAGTGAAATGTATAGATATTAACATTATCGCGTACAATGTGAATAATGTTATAGCTCTCTACAAAATACAAGTGCCAATACTTTTGTATTATTTCTTAAATAATTTAAAAAATAATATAGTTATATGTTCAAGTCTATAAAACATGCGCTTTGCTTTTCTACGTTGAACATTTGTCACTTGTATTTTATAATGCATTTGGATATGTTACGAAAAAATACACTGCCATAAAAAATCTATTGCTCTGAAACTTTCGAAAGATTTTGTCAAATTTAAATCAAAAGTTCTAACTATAGAATCCTTAAACAAATAAAATTGATGCTGTTATTATTCAGGTGTGCCTCATAAATACTTGTGCATATATGCGGATAGACGGAGAGCAAAAGGCGACTTACTAAGCGTCGTTTAGATATGGCATAAGACGAAAATATCGAGACATTTGTGAGGATTTCTTTTTTTCTTACGTTTTCATAAGTACAGTGACATAAATATCCTTGAATATATCTGTAGAAATGACCAAAATATCTTGGTACGATAGAAGGTATGGACCATTTTTGTATTCCTTGTCTTCAACAAAACAGAATGCATGTTAGGATAAAGGAAAAACTTCCTTGTCAATAATTATTCAATATTAGATGTTGGAAAGGAAACGTTGCTGCCCAAGTACACACACACACACACACACACACACACACACACACACACACACATATATATATATATATATATATATGTAGGAAATATATGAACATTAATTATAAACTTAAATGTATTTCTATATTTACATAAAGTAATTGCATATGTTTGAAAGCATGAATTTACATATATGGATATTATATCTAAATAATATAAACATGGGAGAAAATTATATATTTTTCAGAATTAAAATTTTAAAAATTAATATACAAGCGTCACCTCCCCCTCGTATTCATCCCTAATTACATCAACATAAACATCATTTGAACCCGATGAAATCTTAAAACGTGTTACATGAAAAACGTTTTACTCTGTCATTAATTTACATTTATTCTGATACATATATGTGTGTGTGTGTGAGTGAGGGTGTGTGTGAGTGTGTGTGTGTGTATGTGTGTGTTTGTGTGGATGTGCGCGTGTGCTTGTGTGTGTGTATGTTTATTTTATACATTCAGACATGTAGTTTGATTATATACACTTATGAGTAGGCTTGACAAAATTTCTGCTCGACTAAGAACGTCTATCTAAGGAAATGATTACATATGCCACGTCATTAGGTCAAGTTTTGAGACGTGGTCCTTGCCGATATATTTTAATTTAAGTTAATTAAAGCCCATTCCAGTAGATTTCGTTAGAGAGACCGAAACTGCTATTTGCGAAATTACTTATTACTGTGGCACAAGCAAAATGTTGATGCTATTATTGGGATTATATAAGCAAAAGTTAGCATTGCTTTTAAAGAATGAGTATAACGAATAATTCTTCATAGTTTGCTCAAACTTTTTCATTATTATTATTATGTCATTTTTCATCATATTTCGATTTCTGCATTGGTCTCACTACCAACCAAGTCTGCGGGGAGACCTAAGGCAGGTAGTGGCGTGTTGTTATGACTCCATTTCATGTTTTTCTATCCTCCCTATCATCCCCAGCATTACATAGATAACGTTTTCCTTGGTGTGTGGGCTGTACTTAATAATACAATTTTTTGTATATCTCCTAAGCTGGGGTTTCCAGGGATTCTTTCAATGTGTTGTTTTGTTCCATTTTTTATCATTCCAAGTGCACCTACTATCACTGGCACAACTCTGGTTTTCAATTTCCACATTTTTTCTATTTCAATTTCCAGGTCTTTATATTTTGACAGTTTTTCAAATTCCTTCATTGCTATGTTACAATCCGCTGGACAAGCCATATCAATTAATAGACAAGTTTTCTCCTTCTGGTTTTTAACAATAATGTCTGGCCTGTTTGCTTGAATTTTTCTGTCTGTGTAGATTGTGTAATCCCATAGAATGGTTACATCTTCTATTTCTGTAACCGGTGCTGGATGATGTTCATACCAGTGTTTGTTTACAGCTTTTCCATAATGTTTGCACATTGCCCAATGTAAATATTGCCCAACTCTATCGTGGCGATTTTTATATTCGTTTGGGGCAAGCACAGAACAGCCTGAGATTAGGTGGTCTATTGTTTCTTGGTGTTTATCACAAAACCTGCATTTTGGATCCATATTATTATGCATAATATTTGCCTGAAAGTTTCTCGTGAAAAGACTTTGGTCTTGTGCTGCAAGTATAAATCCTTCAGTTTCAGACTTTAATCCAGATGCACGTAACCATCGATGAGTATTAACTTTGTCAACATTGGATTTATTGGCACGTACTGGATATTGGCCATGCAGAGGTTTGTCTTGCCAGCGCTGTTTCATCTTTTCAAGAGCTTTATCTTTGGCTTTCATTTTCATATTTTTTGCCGCAGTAGTTGGTTCTTGGCTACTGTTTTGCTTTTCTACAGAATCTACTAACTGTAATTCTTGTTTGTATTTACTGCCTTCTTTTATTATTGAATATTTTTTCTTTCTTTCTTCATGTTGCCTTACTAATTGTATCATCCAATCCTTTGTTGTTTCTATGTATGTTAGTAAGCCAATAGTTGTTGTCTTGTATGACAATTCCAGCTGAATAAGACCCCTTCCACCTTCTTTACGGGGTATGTATAGACGGTCTACATCAGCCTTTGGGTGATGCATCCTATGCTTAGAAAGAAGCTTTCTTGTTTTAGCATCCATTCGCCTGATGTCGTTTAGAGTCCAGTTTAAGATGTTGAAGCTATATTGGACAACTGGGATTGCAAGGCTATTAATGGCCATAACTCTATTCTGTGAATTTAATTCAGTTTTTAATATCATTCGTAGCCTTCTATAGTACTCTTTACGCACTATTTCTTTCATTTTTTTATGGTGAATGTTTTCGCTCTCATTTACACCTAGGTATTTATAAGCTTCTTCTGGTTTCAATTCTTTTATTGTTACAGCAGGGTCTAGGCTAATTGAGGATGTTTCTTGTATTGATCCACGTAAAACTGTAGCTTTAGCACATTTATTCAAATTAAATTTCATTCCAATGTCTTCGCTGAAGCATTTTACAGTTTGCAGAAGACCTTCCAGCTCATTATCATTCTTAGCATATAACTTTAAGTCATCCATGTAAAATAGATGGCTTATTTTCTTTTGGCCTATTTTATAACCACATTCTGTCTTATTAAGTTGACTGGTTAGTGCTATTAATGATATGCAGAATAGTAAGGGAGATAAAGAATCACCTTGAAATATACCTCTTTTGATGTTTATTTCATCAGACTTATAGGTTCCATTTATATGATTGAGGTAAAGGGTTGTTTTCCATATAGACATGCACTGTTTGATGAAATTGATGATGACGGGCGATATCTTGTATATATTTAAAGTCTTTAAAATCCATTCATGTGGCACACTATCGAATGCCTTTCGGTAGTCTATCCAGGCAGTACTAAGATTTTTCTTTGTCTTGTAGCAGTTTTCCAGGATCATTTTGTTAATTAGCAATTGGTCTTTACAGCCATAACAGCCACGTTTGCACCCTTTTTGTTTTCCTTTTATTTCTGTTATATAATCATTTTTCCTTCTCTCCAACCGAGACCTAATATCAGAAATTGCTTCATGGCTTCTTCCACTGAATAGTTTTATATAAAAAAAAATAAAACAGCCTAAGATAACATATATTTTAAATAAAGTTCTTTATAACGTAATAGCTGTACTTGTAAAAAAAACCCTTTTTAATTTTTTCAATGCGTAAGCTAAAAGGGATTCTTTTAACGTTTCTATCAGATATTTTTCTATCACGCTCAGGACTGAAAAAAAAATTTATGCCTACATATGCTACATTTTTATAATTTCAAATCATGTATCCCTATTAAAACTTCAATTATTATTATGACATTTTTACATAATTCGATTTCTGCTACAGTTGCACTACCTACCAAGTCTGCAGGAAAACCTAAGGCAGGTCGTGGTGTGTCGTTATGGCTCCATTTCTTGTTTATTTTATCTCACCTAACATCTTTTGTTTCAGTTGTCTTGTTTGTGTAGAAGATGTAATCCCATAGTATACATCTTCTATTTCTGTAAACGGAGCTCGGTAATGTTCATACCTGTGTGTGTATACATATTTTCGAAAGTGTTTTGCACATTGTTCAGTGCAAACATTTAATGGTCTATTGTTTCCTTATATTCGTCACAGAACCTGCATTTTGGATCGATATTATTACGTATGGCATTAATATTATTAATATTATTAGTAGTAGTATTACTAGTAGTAGTAGTATCATTTTCTATGATTTCTGTTCTATACCCATTTCTTCAAGTAAAAGCAAGAGAAAAATGTCATAATGACATTTTCGTCTAATCTTTTGTGTAAAAATTACTACTGTAATCACACATATAATACACAGTTAAAGCTCTTGGCAATTGGAGTAGATAGATCTATCTATCGCCCGGTTCACACTCCACCTATGTCTATTGAACAGGTTAAGAGGTTAATCCCTTGTTCCCTGTTTAGGATGTGGTTTCCGGCTTTCTCTTTTCCAATCTTCTCACTATTACATAGCCCCCTGCGCATCAGTGGCGTTACTGCCTTGCTCGGGGTGATACGATTAAAAAAAAAGTGCGAGCTGTACTTGTTAGTACAAATTTTAGTATTTCTTTAAGGTGTCGGCTACAAAGAATACGTTTAATGACTATGTCGGAGCCTTTTTCAATAAATCCGGGTACTCCAGATGCAACTAGAAATATTGATGTCCTTATGTGGCACCTTTTTTTTTAGATTTACACGTAAAGCTACTTTTATTGCGATAACGTTTTTAAAGATCTTCAAAGATTCAATACAATCTGAAGAGACTGCCACATCAGTAGGAAAGCACATTCAGCTTGTGTGGTTATTATCTGGGCAATTTGTTTGAATTGTTCTGTCTGCGTGTAATATCCTATAAAATCTTGTTACCTGTCTATACCTGGAACAAGATATAGATTATGTTTGTACCAATTAGTTAGAGTTTCTTTCCCGGAAAAGATGCATATTGTTCAGTCTGAATTGAAACGCTGGTGTCCCTCAGGGCTCTATCCCAGGCTCTATCCTAGGATTTTCATAAATGACCTCCCAGACGAGATCAAGAGCCAGGTAGACATCTATGCAGATGACACCATAATTTACACCCGCATCGGTAGCGTGACGGACAAACATAATCTCGCTGCTAAACTTGAGACGGATCTACACTCTGTGGTGAATTGGGGTAAAAAGTGGCTTGTGAATTTCAATGCGTCTAAGACCAAGCTGCTGTCTGTCAATCATCACCTGCCTCCCATAAGCATGGACCAAGCGAATCTCACCGAGAGCAATACTCTGCGCCTCCTCGGCCTTACCCTCTCTTCTGATCTCAAGTGGAACCACTACATTGAGTTAATAGCTAAATCCACTGCTAGGAAGTTGGGTCACTGTGTACGGGCCAGGATGTTTTTACCACCTGAAACCATCCTGCATATATACAAATCAACCATTCGTCCGTGCATGAAGTACTACTGCCATATATGGTCAGGTGGCCCCTCTTTTCATCTCCGTGTTCTTGACAGGCTCCAAAAGAGAATCAGTAATGTGATAAGTACCAACTTCTAGGCTCGACTACAGCCACTTCCCCACCGACGAGATGTGGCTTCCCTTTGTCTGTTCTATAAATACTTCCATTGATTCTGCTCTAACGAACTTAAGTCACTGGTGCCTCGGCAACCGTTGTTTACTCGTGCAACCAGTCTGGCAACTCACTCATTCAAAGTTAGATCAACCAAATCCAGCCGACAATTCTACTGATACAGCTTTTTGTCTCGCACTACCCGCCTGTGGAACTCGCTTCCTTATTTTGCTTATTCTTCCTTATTCGTGCAACCAGTCTGTCAACTCACCCATTCACAGTTAAAGTTGAAGAACCAACTATTGCGGCAAAAAATATGAAAATGAAAGCCAAAGATAAAGCTCTTGAACAGATGAAACAGCGCTGGCAAGACAAACCTCTGCATGGCCAATATCCAGAACGTGCCAATAAATCCAATGTTGACAAAGTTAATAGTCATCGATGGTTACGTGCATCTGGATTAAAGTCTGAAACTGAAGGCTTTATTCTTGCAGCACAAGACCAAAGTCTTTTCACTAGAAACTTCCAGGCAAATATTATGCATAATAATATGGATCCAAAATGCAGGTTTTGTGATAAACACCAAGAAACAATAGACCACCTAATCTCAGGCTGTTCGGTGGTTGCTACAAATGAATATAAAACTCGCCACGATAGAGTTGGGCAATATTTACATTGGGCAATGTGCAAACATTATGGAAAAGCTGTAAACAAACAATGGTATGAACATCACCCAGCACCGGTTACAGAAATATGTAACCATTCTATGGGATTACACCATCTACACAGACAGAAAAATTGAAGCAAACAGGCCAGACATTATTGTTAAAAACCAGAAGGAGAAAACTTGTCTATTAATTGATATGGCTTGTCCAGCAGATTGTAACATAGCAATCAAGGAATTTGAAAAACTGTCAAAATATAAAGACCTGGAAATTGAAATAGAAAAAATGTGGAAATTGAAAACCAGAGTTGTGCCAGTGATAGTAGGTGCACTTGGAATGATAAAAAATGGAACAAAACAACACATTGAAAGAATCCCTGGAAACCCCAGCTTAAGAGATATACAAAAAATTGTCTTATTAAGTACAGCCCACACACTAAGGAAAACTTTATCTATGTAATGCTAGGGATGATAGGGAAGAGAGAAAAACATGAAATGGAGTCATAACAACACGCCACGACCTGCCTTAGGTCTCCCCGTAGACTTGGTTGGTAGTGAGACCAAAGCAGAAATCGAAATATGATGAAAAAATGACATAATAATAATAGTTGTTTGTTAGAATAGGTCGGTAGCGAAATGATGTTGTAAAACGTTACACAGACCTATATATATATGAAGCCAAATCTAAGTTGATACCAGACACACGCATTATAGATCAGTGTGCGTGCCATCAATAGATATTTTGATACACGCAATGTATTTCATTGCAGATAAAGCCTAGTTTGATACACATTGAACTAGGTAACTTTAGTTCACTCCAATAGTCTTCGATTGAAGTTTGTCCTCGATATCTAGATGTGATTATATTAGACAAAAAATTTAATAATTACAATATGAACTAATAAAATTATTTCATTGTAACTTCTGTAAAATGAATAATGTTAAGTTTGATGTCGATGTCTGCAACACTAGTTACATTTGCTGATATTTCTTTCTAAAAATGCCACTTCGATTCTGTGACAGTTTTTTCGTGATTTTCATTTTTAATGGACATTTAACTGAATAATTCTATCGAATTTGTTATTTTTCTAGTGTTCGATTTCTCAGACTATATGTAAGTGAATGTAAAACTTATTATGGCAAGTTTTAGTTTCTTAATAGAGTAATACGAAACTGCTGAACGGTATAGAAAGAGACTTACTGAATGAACTAAAGTTAAAAGTAAAACAGAAATAAGATCGATATTAAGACGGATGTAAAGTAATGCAATGGAAGCGCTAAAATTAATTGTACTCTGGAAAAAATAAAGGAAAAACTAATGTATATATTTTGTTCATATGCACAGGGAAATCCGCGATCGTGCGCTCGAACCAACACTGAACACGAGCATAAAAAAAAACATCAGAAAATAATTCTGACAGAAGAAATAGTCTGAAATTTGTTACTAGATGCAAAAGAAAAAATGTCGGTGTACAGCTGAATTATCCTTGTCAACCGACAAAATCTTGCAATGATTGCTAATAAAAAACGGAAATCATTTCACGACAGTTAGCGATGGCTGCTCTATTCATGGATGGCTGACCAATCATGAACATCAATGACTTTATCCAATATGAGATCCCCAGCAGTTTTCGAATGTCATCAGCTTTAACTTTTACCGTGTGTCTCACTCACTATCTTCTTTAATATGTCACATCCGTCACAAGAGGAATTTATTTTAATAATGTTACTTTTGTAACTATTATTATTTGTCCAGTCGACTAGAATCTACGCTCTGGATATACCTGGAAAGGTAAAAAGCAGAGAAACGTTTATGGCAAAATATGTGGACGGTATTATTCTAAGTTCATATATGAAATGAAAACAGAACATTCCGAAATCTTGAGTGCTTGGGATTATGGAATCTCTTTCATGCAATTCGCTGAGTGCTAAATTAACACTAAAATGAAAGAATAATTTTTTCAAAACGTTTTCCAAGTGTACATCAATTGCTGAAACTTGTTGTTCTAGTCGACAATAATAAATGCCTTAAAATTAGTTAAACTAACTGAACTTCTCATTCTCCAGCCTGAAACCGTTATCCCAAAGACAAAAGGTATCTATCATTTCACTATGGCAGATGTACGGATGAGTTATGTTTGTTAGTCTTAATAGTCCAGGTATTCACAGCCATGCCATATTCACAGAGGCAAACAGTTGTGGGGTCTCCCATTGTTTCTATGATAATGGATACGACTTGAGTATATATATACTCCTGCTACGACAGATAGAGATAGAGACCGACAGAGATCCGTAAGAGGTCGTGGGATACCGAAGGATAACGACGTGTTACGGAGAATACAACGTTAGGAGTTGAAAAAGGCCCTGAGCTCAACTCAGCCAGAATATTATTACACAGCACCAGTCAGTTTCCGACGTAAGCATACTAATTCTGCTGCAGCTTCACTTCAGAGACCTGTATAAATAATTCTATACTAACTCTTAGTCTTGGATTACGAACCTGCGTTCAAGTTTTTATCTTTACGTTTAATAAACTTCTCAAATTGTGGTTGTTGTTCCTTTATTTTGTACGGTTCCCATTCACGAGATCCACAACACAAACAATCCACATTTGATTTATATTCGTTTGATAAGAAGCAAGATTCCTTCAGACAGTATCTTTGCTAGAATTGTTACACCGTGAAACAAACTTCGGTGATTATGTTTTCATTAAAGCTATTATCTTGGTATATTTTCCTCTAGGATCAACCAATATCTTTTCTACACTATGTTATAATTTTAATTTCTTAAATTCTACATAGACTTTGAAGAATATTAATCAGTAACATTTTGTTGGGTGCACCTTAGGCTTTATTGGGTAGACTAGCAGTAAACATATATCTGTCCCACTTACTATATGGTAAAAATCTAACAGTGTAGTTCTGTTTTCGTAATTTCACAGAAAGCTCGCAATGCATTAACGAACATTGATACTCTTTCTAGGAGGAATAGGTATCATTATTTGCATGCACATCTACATGCAAATTATTAATATCTTCTCTACGTCCGCACGGTTTTCAACCGGAAATTATGGATGTATGTCTTGAAGTCGTACGACATCTCGTAGATTATTAGTGGGATCCAGCAATGTAGACATATGAATCGACGGAATGCAAGTCTTTATTCCGATTGTATTAATGTAGGAATTTAATGAACGCGGTATTGTTAGTAACGTCACAATAATAACGTCCCACATTCGGGAAACTCAATCCGGGCGTCAGTGTACATCTTGATCTTTTCAATTACTTTGATCTCTAACAGCAGGATCGATGAGGAGTAATTTTCTTATTCATGTTCATCTTTCTTTTATCGGCAATAATGTTGGTGAGTCATCGATTTATATCGATGTGTATCGATTTATCTAAATGTAAACCAGAGGACACAGCGGCCAAAAAGTTATGATAAAAGAAGATGAGGATAATAGTTTCCATATAAATACGTAAAAGTATATTGTAATAAAATAAATCACAATTACGAGAGATGAGAGAATTTTAAAAATATGATGTAAAACACAACATCCATTAACAATGTAATTTATGGATGTATATGTAACAAATCTCAAATAATGCTCCACGTACTGAAACATGTTGTGGAGTTTTTCATCAATTGGTTTCGGGAGCTTCTGGGTTTGTTTAATGAGGAGCATGGTGGATAAAATTCCAAATGTTGTGAATATTGATAAGTTCTTGTCGCCAGTGTAAATGTTCACTCCCATATGAAATACACATTTTTTCTTAGTTATAGATTGGCGAAAAATATGATAACTTAATAATCTATTTTATTCAAATATCCACTAACTTCTCCGACTATTGTTATGAAAAAATGCATCTTGCGTAACGCATTTTTAATCTTCTTGTAACATGACTTAGCTTGTCTGCAAAAATCCGCGTGACATTGAGATTAGATCATGAAATCATCTGGAATAAGCCATGGGTCTAAAACCATCACCTATAATCACACATGT
Organism: Ascarosepion bandense; assembly: GCA_037127315.1. Classification (NCBI taxonomy): domain Eukaryota; kingdom Metazoa; phylum Mollusca; class Cephalopoda; order Sepiida; family Sepiidae; genus Ascarosepion; species Ascarosepion bandense. The sequence goes on along the minus strand of JBBBDQ010000554.1, from coordinate 1,897,325 downwards.
AAATATATCTTTTTTACATTTAGTATCGATCTGAGCAAGGTGTGTGTCGAAAACCACCGTCAAGTTTTTAATATTTGTCTGTATTTGAGAAAAAATGTTTTTTATTAACTTTAATTTCGTACAATTTTCACCACCACCTCCATTTTTGACTCTATTTACCTCTTGATCAGGGGCCCAAAATATGTAAATTTTTAGCACGCCTTCGCTGAAACAACGACTAAAATGTCAAACTTTGACAAATACGGTGTATTTACAATTTTATTGATGCATCAGCAAAAACGGTATCATCGTCCAATTATGAAACTTGTTACAGTGTCCTTAACAGACACTCTTTATTATACAATGTACATTGTTCCGACAATAACTTTTTTGCCATTATCTTTAAAATCTGCTGTAATTATATTGTTATCAGAAAGTGCTTATATCTGTTTGGTCAAGGTAAGTTACGAGAGTCGCAGCCGATACGTGACATCACTCAATAGAGTGACCCAAGCGCTAGTCATCGTTACTGCGATATTTACGACTCTTCAATCGTTGTATCTCAGCCTTCAGTTGACATTTGTTAGAAGAAAATATGGCCAAGTGTATAAGAGACTTGGTTGAATGATCCTAAAAGTTATTTAAATGAAAGTTTCTGAGATCAATTCATAGCCTCAGCAATGCGAGCAAAAATTCGCAGACATATCAAGGCGAAATAATGAAAAACGAGTTATCTAAATGCATAACGCGTTGAATTTGCACAATATAGAACCGTGAACTATACTAGATTTCCTACTGAAGGTAGCTAAAGAAAGTGACAGGAAAGGACTACAAAAGACTGCAAGATAACCGAATGCAAAGTCATCAGTAAAAAAGGCAGCCCAATAGACAAAATACAGGTCGGGGATAATAAAATAGAGCAGGTACAAAAATCTAAATATCTGGGAAGGGTTACAACAGAAGATGGAAAGTGGGACACAGGGATCCAAAGACGAATTGGCATGGCGAAGGAAACATTCCAGTAGTTGAGTAAAGTATTAAGAAACAGGACAATATCGCGAGAAAAAAAGAAGAGAGTAATGGAATGTTGTGTGATGTCGGCACTACAATATGGCAGCGAATTTTGGAAAATATCATCGAAGATGAAGGAAAAACTTGAAGCAACTGAAATGTGGTTCTACAAATGCTGCGAATATCATGGATCGAGCATTTGAGCAATGATGAGGTTTTGAAAATGATGGAAACGAAAAGCGAATTAATACTGAGCATCAGGAAGAGACAGCTGAAGTTCCTGGGACATGCAATGAGGAAGGAGGGCTTAGAGAAGCTGATACTAACAGGCCAGAGAGAGGAAATAAGTGACAGGGGAAGGCAGCGGATAATATATTTAAAGGACCTAATCAGTTTGGTGAGGGAAGGAGGATTGCATGATGTAACAACTGAAGGCGTGCTAAGTGCCACCACCGAAAAGTGGAAAGCCATAATCGCCTACGTCCTGTAAAAACAAGGCACATAGAAGAAGAACTTAATAAATGCTTCGTTTGATATTCCAAACAAATACCATTTGAAAAGCTGAGCGTAGAACGGCTGAAATGTGGATGCGAAAGTAAAGCTGAAGACAAGCATCGGAACAATGCAAATTTTGTAAATAGTTACAATATCTCATCTCAGAAGTAGAGCTACGAAAACATTTATTGCGATATTCTCGGTTTGTTTTACTCAGAATATCAGAAATACATATTACGGCCAATTTGAAATTTTCACTAATTCAAACTGGATTTTAATTTGAAATTTAAAATTTATAAAATTTCTAACATTAATAATAATAATTTTAATATTAGAACAGCATTACATGTCTTTCATATAACAAAGCACATCGACATCATATTTTAAAAGTATTTCTTTACGGTCTGCATCAAAGTGTGGTTTCGGGGTTACCCACCGAAAGCGCTTGCAGGGACAACTCTCTATGCGCGACATGTCACTACAAGAACCCCGGTATTAATTAACTGTTGATCAGAGTAGCCGCTCTTGACGATACGCAAGAACTAGGGCTCTTAATTAACAGTCGGAAACAGCCACTGCATATCCTTTCCTTTCTTTCCACCTTTGCAACTGTCATCAGACATGTACTCCCATCCTTCTCTTGCTCCTTTCTAACTGGTTCGTCTTTCTCATCACTCTCTTCCACTTAATCCTTTTTACTCTTATGTAGCTCCCTGCACATCAGTGGCGTTACGGCCTTGTTCGGGGTGACACGATTAAAGAAAAAAATTAATACATGAAAAGAGGACTAATGAGATGTGAAAAATATAACTTACTTTGTTTTTGCTCATCAAGTTTAAACTAACAGCACAAGCATATGAATTATTCGGATGCTTTAAATATTGCTACCATATATGTCACATGTTCCCTGGTGCTTCTGTTGTAGAGATATTATTGATTAAATCTAAAGAAAAGTCAGCAATATTATCGGTCCTGTCCTGGCATATAACCTCTGTAATTTAGCTTCTTTATAAATTTTTAATAAATGCATCCATGTTAAATGTTTAGATGAACTCTTCGTGATGGTATCTAGAATATATGAATTTTAGCGATGCAATTGGTTGAATGTAACTTGTGGTTTAATAGATATATGATCGGATTGAGAAATCGATGGGCAGTTTACAAATTTCAGTCGAGATCTTTTCATTCATTTTGCTCAAAAATACCTATGTGAAAATATCTAACTGAATAAGTGTATAGTTTATGTATGTAGAGCCATGCGTGTTATATTTCGAACACTATAGTAATATTGTTGCCGTGTTCATATTTGATATTATTTAGGTCAATTTATTTTTTATTAATAATGCTTCCATAAATAAAAAAAAAACTTACACTTAATAAAATCAATTATAAACAACAATGTGTTTACAGTGTTTGGAATTTAAAACATACATGACTCTACACAGATAGACGATATTCGTATTTAGTTAAATATAAAATAAGATTCACGCTTAATAATAGCCAGAAGTATACACAGAAAGCGCACAGAAAACCAAAAAAAAAAACTGTCAATTTCCATATAATTTGGTTAAAATAGAAAAATAGAATAACATAAAAACATATGAAAAATTATACAAAAAAATTAAAAAATTTAATGCTTCGAGGATTTTTAGTTTCTGCTTATTATTTTCTTGTTTGAGTATGTACGTGTTATCAACAAGCGTTTTTCTCAGAAGTGTGCGTTGATAACCGTGTTGTTCTAAATGACGGAATATATTTGAATTTTTATTTAAGTGCAACGTCAGACGCCGTGAGAGCGAATTTGTGGTGTGGCCGATGTAGATATTATTGAGGTTCTAAGAGATACATTCTCTAAATGGACAGATGAATTTATATACTACATTGGTTTTTTGCAAATCACTAACGGTGGGGGAAGAGTCGTTGCGGACAAATGAATTAGATGTAGTGGATTTAGTGTAATATATAATAAACTTAGTTCTTTTGTTAGAGTCTGTCGGAGAAATATTAGTATTTATGAGTTTTTTTTAGGATATTTCCAATAACGTACTCAAATGTCTGTAATCAGACCAGGGACCACAACATCACTATTTTGTCACTGTCTTCGGCCATCTGCCACGGTAGGGATGGACTTATATTTTCAGTTTAATTCTCTTTATTGTTAATAGCTTAAATGTTCTGTTTACTGTGTGTTAATATTTACTCTTTGATAATGGCTTATGTGAGCCGAAAGCTTAGACCCGATAAAAAATTCAACAAATACTGTGATTTTTTGTTGTCTTTCAACGACATCAGCATCAAGTATATATATATATATATATATATATATATAATTTTATTAAGTTAGTTTCAATATTTCTGTACGCATGAACCATTTTCAAAAAGGTTACAGGGACCTTAAAATTATAATATACACCATCCAATTATTATCCAAAATTACCCAAATTAGGGAGAATTTTGGTTTTTATTTTCGCCTAAAATTAAAACCAAAATACGATGTTTAGAACGGTTCATGATTAAACATAATAGACATTCATTATCTCTTACATCTAAGAGCATATGCTTTAAAATTATCTGCTACCACGATAAACTATATATATATATGACAGAATCACATTAATCGTATTAAAGACATTTGAATGCAGAGTTTAGTAGTAGTAAAATGGTAGAAATAAATATATATACTCTTTGAATATAAACAGAATATCTACTTAAATACGAGTATCGAGGAAGAAGAGTGTTCAAACAAACCGTTTCAAATTGTCTGTTGTTTTTAGCCAGTTTCGTTAATCTTCGTTAATTTCCGTATTTTTCTTCCTGCGAAATATGTATTACCCATAAAATTGTAGAATATCTACATTTTTTCTAGAGTATATATATATATATATATGCGTGTATGTTTGCGTGTATAGTTGTATAATGTTACTTACAAATATATAATCAAAAGATACTCAACATCCTTTATTTTATAAATTTCACCGGATCTTAATTATAAAATCTAAATTATTCACCCCAACGCCTAGTTATCACTATTTACATGGAAATAGACAGTTGAATTTTGTCTCTTATTCATAGTTTTTATTAAAAAATGGGTGTGCTTGCAAAGATTCTTTGTAAACCCTCACTCATTCAATTAATCTGGTTCCAATTTTATCAACATTTTGTTAGCACTCTCTTCTCTTTCTCTCACTCTCCCTCTCACACACACACATACATACACACACATATATTAAATCACATATATGCACATTCACACACAAATACATACATACATATATATATATATATATATATATATATATATATATATATGAAATCTGTTATGTCTGGAAATCGATTGCTTTATTCTCTTTATTCTTTAATTGATTGAAAAGTCAATTTAGCCGGAAAGAAAATTATATTTGATCATCTATAACAATCTGTATATCAGATTATTTTATAATTTAAGTTTTCGCCTATTATGTTCGAGTCTCTATACTGCTATATGACCATGAGCCAGTAGCCTGACATTCGATGTCTGGTTTTACATTTTAACCTCGTCCGGTGTTAAACGTAGCCTTCGGAAATATTCCGGTCGACCGAACGTAAAATGGAAGGTCTATTTCTTTAGCCTCGGGATATTTTCGCATGGCTGCGACCTTTTATTTCGAAATGTCGGTTTCTAAAATTCACTCAGGTCAGGTCCAATGGAAGCCATTTTTTAATGCCATGTTACAGTACCCACTGACGGAGGCAAATTGTACAAATCGATGGACTTATTGACTGCTTAACTGAACTCTTGTGGTTAAGTCGGGGGATTAAATACATGAAATGTAAATAGGATATTTCGTGCAGACGAAACTATATAAAAGGTTGGTTCTCTCTCTCTCTTTCTCTTTCTCTTTATTTTATAATTTTCGAATGGATTTTTCTGACAAGTCTTTATATGTCAAAGCGTCTCATTAATTTTCCTTCGTTTGAAGCATTTATCTATATGCATTTGCGTCTGATAATAGTTTTATAGATTTATTAGACGATCATTCTATTTAAGTTTATTAAAATTGAATGAGAAAAAAATTTAGATAATAATTACAAAAATATGTGTTATTGTCTAATATACAAATATGGGATTTATTGTAATCATTTATTCAATAATAATAGACTACTATATATATTTAAGACGTTGAATATTTTTACTCGAATTTTCAAGAAAATTATTGTTTCATTTTAAAAAAATTAGTAAGAAAAATGCCAGTGAAAATACTGTCCATTACTAACCACAATTTTTTCCCATTTTTTCGGAAGCATTTAATTTAAAATCGGAAAAACTACACGTTTTTGCGTCTAACCACAAAACCATGAATGAAAATGAGGCTCAGCCAGCCCATGTGACATCTATCGAAATAAGTAATAATCGGACGGAAAATGTATGCTGAATACAGCTGGTAGGGTAGAACTTCCTATATAAGCGTCTGCAAATAGGTTTCCTTCCGTTTTGCAACATATGGCCTGGAGTTTTCATGTTGTAAATGTATTTGTTAAATCGCAGCATCAACTATAGACGATAGCGATCTCCTGTGATGTTTTCGGTCGGTTTGAGAAACTCATAATAAATTACACTAAGTTGATCTAAACAAACGCAGAACAGTATCTTACAAACATGAATATTCAGCTTTGCCGGGAGTACTTATTCCGTGACCGGACATACCTCGCGATCTTCTACGAAATGATCGTTTAAGACATATGAATTTAAGTTTACTAGATGTTCATAGGAGTTAAATCTTATAATGTTGGTGTACTATATTTTAATATATCAAGATTGAAATCTATATAGACAAAATTACATGGAGCTAAAAAAAAAATAAAATAAAAGTTACATTTTAAAAAAATAAAAATTTAAAAAAAAATTATTAAATTGAAATTAGATGAATTCGAAGTGGGGGGGTGAGGTATAATTATTAATAGTAATATTTGCAGAAGAAAGAAAGAAAGAAAAAGAAAGAAAGAAAGAAAGGGATAAGTATGAGAGTGAGAAAAAAAATTATAAATTAATCTGCATCTATCTATCTATCTATCTATATATATATATATATATATAAACAAACAGGTTCGTTCTGCTGACACAAATTCATTTAAGTATAAGGATCATATTTCTCTTTAGTATTAAAACAAATACAAATGTATACCGTTAAAAACATGGGAAAATTTAAGGTGCCTTTCGACTGAAACTTTCGTCAGAAAATTAATCGTCGGCAGTATAAAACAAGGTAGTTGATAGGAAAATTATTATCAATGGCAGATGTTTAAAAAAAACAACAAATCCTATGAGTACTAGATATTATCTTGGTTAAGCAGAAATCTCCCCAAATAAAGCCAACCTTAATTTCATCTCCGTTTGTCTACACAGGGCAGGACGTTTCATATTAATAATAATAGACTTCACCTTATCTAAATGGAGTATACTTCTAGCCCTGCAGATCAGGGAAATGAAATCGTGGGAATAATTCGTTTTGCACCCGACAGAATTTAAATGGTTTTCGCCAATTGCTGATGCATGGGTCTGCGAAAACCCAGATGCAATCATCTCATGCCTACGCACTTTATCCGGAAAACATGCTGGGCGATCTTTACCTCCAACTATTGGATGGTCTTGACCACATAGTCGCTCTCACAACAACACATCAATTTGTATATAATTAAACTTTCTTGAATGGTAGGCAAGAAATCCTTACTTTGAGAGAAGAAAACAGTTTTTGTACTGAAAATATTTTTAACAGTAGCAGCATTAAAATACCGTTTAAATTATTCTTTCTGACTGCATATGTTTGACTCTTGGGAGCAATCTTCGAAAGTCTCAAATACATGATAATATTTGCATTTAATGCTGTTTATGATAGAAATTTTTCAGTACTAAATGACTTTCTGCTGTCAACGTAAGGATGTCTTGCCTAGCATTCAACAAAGTTTAATTATAAACCAGTATATGTGTAGTTGTGAGAGCGACATTGTTGGGAAGACCATACAACGGTTGGAGGTGAGGATCGCCCAGTTTGTTCTGGGTAAAGTGCGTGCCGATTGCATCCGGGTTTTAGCAGACTAATGAGCCAGCAATTATTGAACACCATTTAAAGCCTGTCTAGTACAGGAGATATTATTCCCCTGGTTTCCTTTCAATGATCTGCAGGGCTAGAACGAGACTACATTAATATGCATCGTCCTTCCCTGTGTAGACAAAGGTTTATGAAATTCAGGGTTCGCCTTATTCGGGTAAATTACTGCTTAACCAAGTAGCATTTAGTACTCGTAAAATTTATTTTTTTTAGTTTTTAACATCGGTCGGTTGGAGTAATTTTTCTATCAACTTCTTTGTTTTAGTTTTATACTGCCGATGATTAATTTTGTTTAATTAAGTGTCGGTCGAAAAGCGCCTTAAATTTGCGACTTTTTTCAAACGAGATACTTTTGTAGTTATCTTAATAATAAAGCGAAATATGATCATTATACTTGAATTGATATATATATATATAATATATATATATATATATATAAGTAGTTTAATAAACAAATGTATATATATATGTGTGTGTGTGTATGTGTGTGTGTCTATATATATATATATCAATATATAAATATTAATCAGGTGTGAGCATTACAGAGCTCAATGTTGTAAAATAGACCAAAATATATATTAATACATAGACATATTATTTTATGTTTTACTCTCGACTCTGAGTTTTATGCATTTCAGTAATCTTCACGTGATTAACATATACTGCCTTCAAATTGGAAATTAGTCCGTATGATATGTTAATTACCTGAAGATTGCTGAAATGCATAAAACTCAGAGTCGAGAATAAAACATAAGATAAAGAGAGAGAAAGAGAGAGAGAGAGAGAGAGTAGATAAAGAATATCTTGGTGTAACAGCCGAAACGTATACGTGATATCTGAGTATATCACCAAACGTCCTAATTTATTCTTTTCTTAATGTAAAGTGTTGTGAGTTTTCGTTGCCAATTTGTTTTAGAGTTGTGACGAAAATTCGCCGCAAAGTTGTAGTGAACAGTTTCGTCAAAATTAAAACACGGAACAAGGAGTTAGGTTCAAATAGTGTATTAGTATCACAAGAAACAAGATATTCAAAAGAAATGTTAATAATAAGTAATATAGAAATAAGTTAGTGTAAACGTATTATTACGCTGCTTATTGACTGACTAGTAGCAGTCCTCCACTTCTCTTAACTGCTCCTGTTCACAACTCTCTGGAATTCACGAAGGCAATCACATATAACAGAATCAATTGCTTGTAAGAGGGTGCAATATCATAAAGCCAAACAAATGTATTCATTATTTAAACTATTTAAATGTTTTCGTTTTTTCCTGAAATTCGTCTGTGTGTTCTAACAAATTGGAGTTTTAACTGGCTGTCTAAAGCAGGATGCTTTTCGGCATTTTGCTCAGGGCAGCACACTCCTCTCATTTGATTTTGTTCTTAGATCTACGCTGATCTGTTACGGTACCAGTTATGGACAAATAGTTAATTGACCAAAAACATCACAGCAGTATAAAAATGTATGTTTTTACAGTAAAAATACCCGCAGTACATTTATGAAGTAAGCAGTTGCGAACAATATACATTTGTAGTAAAATAAGCAACGATGCAATTCATAACAAGATGATAAATAAGATATTTTAACTGTAGCTGAAGGAATAAAATTGTGTTCAAAATAAATTTAGTTGACCTCATATTTTTTAAAATATTTATATTTCGATGTTAAATAACACATAGATGTTTTTATGCCGCTAAATTAAATACATTAGAAATTCAGACTGATATTCTCTTTCTAGTTATTGTTTGTTTTTTTTTTTGCGGCGATTGTCGTAAAAAATCAGATGTTCCCGCATAGTCATTAGACGCATAAACGCCAATGAGACGTAGCGACTTATTCTTTATGTTACCTCGAGCACACAAAGCTTGCAAACACAGGAGCTTACTTCTCATTCAAAAGCTTTTCACTGAATTGAAAAAAACTTCTCTAGCCTACATCTAATATGCTGAATAGTGTACAAAACTTTTGGGCAGTATGCATTCAGGGTCACGAGTTCATAAACGCGTCTCCTGTACACAAAATACATCCACTCCGTGACGCTGAAAATTGCGAACAACAGACGTTCTGTAAAACTCCAATATCAATTTTCGGTGATACATACTAGACAAGCAGAGAGCTATGATAAGTCTTTTTAGAGTTGGGAATCTGCATTAAACATGCCCTAGTATAAAAAACCTTTGGGCTATTCCATTGCATTTTAACCAATCCCGCTTTTACTACTACTGTCAAGAGATAGACAACCAAAGTTAATTTCAGAGCGCTATACTGGGAGAGTTAAACAACATTTTACAAATATTTCATCACCCGTTGATGTTGTCAGAGTTAGCACTGAATACCTGCCCGAATTGTAACATATAAGCGGTCATGTGTTCTCCTAATATTTGAAGGGGAACCTTGTATATTGATACAAGATCAGTAGGCTGCCCTCAATTTCTGTACGGATTGTGACATGTTTGTTTTTGAGGTCTCAAAGAAATAAAGGTAGTTTATCGTACATACAGTAAAAATGAAAATATTAAAATGAAAGAAGAAAAAACTGGGTTTAGCAACAAAGGAAGGTAATTACTAAAAATTTACCAAGTAAAAATAAAAGAAAATTCCTTTAGTGACAAAAACAGTAAAACAAGGCAAATATTGATCTTTTGAAATCGTACGCTTGAAAATGGCAAAATCAATGTAAAATAATACAAACACAAGGAAGACTAAAAAATATAAATTAAATTCAATTTTCGTGTAGAAAGCAGAAATGCTCGCTTTTTCAAATTATAAATCGGCCGAAATAAAAATAAATTTGACTATTTAGCGTAAAATAAAATTAAACAAGCATCCTTCTATAGAACCACATTTCTGTTGTTTGCACTCTCTGCTGAGGAGGTTGGTTCAGTTCTCACTGGGTACCCAATAATTTTGGTCTTGTGTCACATCTAAGCAGCATCTAGACTATCACAATCTTTGATTGTCTAGCGTTTGCTGCTCTATATTAGAATATATATCACATCCAGTTCAGTATTCTTTGTTTCTAACGGAATCTTCCTTTCTCTCATTATACTGCTTAGATTTTGAAATGGGTCATTTGCAATGACAGTGCGCCTCCAGATATCAGTGGATTGTTTTCTCTAGCTTATTTAAACACTTTGTGGTTATTTAGATTTTGGCCGTTGCTTGATTTTTCATACATGAGATGTACTTTTTATTTTGGGTTTCTCTTTTGTCAGATGAACTTGCTTTCTATTTTCTTGTACTTTATGTTTAGTCTTTTCTTCTCGGTTTTACTTGCTATCTTCTGGGTTTTATTTTCGTGTTTGATATCAGTATTGTATCATCTGTGTATATGTCAACAAATGCTAGTGGGTCAAATAAAAGGGCATTAAAGAAGAAAATCTCTTTTTTGCCTGGACAGGGTGAAAAAACTGAAAATGAAAGCAAAATATATAAATAGAAAGAGATACTGTCAATCTAAATACAAATCTAACCATATTAATTAAGACTTCTCTAGCATTTACAAAAAAGTAATGTGAACATGAAGTCAAAGTTATTGTCCAAGCAAAACTTATACGGTCAAGCAGAGTAAAATGTTAATAACAGGTAACTCTCTGCACTGAGGTATATCAACGTCAGTATTATATTAATTTGACTCGATATAGGCAAACTACGGCCCGCTGGACATATTCGACCTGCCATAGAAATTCATACAGCCCGCCAAATTCATTACATCTGAAAGAGATATGATTGTTTCTTCTTTAAATTCAGTTATTAATTTTCAAACAAATGTGTTCATGTAACTTTTCTAATTTAACATTTAAATTATTTTTCCTTAAATCGAGTTGCTTGATACTCATTTAATTTGAAGTTTTTACATTAAAATATTAATTAACTCTTTTTATATTTCTTTAAAGATACTTATTTTTTCAGTAATTATCTTTTTCTATATTCTAATATTAATTAATAAAAATAATCGATTTTTCTTAATACATTCTTATTTTGTCTTTCAAATGTGTTTCATGTGAACTCCTACTGAAAGGTACTTATTAACAAAAAATAATTTTCTTTAATATTTTAACATTTTATCCTTCAATTCAATGCGTTTCATATGAATATTTAATAGTTCTTTAAAACATTAATATTTTTTAATAAGATTTAATAGTATTATTTCTTTAAAACCATTTTTTGTCCATTTAAATATTGATTATTTTATTGCATATACAATGCGACTCTACAAAATTGTAAATTTTTGAATGTAGTCTTTGAACTGAAATGTTTGGCAACTCCTGATATAGACGCCTCCACGTCCCACTCTTCAGGAGAGGTTTCACTCTACAACAGAAGATATGTTTCCACTGTACCTAAGTTTACACTATCTGAGATTGAACAATATTTTCAAAATAACCATATTACCGAAGATTTTCTTGAATCCAAATCAATGTTTATATTTCACGTTTCGAAATTCATCAGGTATCTGTCGATCCTTGTTACCTTGTACAAAAATATTTTTAATTTTACTTTTGATATACACTTTCTCACAATGCAAATTCAGCAAGTCACTCAAGATAGAGGCTTACTGAAAAATGTGGGCAGATGGGACAAGAAATATAGTTTATGATGGTATGTAGGAGAGATAATGTTCACCTCTAGGTTTAAGGATGTTGAGAATATTGATATAATGAAAATATATTCTCAGAAATCGGTTCCACAATGTAGCAGTATTTGAAAATAATTTCTCCAAAATAAACTTGGAATTTAAACAATATATATATATATATATATATTTAAACAATATATATATATATATATATATATGGGCGGGTCTTAGAATTAAATATTATAACTGGTAGGATAACAAATGTATTACGTTATAACATTTGCTATTGAAATAGCTACAAAATAGCGAGATGTATGTGATATATCATCTTTGTAAAGAATATGAACTTAGAGGTCTTGACAACCAAAGATACGAACACAATACTTTTAGAATTCTCTCTAATTTCTGGTGGTCTACCAAGAGCCCATCTTCTTTGATAAGTTCTTCGTAACTCTTGGCTCTCTCTAGGATCTAGATTTTGTTGATTATAAACTTCGAGGAGATTTCCAACAAAAGAGCCATGATGCGGCCACTACATTATCCTTCCCGTTGTTTTTCGTGACGTAATTCTTCATTTTCGGAAATTATGGCTATATTCAGCTATCGTGCTTGTTTTTATTATTCTGTTTCTGGAATATGATCCATCATGCAGTCAAGTGTCTTCTGGAAGTACAATTATTCATCATACTTAGTAAATGTTCGGAGTTGGCACCCTTTGTATGATTTACGTTTTATTTCTTGGATTCAATATTATTTTCCTACGTTTATTTATTCAGTCCGTATTATTCATTGGCTTTTCTATGAGAACACATTATGCATGGAACATGCTTTAGTATCTCTCTTACATATTCTAATCCTAATTTTGCCAATCTTTTAGATTTTAGGTCACTGATTTATTCTTATTTTATTGTTGTTCTGGTCTGATGATGCGTTGACTCCGTCGGAATATTCTATTTCATCTTGGTATTTTTTAGTTAAAAATTCATCATTAGCCCACACCAGTTTTATACAAATATACAAATATAAATAAAAAACATATACAATAAGATAAATATAGACACAAAGGTTAAAATTGATTAGTATACATTTCAAAGAAATTAATACATATTTGAAAGAATATGTATATGTACAAATAAAAAAAGTGCTGTTTTTTGTTATTAACATATCCTATAAAAGAGATAAAGACTGGATTTTTACTTCTTTTGGTGGAAAAATGCTTGTTCTATTGCATCATTAAAGTAATCTATATTTAACTCATTTTTATGATATAATTTTTTCCTTTCTTTTATTGTTTACAAAAACTAACCAGAATACTAAAAAACAGGAAAATATCATTGGTAACAAAGAAGAAAGCGCTGGACTGCTATGTGATATCTGTTCTTCTGTATGGCAATGATTGTTGGACGGTCTCCTCAAGTATGAAGAAGAGGCTTGATGTAGCAGAAGTGTGGTCTTGAAGAAAGATGTTCAGGATACCATGGAATGAGTACGTGACTAACGATAAGGTGATGGAGAGGATGAAAATGAGGAGAAAACTCATACTTAATATAAAGGGTAGACAGATTAGGGTTTTTGGGGTGTAATACGAAATGACGGTCTAGAAAATTTAATACTCACAAGACGGATTGAGGGAAAGAGAGACAGGGGAACAGAGCGCGAGACCTACTTGATAGACCTGAGAAAATCTATAGCGAATCGGGTTTTGGGAGAAAAAACAAGAGGAATTATGATGAGACAGTGCCAGGTGGAAATCTATGAATGCATACGTCTTGAAAGAACAAGGCTCATGAGGAAGAAGATTGTCAATTATAATTCTTATATTTTAATTGTTTTATTGCTTATGTTTTGAATTTATTGCTAAGTCTTTTTTCTCTTCCATAATGTTATTCTGGTGATATTTATTCTTTCAAAAATGTGCAGCTGGTCATAATTTTTCTTTTCAAAAATATATTGCTGGTAATATTTTTCCTTCACAACGTAATGCTGTTAATATTTTATTCCTTCAAAAATATATGGAGACTTTACCATAAAAATTCTAGTTTTATGACGTCATAGTTTTTTGATCCGGTTTGGGGGTTAACTATGTTTCTATAGCCGAGACTATTACAGGTGCTACCCTCCCGGATCAGGTTGAACCCGGGAACAACTGCTATATAGGGGGTGATTCCATGCTCCTCACAAGGTCTTAAGCCAGATGCAGTTTCTTGTCATATCCAGGACTTTATATTTTCTAGATAATTGTCATCATGAACCTCAGTAAAAATCTGAGTCCAATACTCAGATTTTACCAAAGCCACAAGTATATGTACTTATAGGTTGAAGTATTTAACCTGCATAGTTATGCAACCAGATCATCTATTACAATCACACTTTTTGAAAAAAATAAAAAAATTAGTATTGAAACTCACGCAATTAATAACACTTTGCTACAACGAATTCTTGTGAAAGATCATCGTTAGTGTTTAAATAACCGTTTCTTATATAAACACAAGTAAACCAATCACTCAATAAAAATGTGGCTATAACAAACATTGACCATAGGCGGTCACTCACCCGTTCTTTTGTACCATGTAACTTTTTCTAAACACAGACCGTATTGTTGCGCATGTTGACCTTTCCTGGTACACGAAACATTGCTTTATCATAATAATATTTTGAAAAAACCTTGTTTAAGTAATCGAGTTAATAACTCCACCGCAATTTGTTTTCCACGTGGCTTATCCTCTGGTAGAAGTACCTTCAAGAGTGTCATCTTATAGACATCAAAGCATACTTTATTCGGAACTTTGTGAACTGGGGGTATAGCTAACGGTTTACTTGCAGAGTGAACTCAAGGAACTACGATGAAATGATGCATGAATTCGATCAATATTATCACCATATGCTCACGGTTACTCAACGCTTGTTTTTTGCAAGATATTTCCTATCTCTACAAATCTCTTGCGCCAGGCATCGATGCTAACAAGAATTAGTGTTTATTTACATAATTTACTGTAATTCTGTCAGACTTGCTTTCATTTTCATGAGAAGTTAAGGATCAATAATATGTACTTTTATAATCTAACGGGAAATTTAAACGAAATCAAATTAAAGTAGAACAAGCTATATAGGCCTTAGAACAATTACAACATATTTAACAATCAAGTAGGTGTATTCGTTATTCTTAGAAAATGAATACAATATAAACTGGATACTATACAGCTAAGTTAGGTACATGAAACCACTATATTTACAAGTTTTTGGAAAAAATAGAAAAATACACCTGAAATTTTATTGGTGTTAAGCTGGCATCTCAGCTTCAGTTAGTTTCCCACCACCGTTAAGTAGTTTTCCTATGCTTTTTCGATAAATAATTTCGTGGTAATCTTTTTAACATATTTTTTATAGTGTCAAGATTTAATGGATTTAAGTAGAGTATTAGTTCAGTGGAAAATTCTCATTATTTTACAGATTCAATGATCTATGCTAATATTTTGCATTCTGACAATTCTCGCTTGTGGAACACACTTCCGGTCTTTTGCTTAGGTGTCAATTTAGAAATTAAAATGCATTGTCAATTGTTATTTTATGTTTAAGTAATTCCTGGCTTTTATCATTATTCTATACCTCATGTATTTTTTATTTCCCACATTCTCTAACACTCAGTAACCATTTACAACTTAATGGATTTTGCTCTGGAAAAATAATTAATATATTTACATTTTTATTATTTCATTGATTTCAAAAATAAAATATCACAATTTATAAAAATTACAATACAGATGCATGTACCGGTATTAAACTTTTTTTTTCTAGAGTGGTTGACAACCAAGGCTATAGAACCCAATCTGTTTTGCTTTTTTAACACATTAGTCGAGTAATACTTGAGGGATTAATACTTTTCCCTAAAAGTATTTTCACGTAAGTGAATGCAACGAATTCAAATAGCAACTTTTTTTTACTGATGGTCAGATATAACAATGCTCATAAGACACTGAAGCTAGATATTTATTTCATGGTGATAGAGGAACATAAGAAAAGATCAGAAGTGAGGTTCAAATAGTTATATAGGAAATAAAACAGTTACCGTTTTATTTTAGAGGCTAAGATTGTAGCGATTGTTTCTGTCACACAAAACAGTAGTTACATTGAAGAAGCTGTCAGAGTGGAAGATTCTTCATACTATTAGAACACTAAGAAATATGGAAGCTTTTACATTTGTGTACGTTGCATGACCGATCTCTGATGAAAATATCAAGAGTTGTAGGATTAAAGAGCATAAAAAAGCGGAAGGCTTGAGCTGTTTCACCCCTGGTATATCGGAAAATAATCAATTGATAAGGTCAAATATACTTCTTTTTCTTCTGTTGAGAGGGACATGTAAAAACTTGGCAGTTACAACCCAGATACATAATTTACAGTATCGACTGTTTTGGATCTTGTAAATCTAATCGGCTACTTAGTGAAGCTGTTCAGTGAACCATCCGTTTTTAAGTATCTTTAGAAAGAGATATTTCTGTTGTACCTACTCACTATTATGACAGATATAGCATAGAGTAGAAAGGGACATGGCTAAAGATTGAACTCTGTGAAACACATGTATTGATAATATGAGTTTTCAGTGGTCTGGTTTTAAAAACGTAGAAAAAGTAGAAAGGTTATCACAAGAATTGTCATTAAAATATTTATAGAAAAATCATTACATCAAAGAAGCTTTTTTAAAAATTTAGTTATTACCAATTGTTTTGTTGAAGATAAGTTTACCTAATATCCATATTCTATTTTGTTTAAATTATAACACTTTCTTCACAGAAAGTGGCTCTCATTCAATGAAGTTAAACGTAAAAAATGTATTGGAAAACAATTCTATTAGGCGATAACGAACTATTTCTTATGCCAATTTAGCTATATATATATATATATATATATATAGAGAGAGAGAGAACACCGTTAAAGATTTGGACTAAAATCAGCTTAATCTGTGTTGAGCAAAATATATAAAGAGTGAGAGAGAGAAAAGATAATGAGAATGTTGGGCGTCCCTCTGTGAATGCATATTTTATGACAACTAAAACATGCATAATGTAAAATTAAGAATGGCTTAAACATTTCACCTGTATAATGGAAACACAAGCTATAGAAATATCAAGACAAATACAAAATGTTGTTTATAGTCGATAAACGTTAAATACGAATTTGGTTTAGACAGATTTGTTCTGACGATATGTTGCTGGGAGAGATATTAAGACCGGTTCGTTCACTGGACTTTGATGATGAAGCTTTCAAGAATTAAAGAAGCCAATCCTCGACAAAGTACTCAGGAAAAGATGTTAAGCCCATCACAGGTTACCACCTAGTGATACTTAGAGAGGGCAATCAGCAAGCAGTGTGTTTGTGTTCTCACGTTTTAAGGTAAACGCAGTACGTAGATCTTTGATAGAAATAAATGTTCAGGAGTCAACGTGATATTTCGACAGAATTAATTTTTAAAATACATTTTACTACATTCAAAGGTAAATCGACTGTAGAAAAGTGTGAAACTACCGTCCAATTCCCACGCCACCTCGCTATTTTTTGGTCGGGTGTGGTATTTATGACGCAAGACAAGAAGAATTCAGAAGGAGAGATTAAGAGAAAAGAAAGATGATATCAAAGAGAAAGAGAGATAACGAGAGATGAGCAGTATCAATTCGTCCACTATCGTCAAATATTTGTTTCCCAGTTTTTTATATTCGCAGAATTTTATAGATTCTTCGAATTGGTGAAGATATTGAACAATAGATTCACGTTATGTTTAGAGAATAGTTATATGTTCTTTACGATTTGACATATTTCATTTTAGGTCGTAAATTTCTTTGTACAGTTTTGGAAAGTTTGACAAAATTCACATTCTCTAATTTTTTATGTATGCCATGACAAATTTTCATTATAGCTTACAGTTACTGAAAAAAGGGTAGGTTAATTCATTCCGCCATTACAAATTGCTTAGCTGCCTTTTGATTTTTTTAGCCCAATTCCTGCAAAACACCGGAACCAAGACTCAACCACTTATGGTTTATCCAAACAACTTAAACATCCTATCGGCAACGCTATATTGTTGTGTAGTGTTGTTATATGATACGTGATAATCAATTAATCACCTCTCTTCTGACTCTGTACTCTACATTTTATTTCTTCTATGATAAACATAAGCAAATAGATGATTTTTATTTGTCAAATCCATTACCTTTATGTTAAGATATAAAAAAAACAATATAGCATATATTGTTCTTTTAAAGAAAGATCATAGCCAACAATTTCCATGCAAAAATTTTCCTATACTATTAGGTTCATATGGTCGCCATATGCAGAAATAAACCATTAGCTAATGATGATATACAGAGTTAGAATTATAGTTATTGTGGTGGAAAGGGAACTATGGTTCACTTTATTTTAGATGGTTGAGGTGGTGCTCAGCCGCGGGTATTCCAACCCCGCAAAAGCACCTTCCACATTGCATTAACAAAAAGTGATCTATCTAATAATGATGCCAGTATACCATTTGTAAGAGTTATGTACAACAACAAAAATTGTCCTATGCCCATATGCATGAGTATACCTATGGCGCTCCATTCAATAAAAAGACCTTTTGCCATGTTTCTTCTTATTTTAGATGAGGGTAGATCATTTCAACCCTGCAGCAGTAAGAGCAAATGGTCCGTTTGATACTGTGGAAACGTAACAGTAATCACAAGCCTTGTGCAAAAACAAATTTTTCCTCTGTCCATATGCATACATACGTCTATCGCTCTCCCCTCATTAAAACGACATTGTGTACCATCCATCCTTGCCGAGAAACCCGTGTAAATTTGTCTGCACTCAAAGCAACATTAATGATAACCGCGGCGACAACATTCCACATCCGGTTTTCTTGGAATATTCAATCTCGTAGACTGGTTGCCAAACAAAGGCAAAAAAAAAAATTCCCGACATCACTTAACCAAAACTGAGGAAGATATATTTATAGCTTTCCTAAGAATATTCTTAGGAAAATGAAATTAAAGTACTTGACTAGAATTAGAAATCGGGTCCCAGATTTTAATTTAATAGTTTTCAATAGGTTATAAGTCAGGTATATATGTTTGATCTTTAATGTCCTGTCATGATTAAAAAATAAAAAAAAATGAAATGTGCTAGTTTGAATAGCTTAAAGATTTGAAAACGGTAATAAAAATTTAGTATTTATATATAACATTCATTCTCCTGAAATCTCGAAATAAGCAGGCTGTTTTAATTTTCTTTTCTTTAAATGTGCTACTTTAGATTTAGATTTAATCAAACGAGTTGTACACACGGGATTGACATTAAGTTGATCACGTTGCTTATTGACATCAGTTCCGCTTCATGACCGGAAATGACAGTGTGCTCTGCTGACGTCTAAAATAAATTATGTCGAATCAGTGAGAACTGAGATTCAGCAAAATTGATAATTTTATTTTTATCCTGACTGCCTAAGATGTAGAATTCTCTAGCTACTGATGGGGAATTTTGCTGCTCTAATAGAAAGAAAATAATTTCCTGGTGTCTGAAGATTTATTTTCCATTTGCTGATAGGCAGTATGCTCAATTTTCTACCTTATGGCTTCTATTGTTTTCTACTTGTTGGAAGCTGGTTTGACAACTCCACGTAATCGTTTTGATTAATGTCCCATGCGATTTTCAAATCTGGTCCCATCAATAAGAATATGACCCATTTTACCACATTTTCTTTTACAAGGTTACTAAATTTTGAAATAAAATATCAGAAAATTTGTATCTGTGATTTAAAACATTTTTGCATATATAACGTTGTTTTTCAATTTTTTCTTACTTATCGAATTGCAAATGAGAAAAAGTGAAATAATATTTTCGACAGAAAATTCTGTAGTTATTTGTCATTTTTTTATTTTTTAAATTTTTGTACTTGCTTGATTCTAGTATCCACCACCTGTATTTGGCAATTTTGTTTGCTTTGTTTGCTGATGAACATGCATTCAGTTTTCCTACAGTTTATTTGGAATCCTTTTTTGTCACTCTCCACAGTTACCTTTTGTAGGAAGTCTTGTAATTTTCTTTCAGTGACTAGAATAAAACAAGGACAAAAATTAAAATATCTAGGAAGTGTTCTAGCAGGAGATGGAAAGTGCTAGACAGAGATCCGAAGGCGAATTGGCATGTCGAAAGGCGTATTCCAGAAGCTGAGTAAAGTACTAAGATAAAGGAAGTTTTACTGGAAACAAAGAAGGGAGAGCTACATTACTATGGGATGTCAGTTTTTCAATACGGAAGTGAATGCTGGACAATATCATCGAGGATGAGGAAAAAACTTGAAGCAGCGGAAAAGTGGTTCTACAGAAGGATACTGTGGATAACATGGACTGAGCATGCGAACAATGTTGAGGTGTTGGAAAGAATGGCAACCAAAAAAATTAATACTGAGCATCGGAAAGAGACAACTGAAGTAACTTGGACATGCAATGAGGAAGGAGAACTTGCAGAACTTGATACTGACAGGCCAGATAGAGGGAAAAAGAGACAAGGGAAGGCAGCGGTTAACATATTTGAAGACCTTGATCAAGTTGCTGACGGAACGAGGGTTGCGAGGTGTAACAGGAGAAAGCATACTAAGCTCCACCAGAGATAGGCAGACGTGGAAAACCATGATCGCCTACGTCCTGAAACGACAGAGCAAATAGTAGAAGAAGACGCTATATGTAAATAAATGGCATTTTAAAATAGCTTAAGTATAGAGATTATAAAATGCATAAAATGTAAAGGTGAAAGCAGTATATAATACGTGTGTCATGTAAGTAAGATATGCAGTAGTAATACAATAACAGTTAAATCGATGGTTGCGGGGTCTAGGCTGTATTTTGACCCCAGGCCTGAGTTCAGGTACTCAGGTTTTTCATATTATATTTAACTCGTCGGCAAGTAAATATCGAATAGTAATACGAGAAACTTGTAAGGACAACTTCGTTTAACGGATATGGTTTATCATCTCTCAGTTTTGCCATGTAAACAGAGAAGAAATTAAGGTAATTTTAGTCGGTGTATAGACAGTTTAGTGATCTATAAATAACTATTAATTAATTAGCATAGTTATAGCATAAACCATATAAATGCCCAAAGAGTAAACATCTAGCAAGTCTCGATATGTGAAATAAATGATTACCGCTGGACTGATGAAATAAGAACGAAATACCATTTGATCCAGAGATTGGAAAAGTAGCAGAGATAATAGAATTTTTTGCTATTCACATATTTATCTTTTTTAATCATCTCACCCCAAGCAAGGCATTCCACTGCCACTATTGCGCATGGGGCTACATAGTGGAAGGGAAAGAGAAGGAGTGGTTAGACATAGGGAATGTTAGGAGGAAGGTGACAGATGAGTAAGGATACCGAGGATGATAGTTGGGCAGATGGGAAGAGTGTTTGATAGAATGGGAGCAGGTTAGTGTGTTAGGAGGTGTCTAAATAGATCTTACATTTAAACTCCTGGAGATTGTATCCGTCGGGAAATCAATCGTGTGGAAGAGAATTCCACAGTCGGGAATTTCGAGGAAATAAACTGTGGAGTAGAAGTTGCGGTTGCATTTTATCGGTTTCACTGTAAAAGGCTGGGATCTAGTTGCTAATCTAGTATCTCATGCAAATTCGTATTTAGGGAGCACCTGTGATCTAAGTTCATCGGAGCAGAAGCCGTGAAAGTATTTATAGAAGAGACACAGTGGGAGAGAGACTGCAGGCGGTCTGCCAAGTCGGTATCTATCACATTACATACCCTCCTCTGAACCTTATCAAGAAGCCCGAGGAGAATAGCAGAGGCACACGACCAGATATGGCAGCAGTATTCAATGCACGGGCGGATGGTAGATTTATATATGTGCAGGATAGATTTAGACGGAAAAAACTTCCGGGCCCTACACAGAGAACCTACTTTCATAGCAGCTGATTTAGCAATGGATTCGATATAGTGATTTCATTTGAGGTCCGCTGAAAGTGTGAGACCAATTTTAGGTTTGCTAAAAACCTTATCCAGATTTTTTATTGTTTGCTTTCGATATAATCACCAAAGTCACAATAACAACCATTTTTATCTTTGACATTTTATATTCTATTATTATTATTATTATTATTATTATTATTATTATTATTGTACAGATATTTTCTTGCGGAGACCTAACGTCATAAATGGCTTCATGAAATCATGCACGTTACATTTCTTCAAGAACACACAACGAAAAAATTATGAGGTTCTTGATTTCGCCAAAGACAATTGGGTAGTAATATGAATGACACCCGACAATGATTTCGAAGGATAGGTTACTTTTAGTCCTGACCAGGTTGTGTACTCATCGGCTCCACACATTAAACTGAAATTGTACCACATCCTGGCTTCGTGGGGATGCAAGTAAATATCGAATATGATACGAAAGTATATAATTCCATAAGTAACTGAAAGGTGACCAATTTATAAGGACTTTTCTGAATGAGCTGTTCCTACTAGTACTTTCATGAAGTCTGTTGTATCACCATATTGAACGCTCAGAGGAATGCTTAACAACTTAAACCACGAGTGAGTAAATGATGGTACAAGTTAATTATACAATTTTATTAATCTCCTCCGAGATATATGTTGATGATAATGGTGAGATTTCCGTATATTCTCGACTATAATGCAAGATTTTATCATCAGTATGTTACGCCAAAAGGAGGTCGTATTATAATACTTGTATATACACAAGTATTTTCTGAAGATTTAATAAAAATGCCTTTGCGATAACAAGTTACGCTATATACAGCTAATTACTTCACGCCAAAAATTAGTGGCCACACAACATGGAGTCCACTAATGAACGATTATATTGTTTAGAGGTTTCATGATAACGAAATTCATAGAATTGATAAAATCTTTCTCTAAAGATTTCTAGGAAAGCAGAATTCTCAAAACCATTAGCTTTTATCTATCTTTCCTGAAATGATGAGGATTTCCTTCCTAGCATTCTATTTAAAGTGCTGCGGAAAATTAACAATTTTTTTCTGTAATTATTAATTTTTGAGATACATATGATAACCATTTTAGTTAATGACGCTGTTGAAAGACATATATCAAGTATTTATGCTATTTATTTTAGTTCCTAAGGCGCCGATCAAAGCAAATATGATGGAAAATAGTCTAGGTTAAAACGTACATAATTCTTTCGATATTTTAATTATTGATCTGATAAAAGTGTTGTGTATATGTGGTTATTTTGACATTTCTGAACGAGCTGAACTCCACATCTGGCACCTCTAAGAGATCATTTCAGCTACAAAATTAACAGATTAACGGACAGATTAATATTTTGTTTTCAATTAACATTTTTAGTAGTCAACAAAACTTCCCAAACAATTGTATTATCTTCTATACTAAATAAATTAGAAACAGTCAATTCTTGCAGGTATTTGAAAAGTTTTAGAGTTTATAATACCATATTAATTTTATGTACCGTTAATTCTTTGATTACAATTCGAAATAATATTTATCGTTTTGTAATAGTTAAGTGTAATATTATTTTTTTCATTATAAACAATAATTCGATATTCATTGAAATCCATGAATACTGAATGTTTCCAGCAGCTAAGAAACATTTTTCAGACAAATAGGTTTCTCAAGTTGACTAAGCAAAGATAGCTTATATAGGATTTTTTAATAACTTGGACCGATTTTAAATATGAAATAATTTTAAGCGTCTATGATATTTTCTAATTTTTTCAGATTTACTAACTTCAGTTTTTGGCAATTCCAACCATGGAAATGTTAAAAATCGATCTACGTGTTAAAGTTATTTAACTGTATTATGAAAATGCATGTTCAAACAGGAAGGAGTTTGGCTTCATTGAATAAGAAGCTCTCAGGTGCCATCATCTCTCGAAAAATGATGTCAATTGGCGACTTGACGCTTTTCGATTTCTACGTTTAGGGCCATCTCAAAAGTAAGATTTATTCCATTGAGCCCACAACAATTGAAGGATAAGATAATGTGGCATATTGGTGAGACAGAAAATAAATTATGCTGAGATGTCTTCAAAAATATTGACCATAGATTTGAGGTGTATCGCCGAAACCTTGGCAGCCTTTTGCGCAATATTAATTTTCAGCCATAATTCTCATGTCTCAATTAACATGAACCAGTTGTGAAATCAATAAAATGTAATCAATAACACTTTTTTATTTAGTGCTTCGATACGACTTAATGGAACAGCCTATAATTTATATATTTCGGAAAGTGTCGGTACTGTGCAGGACATAGATATAAAAGTCTCGTTCTTAGAAGGTTATTTAAGAACATGTCACATGTTTTCTGTTTATTGTTTTTGTCAGGTTGCCACTTGAGGTTTGAGGTGATAGTCCTTCTTGCACTGCGTATTTTATGTTTAATTTCTTTATCTATTATCGTTAATTTATTTTAACTGACCCATTCCATTAGTTATTTGAATTGTTTGAGTCCATAACTTGAAAGTTTTTGTTGGATTCAAGGAATGTGATATTCACTATTTCAGTTCAATTCCAGATCGTTTTTTTAAGATTTCTTTCTTAAAATACGTAAAAGAAAGAGCTAAATTTCTAGAAATCAAATCTTTTTTCTCCAAAAAGTTTTGTTTGAAAATCTTGATGTTAAGTCTAGCAAATAATTTAGGATTGTAAGAATATAAACAAGAGAGGAATACGTGATGTAACAAAAATGAATTCGAAAAGAGGAAGACTTTTGGAATTTTGATATCCATTGTAAGACAATTTGAATCAGATTGAAGTGAACCGTAGCGTTGAATGAAAATTGGGTGTACAGCAAAAATTTACTCCTATAAAAATGACGACATTGAAACTGAAATTAATTAATTCATATTTAAATTTCAGTATTATAACAGAAGACATTATATTTCGTATGTGACACACGGCCTATGTGTTTCTCTTTATGTAGTAATATAAATTCATGCGAGTATATCTTGATTGCGCGTGAGTGAGATACATGATCTTGTTCTATTTAATGTACACGCATACCTGCAGACTTACACGAATTGATTGTTTGATATAAAAAAGGAAAAAAAAATAATGCATTCTCCTTTCATTTAGTCTGAACAATTTCTACCGTGAGCTGAGCAATAAAATCATGATGTTGCAGACTGAACATATTGTACCACTTAAAAATACTATAAAATTATAATGGTTAATTGAACTTAAAGGAAATGATTTTCCATTGAAAAATATTCTTTTTAGAGTTTCTTTTAAATTTCAGTAATAGTTTAAATTTTTGAATTGAATTAAAATGTAAATATGCATATATGCAAACATAAAATTGAATGAAATTGAAAGAGACATCGGTATTGCATCTAATACATTCACTTTTTGTCTGGCTACAAAGACCGGATGCAAAGAAATAAATATATGCTGAATTATGGCACTTTGAAATCATTTTCATGACATCTTTAGTTAAGCTGAATATTTTACATGAACAAAAAATAACTTTGAAATTTGAACAACTCATCGTGTGTAAACTGACAATTATGTTGTTTCTAGAACCAAAATATACTGAATGGGAGATCAGAAGTAATGTCCGGATGTCATCACACTTATAAATATATATTAGATTTATACAAACGTGGATGAAAGTGTTTTAATATGCTCAAGTATTTCTTCCAAAATTTTGAAATTTTCAGTCGTTTAAAATTCCAATCGCGCGTTCAAAACTTCCGTGTTTGTTTGTGTGAAAAACGTTGAAAAATCAATTATTATAAATCAGCCGAACATACCGAAAGTTGGAAACATATGTTTCGGAAATAAGCCATTTCTAAATGAAAAATATTTAAAAGTTATAAAATACAAATATATTGAGCAGATTTTAATATGACTGGGTATAGGTGCAATTTAATTACGACTAAAAAGTAAATTATATATATATATATATATATATATATATATATATCAGATTAAATAAATTGCAAATACTATGTTTGCTTATTTTTAATAATATCCGATCATCCTTAGAGATAATCTTTCGCGGGTTACAATCAGAAGTTGTCAGAAGTGAGCTGTAACATTGACAGATGTTATTTCATTCATTTCTCAAGGTACCCAAGTACATTCATCCTCTTTCCCAGATCATCTTTCAAGGGTGCGAGTTATGGTAACAAATGTAACCGGAAAACTGTGATGCTAAAAATTACTGTACCTTTTTTCTTGCTTCAAATATAACTGTAGACAAATTGTTAGAGTTCATTGGAACAGAAAATTATCGAAAATGAAATGGTCATGCACGCTTTAAAGCACAAAAAAAGTTCATTTTACAAACATTTTAGAACATTACTACGGTATTCAAAGCTGATTCTATTAATTGGCACCTTAAGTGTTTTAATGAATATTGCTTGGAAAATATGCAGTTTGCTTTTATTGTGTTCTTGGTGGAGGATAATTGTATTACCGATCATTATTTTTTATATTGTGAATGTAGACAGAAATGTCGTTTTAGATGTCTACAAATGGATGAATGGTCAGACAAATGTAACGTAAAATGTCTATTTAATATGATTGTTGTAAATCCAACATATATGTTTGTTTTCTTTTGTCGGAAGTACATTGTGCCAAGAGACATTTGAATTTATATATAATGTTAGTCTTAAGTAACACATAAATTGGTGGGGTTGAAATGAATAAAAATCTCATTTGTCAACATTATAGCTCCTTTCTGACATCATTTGATTGTAATAGGCGAAATATTATCCGTGGGTATAAACGTATTTAATTAAAAATAAGCAAACGCAGTATCACTGACTTTGTTGCTCAAACTCCATAATTCAAAATATAACATATTCATTACATGCATATCATACTGTTATTTTATTTTGTTTTGATAATATGAAAGCAATCTTGGTTTTTATAATGCATTATTTTGTTGTAAATTATGTGAATAAAGATTTAAGAAACAATATTTCTTTTCATTTAAACATGAGATCAGTTTTCATCAAATATGGAAGCGAGTGCGAGAACTGCTTGAATTTTGTACCCGAATTTGAAACGTGGGTATACTGATTGATTTTTTATGGCTTATTAAATTTTTCAGGCTATTTAAAGCCATAAATATTTCTATATTGTAATAATCTTTTGCAGATAACAATGATCTACTGATTCAAGTCCTATTATTTTGCCCATAGCTGGGGATCAATGTGGACTTCTAACTTTTCAAAACATTAAGTGAAAACCACGACCCCAAGGTTAATCAGAACGTGGTTGTTCAATTTCTAATTCCAAACCCACACAACCAGACTTACAGTATTCTAGAGCAGTAAAATTGAATATAACAAACAAAAGCAAATGCTAGTTTAAATAGAAATAAGGCTATGAAATTAATAATCAAATTGAAACCTCTTCAGAAGCATACATTTTTATAAAGATACTAATATGTACTTGTTGAAATCCATCAAAAATTTACGCAATATTTTAAATGTAAGAATAAGATCAATCTAGCTGTTTATTCATCTATGGTCTTATAAGCCTTGTTAGTTTTTTTTCAATTTTCATGTAAGCTGGTATCAATAATTTACAGGTGTTTATTTTAAGCTGTTTCACTTACATTCCTTCTATCCATATCACCGGGGGCAGCCGGCTTGTGCTTCTTTCTAATATTCATGGGATTGGCTTAAGTGACTGCATTATGTAAACCAGGGGTTTTCAAACTGTGGTCCGCGGACAACAGGGGGTCCGCAAGGATAAGATAGGGGGTCCGTGGATCAACTCATCACGTGAATTTCAAAGTATAACTATTCAATGTCTGGATATTTATTTTCACTTATTAATGTTATCAGATGACAAAAGATTGCACTATCGCGCATTACATATCAAAGTTATTTGTAGAAAAAATATTTTACACATGCAAGAGCTTGATGTTGAAATTTACTTTTTTTTTCAGGGTGCAAGTGTCACCCATGGATAATTTTTTAAAACGCAAACCTCATAATGAAATCAACACAGAATCCGCTATAGAGACGGAAGATATTGTTAAAAAAAAACAAATTAAGAAAGTATGATGTGGCACATTCAATATGCGTTTATAGTGGGTCTCTAGACAAAACCTTGAAATATAAATGGGTCCGTAAGTCAAAAAGTTTGAAAATCCTTAGTGTAAACAACAAAACCTCTTCAAAATAAAATTCATCAAATAATCATCACATATTAGTATGACTGAAAAAAGTTGAAAAAGCGTTCATTCATTTCATTTCTCCATCATGCCTTACATTAGTGACCGATTTAATATTATTTACCCGACCAACTTGAGAAGTTATATTTATTTTTTCAGCATCGTTTAATCGATCCGAATTATTTTCATATAAATTATATTGTTTAGATTGCTCTTGTATAAGAAAATTGAAATGAGAAATTTGACAGTATATATTGACTTGGGAAAGGTTCTATTGGGAAAGGTGAGAGTAGGAAAAACCGGATCTCAGATTAATAATTTGATAATATTTAATCTCGGCACCCTCATGATTTTTTCATGCATTTTACAAATGTCTCTAGTTTTCTGCATACATTTGTCTTAAATGCTAGATAAACATCAGGGTGTCTGACATTGTGTCATGAGGAAGCAAAAACTTACAAAACAACGATCGTCAGAAAGGTGGAACAACAAATGGCTCAACTACCATGCCATGATAACATATAGTTCTCTCATTGAACTCCCTGTAATGGAATCCCGTGCGTCCATTGTTCGTTTAACTGAGTAAAAACCTATTTGTCAAGATTTTTGTTATACATTTGAAGTCAGTTTCACTGTCTAAGAAAACATTGTTGACAGCTCAAAACTTTGTTGTAATTGCACAACAACCAGATAAGGAACACTAATAATTCAATAAGTATCTCTAATGACTTTCCAGGATTATTGTACGTTCCAGTTGACATTGCTGAAAGATTCATTTCTTATTTGACCAAACACATTTCTGAAAAGCAATTGTAAGTTAGGTTTATAGGAGGGCAAAGAAAAATAAAAAGCACTTCTATTTAGATTACCAAGTGTTCCATTGACACTCTTATACAGGATTTTGTGAAGTAAGAAAAATAGCATCTCCCTTTACACCAAAATGATTGACGAATATTAATAATTATTATTACGTTATCCATTCAAATATTTGAGTAGCACTTAAAGCCACAACTGGTCCATCATGTGTAAAAGACTGCTTTAAAATTACGAGTGGCATAACATAACAGAAATATTTGATTTCTTTAAGTGCTGCGTAAATTAGCACAAGGGTGAAGGTACCCCTTGAGGATGAAACCCATTACTCAGTTATAATACGTTTTAGCTAAACTAGCTTGCTGACCATTACACAATTTCGAGGTGGTCAATTTTATTTTCTAAGCGCCACTTAGATGTGGTAAAATGATGAATGTATGGCGTACCCATGAGGGTCAAACTCAGTTTTAATTGGTTATGGCGAGACACGATTACTAATCATTACACCACGTCGAAGTGCCCAAAATATAACAGAGATACAGACACAAAACAAAGGTTTATTGAACAAGATAAAAAGAAAAACAGATCCAACACGTTTAGTTCCATTTATTGTAGCTTTCCGAAGCTTATTTAATCCGCTCTCTTATTTTTTAGGCAGCAGATCTTTTCATGCTGTGGGCGATCTTAGTTACCGACAAAGACCTCACATTTGTAACGTAATTTTTTAACATTTTACATCCCATTTCGTCATTGTACTACATCCACAAAGAAGGTTACTTGCTTTTGTTCTGCTACGTTGCCTTTGAGATGCATGGTGGTCAGGCAAAAGAGCAGCTCAAAATGTCAACTGCTGTTCGGCAATGCTAAAAGCAAGCAGGTATCGAAATTTGAATAGTTGGAAACTATTCTAACAGAGGTCGAAATGTGCAACACTGACATCTGAAGCGTATCCGCATCACCAGGCACAAAATCCACAAACCAAGAAGAGTATTATGAGACAAAAAAGAAAAGAAAAGAAAAGAACAGTTCGTTAAAAATAAAAGAAATAATATTGAACTCTTACTCGATTCCTGTCGTCCTTTATAGCATGAAATGCTGGACATTCTGCTAACCGATGCAGTAGAGTCTTTAATTAACAGAAATCTGGTTCTACAGAAAAATGCTTATGGTACTATTGACTGAACATGTTGATAACGACAAAAGTTAAGACATAATAGAAGCCAAAAAAATATAGTAGACATCAGAATGATACAACTGACATTTCTGGAACACGAGATAAGGACGATGAGCTTGGGAAATCTGATACCCATAAGTCAGATAAAAGTAAACGTTGACAGGAAAAATCTGTGCTTGATATGCTTGATTGGCTTCAGTAAATGGATGGCTGAGCGTTGTTTGGAAAAACAACAACAAAAAAACAGAATAAGAAGTACAAGAGAAATTAAGCTGTGGGGATTCATGTTCGCCTTTGTCTTTTCTCATTTTATGACCTAGAAATTTAGACTATCTTCTATTTATAAATATATTTACTACTTTTTCTGATAATTTAAATAAAATATAACCATTCCATTTTTTTAAATAACGCGCTGACATTGCCTTGGAGTAGAGTAGGTTTTTGATCTGAGTGGTCAGCGCACACCATACAGGACGGACAATCAGAAAAGCCCAGCCCATTCACTGAGCCGTTTTCCATTCAGTTGCTTCAAATAAAACTCTCAATTACTACTCCAGTTCAACACTTCCCATCTATCAGCTTGAAATCACTTCCGCTCAACTGAGAGCTGTTTCCGCTACAAATTTTCCCCGAGGCGCTAACCATTCCTGACCTTGCCAGTCAAAACAAACATTCTAAATCTTAACGTGTTGACTTTGGACCAATCTGACACTTCAAACAATACCCATTTTTTTCAAATTTTACAACATCTACGTCTACAAACGCAAATACTTTCCATGGCCAAAATCTACATCGAAAAAATATCGTAGTAACGAATTCATATCATTCCCACCAATTCTTTCAAAATGTTTACTCATGACCATTTATATACCTTTTTTGTCATCATAAATACCTCTCTACTACACCCATGTCACCGTATATCAATTTACACAATATGGCATAAAAACTTAATCACGATAACATAACAGTAAAAAATAAACACCATATTAAATGAGACAAAACTCTACATTTCTTTGTGATTAGCTCGTTAATTTTTATAATGTTAAGATTTAAATTAGAATTTTAAATCAGGAAAAAACAATCAGGCTAAAACACGATTTACATAAAAATATATATATATATTTACTTTTTTCTTCTGTTGCTTCCTTTCTTTTTGAATTTCACTGAGTAGGTCACATACTGAAAGGTTTTGGATGTGTGTTAATGGTTAGCGTCCGAAATATTACAACTGAGCAACGAGCTTGACCCTCACTATGAAACATCTAAGCAACACTTAGAAAATAACCTTTCCAAGAAGTGTAATTACATGACTTATAGCCATAAAAGGATTCATGTCTTTCCGCTTAACTCTGTCCACTTCCAAATTTTTCTGCACGATTTGGATTCATTATTACCAGAAATGACATTATAGAATTCTCCTTGCAACTCTTATAACCTTTCGCCTTTATCAGTTGCACCGTTTCATTTTGTTCTTTTACTCTTTATTTATTTATGCGTACATTCAAGCGTTAACATACACGTATACGGACCAATTCCGGACAAATTTTACTTCAGTTATGCATTGCATATTTTTATTTTATGATCTCCTACATGTGATCAAGTCCAAATCGTGCGAGGCGGACAAACATAACCTCGCTGCTGATCTGGAGAAGATTAGGGTAAGAAGTGGCTTGTAAATTTCAATGCTTCAAAAACGAAACTACTCTCAACCATCACAAGAAACCTCTCCTGACACCCATAATCACAAGCCAAGCGAGTCTCCGGGAAAGCAATATATTGCATTTCCTCGGTTTACCCTATCTTCCGACCACATGTGGAATCATTGCATTGTCAATAGTTAAATCTACTGCTAGGAAGGTTGGGTCATTGTTACGCCTGGTTCCATCTTGCACTTATACAAATCAACCATCCGACTGTGCATGGAATACTGTTCATCTCAGTGTTCTCGACAGGTACAAAAGGAGAATCTGTAATGTAATAGGTCCCGACTTGGCAGCTCGACTCCAGCCACTTCCTTACCGGCGGAATGTGGCTTGTATCTGTCTATTCTACAAATATTTTCATGGCTGCTGCTCCGACAAACTTAAGTTACTGATTCCCCCGCCACTAGAATTTACTCGTGAAAACATAGTGGTAACAAGCTCCCACTCACTTACAGTTAGATCAACTCAATGCAGCCGTCAGTTTATCTCCATCAGCTTCTTTTCCCGCACTTCCCGTCTGTAGAACTCCCTTCTGTAGAGAAATATAAATAACATCTAATTTTTCATTTTTATTTCTCTCTTGCTTTCTTTCTTCTTTCTTTTGTCACCATAATTATTACTCTTTTGAGTTTTTTGCACTTATTTTTTCTTTTTTAAAAGTACGCCGCAGAGAGTCTGTAAAGTTTTAAATTTCGTTTTTTCATCTCGAAGAAAATACACTAGAAAGATTTTATGATTTTCAAAAAGTTGATTGTTTTGTTTTGTTTTGTTTTGAACAACACACATCGGAAAGTTATAAACAGTTTACAATTTCTTTTCTTTCTTTCCACTTTTCTCCTCCCTTGAAATTACACCACACGTACAGAAACATCCGACGCACGACCAATCTTGTAAATGTTAAACGCATCTCCAATTTCAAACTGATACCAGGTAAATGAACTCGCACACCCATTTGACCTCTGTCGGGTTTTCATTAAACACACAATTCCATAAATCCCAAACATACGATGAGTTGTAGCAGTGCATAACCTTTTAACGTTAAGTGCCCGTGGACCAATGTAATAACCAAATGACAGAAAAAAAACTACCCAAAACCTAAC
This sequence comes from Ascarosepion bandense, assembly GCA_037127315.1. NCBI lineage: Eukaryota > Metazoa > Mollusca > Cephalopoda > Sepiida > Sepiidae > Ascarosepion > Ascarosepion bandense. Next base: position 1,864,212 of record JBBBDQ010000554.1, on the reverse strand, counting down.
TGCATATCATCACTTTATATTAACCCTTTATTGTTTTCCTTATTAAACCACCATTTAACCTCACAGAACATGACTGTCGTGTCTTTCTTTATGATTTTTCTCAAAGAGTCGGTAGGAAGTAATTCCAATAACAGCTTTTATCTGCTAAAATGTGATCGGGGCTAAAATTGGATTTAGCGACTTTATGATTTCGAAAGATGTTTACATTTTTAATAACGACGTATCTCTTCCTAAATCCCTACTTCCCCTGCATATTACTTCCTCAAGTACTTCATCAAATCTGCTTCTTCTCTGTTTTTTCTTTTCATTTCTATACGCATTGATCAGACTTATTAACGTTCCCAAAAAAAAACGTGACTAAATCGACGATTAGATTCTTCATACCTCCAAAATTATGCTGATTCATATTAGTTTTTGCCTGAACCAGCAGAAAAAAAACAAAAAAAAACAAAAAGAGCTCCCACAAGTAAACAAAAATTGTCATCTACCTTGCCTAATACCTGTCATGAATATCTACGTGTGTTTAACTGTTATACTTCTGTGACTGTGCAGGATGGGCCAACCAATAAAAAACACCGATTTTTCCGAGATTTTTAAATTCAACTGCACTTAGCGACTGTTCAAATCAAACTTTCAATTACTGGTTTAATTCAACTCTTTCCAACTGCCAGCTTGGCGTCACTTCCACTCTACAGACAACTATCTTCCTGTGCAAATTCTCCCTGAGGCGTTGGCCCCGTGTGACTTCGATAGTCAAACTAAAAGTCTAAATCCACATGTGCATTCTTTGCACCCATCTGAAACTTCAAACTTCATAAAACTACTCAGACCAAAATATTATAGTAACGAATCCATAACATTACATTTTAACCTAGAGAGCTCTCACGATTTCACGTGTGTTTATCATTTTAAACAAGAAAGTTGATATATATTCAAGGGATACTGATATGGACCCGGTATGTGACCATAAAATAATGAGTCAACACGGTGGTAGGTAAAGAACATATGTTACGTCAACAAGAGATACAAACAGATACAAAGAGATACAAAGAGAAAGGGTAACAATGGCTTGGCTACAAGTGACCGACAGTCAGACAGACTAGGCTGAGCTGAACTGAAGTCGAACTGGAAACCAGTGTCTCTGTCACCCGGCTCTGTCCTCGAGAGTAATTATTTCTCGGTTAATATAGGCAAAGAAGCGCCCATTATTAAGTGGGTAACTCCCCACAACAGATACTTAATGGTAAAACAATCGATTTGTTCTTCAAAGTTATTTAGTGCTTCAACCATCAACATAAAATGGTGCAGCAGGGCAACAAGTAACACCTGTTAACCATGTATTTCAAAAAATTTGTTTGTCCAAAAATAGGTGGATATAAATATAAGGTGACATTTTAATTTCTTTAACAAATATACATGTAAATACTAGAAATAACAGTTGAAACTTTGAAAATTATGTCTCAAAAACATGTTTTAAACTAAATTTCTTCAGCACAAACAAATGAATTGGCCTTGCCGTTCCAACACAACAGGACGGTACAATATATATATATATATATATATATAGCTTTGATTGAATAAATTACAAAAACTATGTCTGCTTATTTCAAGTAAAATTCTCCGTGTATTATAATTGAAATTTGTGAAAGATGCTAGGTAACATTTCAATAGGTTTTTATTTTCTACTCCTCCAGGACAATGCCAATTCAATCTGTTACTCAAATCATCTCCATGCATGTAAATAGTAGTAACTTGTTTTCATAAAATTGTGTTTCTATATATTACTGTAATTTTTCTGCTTTAAAAGAAATATTTGCAGTTAGGCTTAGCGTTTATTAGAACGTGAAAAATATCCACTATAGAATATGTTTATCTCGTAATGTCATAGGTAATGTAAGTATTAAAGCATGAAAAAATATGATTATAATTTAAGTATAATACAAGAAGAGCATTATAATTAAATAAGTAAGTATTAATAATTATGATTGAATAAGTAAGTATTAATAATTATGATTGAATAAGTAAGTATTAATAATTATGATTGAATAAGTAAGTATTAATAATTATGATTGAATAAGTAAGTATTAATAATTATGATTGAATAAGTAAGTATTAATAATTATGATTGAATAAGTAAGTATTAATAATTATGATTGAATAAGTAAGTATTAATAATTATGATTGAATAAGTAAGTATTAATAATTATGATTGAATAAGTAAGTATTAATAATTATGATTGAATAAGTAAGTATTAATAATTATGATTGAATAAGTAAGTATTAATAATTATGATTGAATAAGTAAGTATTAATAATTATGATTGAATAAGTAAGTATTAATAATTATGATTGAATAAGTAAGTATTAATAATTATGATTGAATAAGTAAGTATTAATAATTATGATTGAATAAGTAAGTATTAATAATTATAATGAATAAACAAATAAAATATTTGTAATTGTTATTATTGCATTCATACATAAATTGAAATCATATATTCATTTAGTACATACACCTCCATAATAACTTTGAAATATTTATAAAAATTTCTGATTATGCTTTAACTGTCAATCAAAAAGAACTACTCAAACTCAGACCTAACTGCCATATATACAATATTATAATAGACTATATAAAAAATGTTGAGATTGAGACACTATGCCAAAACTGCAAGGACCAGCAGCTGATCACCACATATCCGAAATTCAGTGATCTACTTAAGGCTAAATCTAAAAAATACAGACTCGAAAAAGGGTAAATTCATCTAAGGTCATAAAACATCACTAAAGTTTGCTGCAGAAAATATGCAAAAACCCAGAAATAGTAATTAACAAATATTAAATGTAAAACCTTTGTTGTTTAAAAACATTCTGACTACCAATCAAAAACAGACAAAGTTACTTCATGGCCCCACTATAAATTAAATGAGTTATCACTCAGCAAAAAGCAAAACTTAATAAATGAATTCCAGCTAAAAATGCCAAACAAGATAATCTAAAACATAGCAAATGATTTTAAGCTATAAACCAGGACTTTAAATCCGCACGATTATATTCAAAATTCTCACTCCTATATATTGAAGCCGTAAAGAAATGGTTGATGCTTTTTTTGAATTGGCCATGTGTCATACGTAACTGAACTCCCGAATATTATTCGCTAGCATCAGAAGGTTGTAGATTGTAATGTGTTGCTTTGTGAAAGTATAAAAGTATACCTTTCGCATGTTTAAATAGAAATTTATTGATAGAAAAAAGACAATCTGAAATGGTAGAAGTTCGACGTTACAAAAGATATACTAGTAGTAACTTATTGGGAAGATTGTATATGTACGTAGGCAGGGACGTATGTGTGTATGTATGCGTGTTGTCGTTGGATAGGCTGGAACGTATGTGTCTTTGAAGTTATTGCTCACGGTGAATGTTGAAAAGGCAGAATATGAGTGGTGAACGATGAAGAAGAAGGATGTGGATAGTGAGAGGTGAGTGAGATAGAGAGAGACAATAATAATAACGATCCCTTGACGTTTGTCAAGGATACGTGTTAATTGTTCGTCATCTTAACTCTCTGACGAGGGTCAAGCTTTGCTGTTTTTTTATTTCGTTGGGATTCTGGCCTTTCCAATGGACAACGAGCATTTAACATCGAGGTGTGAAATTTTGCGAGTTTTGTGTTTGTGTGTTAAGCAAAGTTTGTAAATTCGAGGTAATAACTTTATTTCTGACAATGGGTCAGATTTGAATTTTAAATGTAGATTTTGTTTTGTTCACTGCAGTACCAACTAAAAGACTTACTCAATTACAGCCTGTATACCTAACAAACGCAACGTTAAATCATCTCTCGAATAAAATAATAACTATGCCGTAGCATCATTGATGTTTAAAATTTTGTTCACCACCCTTCTATTTAAAGAAACCAGTGACCTTATTAAAATATATAAACATAAAAATACTTCTCTTCCCCATTATAAATTAAACCTAAATTACTGACAAAACTAATTTTACGCTGTACCACTGAAATCTCATTCCATGATCAAAGAAATAACGTATATGTGAAACGGGACGCCGTTTCAATAGGTTCGTTTCTGGGTCAAATATTCCGCAACTTGTACATGGACAACCTAGCAAATAATAAATTTAAAAGCACGAAGAAACCCACCATCTATGATATGCAGATTATATTATTATATTAACTAAAAATATAGAAGAAATAATAGAACACCACGAACTCTTTAGTAATCATCTGTCCCCAAGTTCCTATACGAATTTAATTAATATAACAATATGCCTTTCCTTAACATTTTAATACATAAAAACTTTAACACAATTACTACTTCCCCATTTAAATAAATATAGCGAGCAAAACAGTTGCGCTCTCAACTATAAGAGTGAATTTTTAATTACAATAGAATAGCATGTATAGATAACTAGCAGTATAGCCCGGCGTTGCTCGGGTGTAGGGAAAGCTTTAAAACTAATCGATGGTCCTGGAGCTCAGACTCTTTGGACGTTGGCACGAAAGACTAAAAGCAATAGTTGTTTCCACTTAAACCGTAGACTGAAAGAAAGATGAATGGATGTAAGTCAAATTTTGATTTCCTGGTATCGATATGAAATAAGATTTTCTCATCGTAAACTGAATTTTGAAGGCTAAATTTGTCCTCTGATTAAATGGTATCACTTACCTACTTAGAGCCAAATCCGTAGCAAAAACTAAAATAAAACGGCTGAAAAAAATACAGACATACAGGCAGATAAACAAACACACACCCAAACATCTTATATATATATATATATATATATATATATATATATATATATACACTATCGTTTTTCTACACTATTGTAAGAACTGAAACCTTGAAAATTCTGAATATCGTTTCTTATGTCTTTGTCTATGAGTGTATCAAAGTTGATTAAAATCGAACCAGTCCTTCTATAACCCTATTTTTTCGATTATCGATTTTCGATAATTATCGGGGGTACATCAACACAAAACCTAGCGAAGAACAGTTGCAGACGCTTATAGTACAACTGTGTAAATTTTAAAGAAAATCGGTTCGGCCGTTTCGGAGTCTATAGGTCACGGATACACACACAGACACATAGACAAAGTTCCATTTATAAATAAGTTTAGATATATACACTGACCATTATATATATATATATATATACCAAAGAGAGAGAGAGAGAGAGATGAAGCGAAACATAAATTATTAGAAAATAATATTTTATTTCGCTATTTGTAAAAATTACAAATGGTTCCTTCAAACCCTACAAATAGAATAAATTAATTTATCAATGGTTAGAAAATAGTTATGCTGGTACATAGAGTATATAAAGTTAAGTGTACTTTAGAGGGTGTTCATACAGTAAAACCTTTACACAACAATCATACCGCAAATGTCACAAAAATAATGAACACATACAACAAACCACGCATATACGATAATTTTAAAAGAAAAACAATTTGCATGATCACGCAATAGAATAAATATAACCGCACACAAAATACACGCACACAAACACACAACTACACAAGGCCATATGCGCACACAGTAATATACACAAATATACACGAAACTAAAAATAACCAAAATAAATAAGAAATTCAAATAAAACTGGAAAAAAGAGCTGTATAATCGAAAATAATATAATCAATATTCACAAAAAAAAAAAAAATATCTAAAGATAAAAGTAATAATTAAAAATTCAGAAGTGAAAATGACTCAAAAATAATAATGATTTAATATAATCAGAACATAATATATGAAATGTAAGCAGAATAACACAGGAATTACATTTTTATTGTTATTACTTTAGGGACATGAAAGGTAAAATGGTGAGAGGTCACCGTACATCTGTTAAGTGTGACAATTAGACAAGACGTGCCACTAAAAAGTCATGATATACACCCACCCACGTGCACATATATTCGCATGCACTAATATGTATCGACATATACCGATATACCTACATATTCACGCGTCAACAAATAGCTTATGGATATATCCAGACACATTCTTACAGATCGAATCACTTACCTACGAAAACCATTTTTGAATATTTTGATTTTAAACCCAAATTATTTTGAGGTCTGAAGAGATGGAGATAAACTTTCCCGTCGAAATGAATAATAGTTTATAACCGCTTTTGATAATGTGCTAAGTTTTTCTTTATATATATATATATATATATATATATACATGAGCCGGAAAAACCTACTTAGATTTCACTTAAGCGGATCGTCAGGGAAAGTAGTTTGTTCTACCTTTGTAGTGAGCGCTTTCTGTTAGATGATTACTCGTGTCGTTTTTTTTCTTTGGGCTTCGTGCTGATTTTGGTCCGAACACTTCTGACTGGTTTTCATGCCCTAAGCTCTTCCTTCTTTTACAACCATTTTTGCTTCATTCGATAGTTTTGAGGAAGGTTTTCGGGACCTGTATAATTATAATCTGTATAATTATACTGTCCCAGTATATATATATATATATATATATATATATATATATATAAAACTAGCTTGTAAGACCTACTTCGTATTTCTCTATGATTCAATGTTGGCTTTCAAGTGATCGAACGAATAATTTCCGGTGCGGGACCACACGCCGGCGTGTGTGGAAGTGTGGCAACCGCCTCAGTGTCATATAACTATCTTCAAATCGGTACTTCTGTATATTTTATTCTTGGATATACATATGAAAGATCGACTAGCAAATAATTTGGGATACTCTTTTTGTTTATCAACGCTAAAACTACACCCTGATATCGACCACCTGACAATAAATTACCTGCTTGCTAAAATATCAGTAATAACCACTGCAAAAACAGAACCTTGGCGCTAAATACTAACACTATGAAACAATATATGCGCTAATCTTCAGAAATGATTCGAGTTATTTCGGTGATTGGCTTGTATGTATCAGCCAGTTAAGTGTCATACGTGATATACGATTCGGCGATCATGTCTTCAAAGAGAAATGACTGAATGGGCAGAAGATTATCTCGCAGTAGGTTGACATTGCATTTTGCGGTAGACTGGTTGCCGACCAAGGCTATAGAATTCAATATGTTCTATTATTTGCCCATAACGGGAAGGCAGAGACTGATTAATACCTTTCCCATGAGTATTTGTGTGTAAATGAAAGCAATTAATTCAACTGGAATTCGAACTCGGCTCCCCGATTTGTCGTTCAGAGTCGATATCCACTGCAGCACAACGCACATCCCGCACCACAGCTCACATGCACTGCTGACATAAAGCACGTTATAGTTTCCTTTCTCTGATACCATGCGTCTATGGATTATTGGGTAACAACTCCGACTGACGCCAAATCGATCGCGTTTCGATCCTGGCCAGAAGTGGATGTGTCTAGCCACATTGATGAACTGTGATACAGCCTTGTTTGTATGATTCACTATACACACTCCAAAACATATACATACGAACCACAATACGCACATGAAAACATATATATATATGAACCTCTATATTGACAGAAAAGCATATATATATATATATATATATATATATATATATATATATGAACCGCTATACTCACAGAAAAGTATATATATATATTTGAATCTCTATACTCACAGAAAAGTATATATATATATTTATGAACCTCTATACTCACAGAAAAGTATATATATATATGAACCTCTATACTCAGAGAAAAGTATATATATATATATATGAACCTCTATAAACAGAGAAAAGCATATATATATATGAACCTCTATAAACAGAAAAAAGCATATATATATATATATATGAACCTCTATAAACAGAAAAAAGCATATATATATATATATATATATGAACCTCTATAAACAGAAAAAAGTATATATATATATATATAGATATATATATATATGAACCTCTATAAACAGAAAAAAGCATATATATATATATATATGAACCTCTATAAACAGAGAAAAGCATATATATATATATATATATGAACCTCTATAAACAGAGAAAAGCATATATATATATATATATATATGAACCCTCTATAAACAGAGAAAAGCATATATATATATATATATATGAACCTCTATAAACAGAGAAAGCATATATATATATATATATGAACCTCTATAAACAGAGAAAAGCATATATATATATATATGAACCTCTATACTCACAGAAAAGTATATATATATATATGAACCTCATACTCACAGAAAAGTATATATATATATATGAACCTCTATACTCACAGAAAAGTATATATATATATATATATGAACCTTTATACTCACAGAAAAGTATATATATATATATATGAACCTCTATACTCACAGAAAAGTATATATATATATATATATGAACCTCTATACTCACAGAAAGTATATATATATATATGAACCTCTATACTCACAGAAAAGTATATATATATATATATGAACCTCTATACTCACAGAAAAGTATATATATATATATATATGAACCTCTATACTCACAGAAAAGTATATATATATATATATATGAGCCTCTATACTCACAGAAAAGTATATATATATATATATATATATATGAACCTCTATACTCACAGAAAAGTATATATATATATATATATATGAACCGCTATACTCACAGAAAAGTATATATATATATATATATATATATATATGAACCGCTATACTCACAGAAAAGTATATATATATATATATGAACCGCTATACTCACAGAAAAGTATATATATATATATATATATATATATATGAACCGCTATACTCACAGAAAAGTATATATATATATATATATGAACCGCTATACTCACAGAAAAGTATATATATATATATATATATGAACCTCTATACTCACAGAAAAGTATATATATATATATATGAACCTCTATACTCACAGAAAAGTATATATATATATATGAACCTCTATACTCACAGAAAAGTATATATATATATATATATATATGAACCTCTATACTCACAGAAAAGTATATATATATATATATATATGAACCTCTATACTCACAGAAAAGTATATATATATATATATATATATGAACCTCTATACTCACAGAAAAGTATATATATATATATGAGCCTCTATACTCACAGAAAAGTATATATATATATATATATATGAACCTCTATACTCACAGAAAAGTATATATATATATATATATATATGAACCGCTATACTCACAGAAAAAGTATATATATATATATATATATATGAACCGCTATACTCACAGAAAAGTATATATATATATATATGAACCACTATACTCACAGAAAAGTATATATATATATATATATATATATATATATATGAACCTCTATACTCACAGAAAAGTATATATATATATATATGAACCTCTATACCACATACAGAAAAGTATATATATATATATATATATATATATATGAACCTCTATACTCACAAAAAAGCATATATATGAACCTCTATACTCACAGAAAAACATATATATGAACCTCTATACTCACAGAAAAAACATATATATATGAACGTCTATGCACACAGAAACACACACACACACACACATATATATATATATATGAACCTCTATACACACAGAAAAACACACATGCATAATACACATCTGTCTATATATATATATATATATATATATATATATACACACACACTCACATATATATATATATATATATATTCGTGTTTCATTTTCGAAGTATAAGGTTACATCGATACATATTTTAGAATCAAACTTCATAGTCATATCAAACCTCTTCAGATTCAATCTATTTTTAAAAATAATTTTTATATTGAACCTGACTTGACAACAATAACTATATTCCACGTGATACAAACTCTTTCATATGATGTTTTAATAGACAATGAACATTGTTCTACTTTTATCACTTCAATACTTTATTGAAAACACAGCTTAAACGTAGCGATTATGGAAACAACCGTGTTTCAATATTAAATAATGAAGCCATATTTTTATATTCGTTAGTGTTTGAACAAAACATTTAATTCTAACTTGACGGTCTTCTCGCATCATGTGTTTTATTACAAAAATATCTTCATTTTTATCGACAGCTCTGTACGGAATTTCTTGGTATCATGAAGTGTGTTTGAAATTACTGTAAGGAGGCTTTAGAGAGAAATAGAAACGGTAAGAAATTTAAAGCAAATGCTGAGAAAGAAGAAAAAAGTGAAATTAATTCAAAAAAGCAAACGAAGGGAAAAATATTGTAAAAGAAAACAGAATGGAAGATTATATATGAATAAACATAATAGAAATTAAAACAGGCAAAGGAAGTCAATAGAAATTAGCGAAGAGGGAAATACAAGAGGCAAAATAGTACGCATCAATCAACATACCGAAAAACGCCTGAAACATCAAATACTTACAAATTCTCAATTTATTTACTATGTTTCTTTGGGATGTAGGCGATTACGACTCATCAAAACATTCTCTTCTTTGAAGACTTTCTATCCTTTACTGTCTCTCTGAAACATGTTTTTCATTCATATATATTAGCTCGTTATGTTAAGTTTTATTTTGTTTCTTTGCAACTTGTTTTGCTTTGAAAGATGTGTGAGTAATATAATGGATAGCGGCCCGAAATAAAAAAATAGAAGAGCAGTATTCGAATTCCGGTTGGGGTCGTTAATTTAACTTAACCACAAAAAACTCGGAAGGGTATGAATCAATTTTCTCCAACAGTTATGTGCTAAATTATAGGAATATTAATCCCAAAAATCATTGCTACTATATAAAAAAAAAAAACAATTCTTAATTCTCATTCAAAAGAGAGTTATTCATATTATCAAATATTTGTTGCGGTTTAAATAAATATAAAGAGTTAATAAATCGTAGAAGAATATCAATCAGGGTAAGATGGGTAAATCGTCCTATTTTCTATTGTTAATTTTGTGCGTTGTTTGTTTTTGATTTCGTCGACTGCATAATATAGTTAGGTCCGTTGGGCAAGGAGTGTAAACAAAAACAAAGCATCATCACAAAATTCACTTATCCAGAAATTTAGAAAATGCGATACTCTTTGGTATTTGGGCCTGTAGATCCAAAGCAAACATTTCAGAGTTTTTGGGTGTTAACCTGAGGACAATGCAGAAGATTGTATATGAATTGGATGAGTCTAATTGTGATTACGCAAGTACAGCAACTAGGAAAATTCACTCTGTTCGTTATGAAAGAAAAGATCTCCAGAGCGTGTTACTGAAGATCAAGGACTCAACACAGAGGCCTATATCAAGTGACTTGATGATGTAGTGCGGACAATGATAAGATGTTTGCTGCTGGAAAAACTTATGCCTGACACAATAATATAAAAGCCGGAGTCATGACTGTAAATTTTAGCAACCACAACGATCCTTACATGTGGTCACGTAAATCACCCTGTTGTTTATTAGACCAAGAAAACTCATTACAGCACCAAAGATTAAATAGAGGCAAAGATTGTCACAACTAGATATTTTCAACAAAAAGACTGTCCAGAATAGTTGTAAGAAATCCCGAAGTTGTCTAGAGTTTGTGATTAAGACAATGGCTATTTTATTGAGTGAATGTACTCTTACGTATTTCAAGATAATTTTGTGTAATTTAGGTAAATATATCTGTTGAACCAAGGTATAAGTGTTATTTTCACTATGAATAATTTTCACAATTTAAGCGTTCCACACAGAACATGTGCTCTGAATAATAAATTCTCCTCTCCTCTTTTTGTTCATTATATATATGTAATTATTTCTGTATTTATTGGTATCACTTTATCTTAGAATGAATATCAAGAAGGTTTGTTTAAACGGTCGTGCCAAATATATTATCGTTACAATCCATCATGTACATATATAAAACGTCTGTGATTTTAATATTGGGTGGGTTACTCCTGTTGTGTATCTTGAGAAGGGCCATAGAATGATAACACGGACACGGATATAAGGTTGAATAGTATATTCTTGATAAAGGTAGTACAAAGAAAACGTGAACTGTAGAGTACTTTCTCTCGCAGGTGTCCTGACTCACTCATTTACTCACTCTGTGGCTCCTACTCAGTGACTCCTTTAAGTTGGTAGCCAAGTATAAGGCTTGGACACGTCCATTTGCAGGTAGGTCCCCAGAGTACCCACTTCCAAGCGTTTTACTCTGAAAAGGGGAAATTTAATACTTCTTTTTGAGATTGATTGTTAAAGGCACGGTAAATTTTCTCCTTCTAATCTCGCCTTTAGTTGTTCGGGCGTATGTTGCGGGGGCTCGAGATCAAATGTGTTGTAAATGATCTCGATGGGTTCTACTTCATCCTGTGTGCTGTTGGAATCTATTTTATGTCATTTTCTTATTTGATTAATGTGTTTTTGTGGGTATGTTTTTGTCTCTGTATTATATACACTATCTCGCCGATCGTTCTAGTGATCGTGCCCTCCTCCCAGTAAGGAATATTTTTTGGAAACTTTTAAAAAGGTATTATGACCTGGGAGACATCGTTTTTTCGTACTTTTTCGGTCTTACGTATTTTGACTGTTTAGGAATTAATTTGTCAAACACGGATCTCACCTTTCTGGCAATCATGGTTTCCGTTGGTAAGCCAGCTGATGGTGTATTCGGGCTCGGCATTATGTGTTAAACTTAATGCAGTAATGCTATGTCGGTAGGAGTTCATTGAGCTTATTTAAATGCTCTTTTAAGCGTGTCCATTGTCGCTGAAAACGCAGTCCATTACTCCAAATCTCGCAAACAGTTTATGTAGGAAACTGATTGTTACAACTGTTGTCGGCCTCTTGCATCTTAAAACCTCTGACTGTCGGCTGAGAATTCTGCCAATCGAAAAGCGTCACAGTGCTTATTTACAATGGACACAAATATAAAATAATCAACGTCATACCGTTTTGATAAGTTAGAACACTTCCACATTTTGTGGAATAGTGTTGTATCAGGGCTAAATAACTCAGACAAAAGTTTTATTGATTCATTGAAACTTAATTCCCTTGTTTTCATCAGAAGAATTTAATCAACAAACTTACTATGTTCGACGGTTTTCAAAATTTGTGTTGTGAGAAAAATTACTGTTCTTTTCACTAAATTTTTTTTTACTTAATATTTTAAGAAGTAGTTCTTCTTGTTTTTGGAATTCAGCGAAAACCTTTTGTTGCTCTCTCTGCTGTTGTCGTTGTTCTTTTTGCTGTAGGATAATTTTTTCTTCCAACATTTGTTGCTGCTGTAGTATACGTTCCTAAATATTCTGTTGATGATTAATTGTGTCTTCATCATCTGAACAATGACTGCTTTCAATTTCTCCATAATATCTTCATGTTTCTTCTTTAAGTGGGGGGGGGGGGATAAAATCAAAAGTAATTTCTTAATATTTCTCAGCTGTGGCAGGTGAAAACGGTAAAAAAAAAATATTTTTTTGTTACCAATACAGTTTGGGTGCTTCTATTTCTTTTCTCTAAAAATGAGAAAAAAAAGCATAAATAACTATGTTTCAAAACAATATATTTTTCTTTGTTTTTATCTGTGTGGTCGAGGGAAGCGAAGAACAATGCAATGCTTTTTGATGATAGCAACATGAGAAAAGAAAACAATCATACTTACAGTTTTCACTAGTATGTATTTTCGAGTTGTCGGTTCAAAAAATGGATTGGGTTATTAATTATTTTTATGCTTCTCCTTTCTTTCCAATATATCCGATGTCCGAATCTGTGTCTTTTTTTTCGTATTTACTTTGTCAGTCTACTCGGTTGATGAGTCTGTTTCTATTTTTTATTTTTTTAGTTATCAGTTGTGTAAATAACTTACAACTGTTGTAGGCATAAATTTCCTTTTTTTTGTGAAAGTTTGAGATTTCCATTTCCTGCTAATTTTTTTATAATTTATAAATTTCCATAGTGAGATATTGTGTTTGTTACAAGTACCTGATGTAAGTGTTTCTCTTTGGTTCGAACTTCTTATTCACCAGATATGAGGTTAACTCATTGAGATCTTTAGACCTCGTTTTTGTTAAGGCGTAACATTTTTGTTGACCTTTTTAAGTAGAGGTTTCTCTTTGTGGTTCGAAAATTATTTGTCACCAGTGTGATTGCGAAACCTTTTCGTGGAATTTTTTAGGTAAATGTTTCTCTTTGTAGTTTGGATATTCTTCGACGCCACTGTTTTGACCGAATCGTCATAGAAAGAAAACACGGACTCGGATATAAGTTTGAATGGTATGTTCTCGGGAAACGTAGTACAAAGTTAAACGTGAACAGGAGAGTACTTTCTCTCGCAGTCGTTATGACTCGCTAATTAACTCACTCCGCGGCTACTAATCAGTGACACCCACTCAGATATGGTAACCGATAATAAGATGTGGACGAGTCCATTTGTAGGTGGGTCCTCACAATACATAATCAAATGAAAAGTTTTAATATATTAGATCTTTAGAGAGTAACTCGTTATTAGTCACTTTCTCATACAAGTGATTTGTTTTCGCTTTGAATTTCTATAAATATTTGAAAACTACAGTTCTGCTGGGTTTTATTTTGCCCCTGGGATTTTCCCTACATCAATTTAAGCATGCCGCTAGATTGGCAGCTCAGCCTCAACCGTTTTGCTTCTGAACTAGCAAGATGTGACCACCAATTCTTTTTTTAATCGCTTATTTTCTTGCACTTTTCACCTGTTAAGTGTTTTGCTTCCCTGACATCTATAATCTTCAAAAATGTAATGTCAATTGCCATCTTTTTTCGCTGAAACCTCTCCTTTCATTGCATTTTCTTCATCTACAGATTTTTAAATCACTGTCACTCATGCGTCCTAGTTAAATTATTGCCTTGCTCGGAGTGAGAAGATTAAAAAAGAATGTGATCTCGACTTGGCAGTTAGGATACAGTCGCTTTCTCACCGACGCAATGTGACTTCCCTGTGTCGCTTCTATAACTAATTTTCAAGGCTACTGCTAAGAAGATCTTAACTCACTGGTGCCTCTTATATGTGAATTTACTCGAGCCACAAGTTTAACAACTAGGTCCTACCACTTTACTGTGAAACCTATAGAATATAAACGCAAATTCTACTCCAGTAGTTTCTTTTGTTGCACTTCCCGCCTGTGGAATTCCCTTTTGTTTAATTGCTTCCCCGACAGCTACAATCTCCAATAATTCAAATGTAAAGTCAATAGTCATCTCCTATCTCACTAACTCGTGTCCTCTTTCTCATGCTTTTTCTCTGTCCAACTCACTCTCATCAGTATACTCGTCCGTCTCTTACCAATTCCTGACAGTCCCTGTAATCTGTCACACATTCTCATAACTTTACTTTCCTCCTATGTAATTCCCTGCAATGGGATTATATATATATATATATATATATATATATATATGCAAAAATGAGAAAAAATGAAAGAATAAACAAAAACTGATGAAAATGATAGAAAAGTTAAAATGATGAAATGAAAATAAGAGACTGGCAAATAATACTGCAAAAAACACAAAGAAAGAAAGAAAGCTTAAAACATTAGTAAGATATAAAGAGCGAAAAAATGGGCAATAAAATTCGGTAAAAAGTTTTTATGTATGTAACATGATAGGGCAAAAATGAAAAACGCCTGACACGATAAAGAAAGCAGGAAATCATAAAGATATATGCAAACAAATGTTGCTAAAGATACAAAAATTTGACGAATTTTTAAGTATTTAAGAAGATAGGATAAAAATAAAAATGACGCGAACTAAAATGGAGGAATGAAAAGCTGAGTAAGATAGAAATAAATGAGGAAAGGCAAATAAAAGTAAAACAGGCAGAACAGAAAGAATATAATAGAAATAATATAAAAAGAAAAGGAACAGAAACAGAAAATGAAGAAAAAGAAAAATGAAAGGAGAATAATCAAGTTAGTTATGAAGTAAATGAAGAAAATATTGAGACGAAAGTAAGGAAAACCAATCAGGCATTGTTTCAGTTCAAGCACGATTGAAAATCAATCTGCAAAATAAATATATTGACTCCTGCAAAGTTATTGAAAAAGCACTTCTTTTATACAAGTACCGCCGCTTAAACAATGAAACATTGATTTTAAAGAATAATACGTTGAGACTTATTGAACTTGAGAAAGACTTCTTTAATGAAGAATGGGGGTCGAACGCGTACATCTGATATAGAAATATTAAGAAGTCTTCTAGAATAGACAATTAAGGATTATTAGAAAAATAAAAGAAAAGAAAAAAGCGAGAAATGCATTTTAAATGAATTAAATTGAACAAACTATTTAATTATCAAACGATATATAAAGTGTGAGATTAAAAAAAGAAAACTAAATATTTCCAATAATTTAGTCTTTAAAAAATAATTCTCTAACATGTGAAGCCAATGAAATCAATAAAGATTTATTTTTTGGATTTTAGATTAAGTTTTGTACTATTTCAGCTATTTTCTTCTTCTTTATTACCCACGACTGAGCAACTTCGTTTTAAATTATTCGTCCGATTACATATCAAAAGTGATTTTAATGACACATAATCAGGTGATTTTTAATATTTAGACACGCACATACACAAACACACAAACACATACATACGCATGAAAAACAAAATTCAACACATAGACCTACATATATATATGCGATTTAAAATGTATTTATAAAATTTTACATTGTTGGAGAGAAACAGTTTTTTTTCTGTAGAGAGTGGATATAAGTATCAAAACTAAATTTTTCATCTTAATAAGATATTCAGACCAACAATAATGTTGGTACTGGCTGGCAACATGCTATGTCGATTTCTAAAATCACACGTACTGACAATCACGCATAAACACACGGCTATACACACGTAACGATTCTCACAAATACAAACACATACGAGCCTCGTTCAGACTAGTCATAATGCAAGATAATTAACTCTCCCTCCCAGAAATTGTAATTAAGATACGCTGAGAATATTTTCATTATAAACGATAGTTGGGCTCGCTGGGTGTTCAACAAACGAAATTGCCCCTGAGCAGGCGTCAGCAATAGGGATTGAATAATGATCATCGTATTCAGGCATATTTGGATGTAAGGGGCCAGCTATTATGAACGCACACAGATGCAAATACACATACACGCACAAAACATATACACGCAAATACACACATAAACTTTAGACGTCCATTTTCGAAGGTACTTGCTTCATGAACAATCAATATTTCTTTATAAGAAAAAAGTTAACTTTAAAATTACAGCTAGCATTCTTGGATACATATGTGTGTAGAGACGTGTTGCAATACGTAAGCTGTCCCGATTTTATATCTATAATTTCGCGCATGTGGGTTGACTTATTTTGATTCTGTTAACTATACGGTACAAATGGGTAAGTATTTCGGCACCGCCTTATAAGAAATATATGTGCGTTGTGGTGCAGTAGATATCGACTCGGAACGACAAATCGGAGAGCGGAGTTCGAATTCCAGTTGAATTCCTTGCATTCACTTACGCGCAAATAATCGTGGAAGGTGTTAATCCGTGACTTCCTTCCAGGTATGGGTTAAATAACAGAACAGATTGGGTTCTAAAGTCTTGACTGGAAACCAGTCTACTGCAAAAATCAATGGCAACCTACTGCGGAATAATATTTTGCTCAGTCAATCATGTCTCCTTCAAGACATGATAGCCCAAGCGTGTATCACGTATGGCACTTAACTGACTGGCTTGTAAGAAAAAAAAGATTCAAAACGTAAATTTTCCATCTGAAAATTGGAAGCGACATGCTGTACTGCTTGACATTTCCTCGGAAAGCTCTAAGACGGCGGTTGAATATCAATCTGCGGATAGTGCAAATGATTCGGAATGATTAGATCAGTCTAATGAAGGTACAGTATCCCGGAATAATTTCTCTGATTGTTATGATAAGAAAAGGACACTCGAATTTGTTGATGAGGGCATCAGACCCAACACCGAGGCCTAAATCAAATACTTTGAGCAGGAGGTGCTGTCCTGTGTGAAAAGGGGCGGCTGCTTGAAGACGCTGTGTCTGACAGCATGTCTGTGTACCATGCTACAAAATCAAGGAAATGCAGACATGGCTCTCCGACAACTTACCTATGGCTTACCTATCTCCCAGACCGCTATCTTCTTGATTATTATTGGTGAGGCACATTTGAGAAAGAGACCAACAAAACTATATGTAATACAAACGACGAGCAGACAAGCAAGGTTTATAGAAGCATTCACCAGATTTAAATAATAAAAAATTTCGGAATATTTGTAGAATTTTCCGATGTCGACTGTAGTCAGTGCTTGAAGGCAACGACGATTTTATTAAAATATTTACTCTTTACTATTTCAATATATTTTCGTGTGAATTTGGCAAATATATGTTCTGAAATAAGATGTTAGTGTCATTTCCTTACTTGCATTATTGTAGACGATGGTTCATTAATCTCACCTTATATACGCGGTTAACAAACAATTATTGTTCGTATTTAATTACATCATATTTTATTTGAGTTCACAAATTAATCCAACATAAAAAGAATATTTATCTTTCCAACTGGAGCTTTTAATCATTGCATTTCACTTTTTGTATGGCTGCCTACAATATAGAAGCTTATGCAATACATATTTAGCTATATGCAATTTCTTTCTTTCGATATATCTCTCTTTCTGAATATGTTGTTCTCAGTTTCTAGTTTATAACTCAATGCTAGATGCTATTATTTGTCTATTCCTTTATCTGTACTGAAACCTTGATTATTCTTATTTATGTATTGTCTACTTTCAGGACGTACGCAATCATGAACTTCCACTTGCCTCCATCTGTTTTTGCTCTAAACATTTTTCCTCTTGGTATCTTTTCCAAACTTCTCTCCTCCATCCACTTGCTCAAGTCTATCAATCATCACGCTCTACTTACCTTTGTCTTTCGTTGCTGTTATCCGTCCTCAGATTATTAGATTCGCCAAGCCCTCTTTGATTGTTTAATGTCCCGGAATCTCAACTCTCTCTTTCTGATGATGATCATAAGTTTCTTTTTCATTCGTATTCATGTTATCCCCAGCATCCTTCTGTAGAAATACATTTTTGCTGCTTTCATTTTCCTGTCATCCTTGATGAGATTGTCGAGCATTCGCTAACATATAAAAGGACAGATATCACATAACAGTCCAGTACACTCTTTTTGCTCCAACGAAAACTTCCCATCTCTCAATGCTCCGCTTAGCTTTCGAAATACGTCCTTGTTCATGCCAATGCGCCTTGGACCTCAGTTCTGCACTTTCCATCCCCTGTCAGATCACTTCCGAGCGACTTAAATGTCGGATTATCATGCTATAAAATGCATATCACACATATTCAAATGTGTTTTAACTCGAAGTATCCGTGTTTTGAACATTGACAATATATGAGGGTCATTCATTAAATAAGGTGGATTTTTCGGTATAAAGATTTTTAATACAGATACAAGCTTTTTTTTGCAAATTGAAAAAATAACTTTGAGAAATTTGGAGATTAACAAAGATGGCCGACCATTAAGCATGCTCTAGGATTGAACAGAGGTAAGTTATCAAGTTCTTGGTTGCTGAAGAGTGCAAACCAGGTGAAATTCATAAGAGAATATCAACTGTGTATGGTGCCACATGTTTTAACCAAAAAATGTCTACAAGTAGGTTAAATTGTTTTAAGAAGGACGGAGCAGTGTTGAGGATGAAGACAGGCATGGGAGACCCACAGAGGTGAGGTCTCCTGAGGTGATCGAACCAGTCAATGGCCTCATTCAGTCTGACAGAAGGGTGATAGTGGTTGGCATTGCAAGGACTTTGAGCCTATCTTTTCTGAGAAAAAGGTCCATAATGAAGTTATCTACTCGAAGGTCAGCTCCCAAATGGTGAAGACTATCAACGATCTGGGCTGGGAACTGCTTTCTCATCCCCCCTTACTGCCCAGACCTTGCCTCGTCAGACTTTCACTTGTTTGGTCCCTTGAAAGCGTTCACGAGAGGCACGAAGTTTGAAAGTGACGATGAAGTCAAAAGTGCTGGGAGCAATTGGCTGAGACATCAGTCCAAAATATTTTACGCTGGGGGAATAGAAAAGCTTGTGCATAGATGGAAAAAGTGTGTGACACTGCTGGGAGATTACGTTGAAAAATAAAAGAAGTAAGCTTCTATCTGTTTAGATATCCTAGATATAAAAATATAAAAAGATCACGCATTTTACTCATGGCATATTGTCTTAAATTGACTTCTGTTCTGAAAGTAATTTCTTTACTGTGTTGCGTATCGTCTTAGACTTATTCCTAGAACACTTCACACCGGTTATTTTATTGTGGTCCGTGACTTCTTTGGTTGTCACCCTTATCAGTAACACGCATTGCAATCCCTTTTTATCCAGCTGTAAATTTAAATAGGCTGCCTTCTTGTTCTGCTCCATCATTGATTGTGTCAAAATTTAGAGAACTAATTTTCAAAAGGTATTTTAAAAAACAATGATGTGAGTTGCACAACATGCTCACCGTATTGCCTTTCCATCGTTTCGAAATGACGATTCTTGTGTCATTTATAATAAATGTTTCAGTTTCTTTAACGTTATCAACCTTTATAGCAGAAGCAGATTTGCCACTGTGGTAAATGCAACTAAAGTCACTTTCAGTTTCTTTACTCAGGATTAACAGTATCACTACCAATCTAAAAGCTTGCACTAATTAGTGAATGCGGATGCATTTTTGTGAATATTCATTAACTAAGACAAAAGCTCAAGCAAATTAGTGCGAAAGTAGATATTCTAGGAGAAGTAGTTGTTTTTCAGCTGGTAAATGCGCGTAGCTATTTTGGAAAAGTGTTAGAGTACCGATAAGGATAATCACTAAATACAGCTTAAAACGCCGCTAGTCTCCTCTTATTTTGCGGATCAAAAGCAGTAAATAATCCAAATTTCTATAAGTAACATATTAAATGCGTAAAAATATACTGAATTAAATGTATTATCTCTCTCTCGCTTTCTCTCTCTCTCTATTTCTCTCTCTTGAGCAATCTCTCTGACTGGCTATCAAACTAAATGTCTGTCTGTCTTTCTGTACAGATTTTACATTTCCTTTGACTGTCTGTCTATCAATATTTATATATACATCTGATCAAAATTTAAGACCATTTACAAAAAACGTTAAAGTATAAATACTGTTATTTTAATCGAAATTCGTTTGCAAAATATTTACATTTAATTAATAAATGTAGTTTATTAACAAACAAGCGAAGCTTTAAAGTTTTTGATTTATTAATTAAAAAATTGAAAATTATCTTTTCTTGGTTAGACATAAAGTTAAGATCATGTAAATAAAAATAGAAAATACAGAACAACTAACGACAATCTAATATTCAGTATGTTCTTCATTTTTCCAAGTTACTTCTAAAATTTTCTTCGGTATAATCATTATAAAATTCTAGATGAGGTTGCCTGTGATGCTGCTCCGGTATAGATAAAGTGCAGCTCAAATAGTGATATGTTCCGGAATAGTATATATATATATATATATATATATATATATATATATATATATATATATTAATGTAAAACTTTATTCCAAAAAGAAAAGCAAGAAAGTAAATCCCAAAGACCCGATCCTAATTGATATTAATTACATTAATATTAAAACTGATCATGGTGGAGAGCTCAATGTAATTAATATTTACACGACAGAACCAATTATAAAATAAAATATATTTCGAAATTCAAAACATTTTTCATGGCCATTTCTACATGAAATCCCTAAGAAAAACTTTCACGTATCATCGGCAACTTTATTTCTAAATAAAGCAAGATATATTAACGGCGGTAGTTAAAAAAAACATAGATTACAGAAAAAATGAAGGGGTGGGATTGAAAGAAAGTAGATAGAAAGCAATGACTACTTTTAGATTTTTGGAAAACCTTAATTTAAACTGAGTTGTAAGTTGAAATTGTATCTTGTCTGGCTCTATTAAAAGGAAGGATAATGAAAGAAAGTAGTGGTGTTTGACAGGAAATTAAGCTAAGAAAAACATAAAAGGAAAGAAAAAGGAAAAAAAAATAATCTCCATAGAAACGAAAACAGACGTCAACACGTCTCT
Organism: Ascarosepion bandense; assembly: GCA_037127315.1. Classification (NCBI taxonomy): domain Eukaryota; kingdom Metazoa; phylum Mollusca; class Cephalopoda; order Sepiida; family Sepiidae; genus Ascarosepion; species Ascarosepion bandense. The sequence continues at coordinate 1,842,179 of JBBBDQ010000554.1, read as the reverse complement.
TATGGGTTTCATGTAGAAATGGCCATACAACTGATTTGAACATCGAAATTTATTTTATTTTATGATATATATATTTGGAAATGAAATAAGTAGATGTCTGCACATTAGTTCTAAATGTTTTCGTCCAGTAAATTTTTGCACGCATAGTCTGATTTTATGACCTACAAAAATAAATTTTCAATGCTTGTTAAAATTAATTAATTAATTAAAAATTTAAAGATTTTACTCGTTTGTTGAGAAACTACATTTTCAAATTAAATGTAAATATTTCCATTAAAGTAACAATATTAAATAATTATATCGCTTTTGCATTTCTTCATAAGTTTTTGACCAAAAGTATTGGTCCAAATTTCTATAAGTAACATATTAAATGCGTAACTATCTATCTATCTATCTATCTATCTATCTATCTATCTATCTATCTATCTATCTATCTATCTATGTGTGTGATTGTTTGTTTGTGTGTGCTCGTGCGTGTGTCTCTTGAATTATATCTTATGAAAGTTTTATTTAGGTATCGAGAATTTTTTCGGACAAAATTGTTTTATAATATGGTTCATATATATATATATATATATATATATATATATATATATATATACATGCTAATATCATTAGCATACATGTTAATATGTTGTTAATATACTCTTTTAGATATTCTTAAAAGGAAGTCATATTTTTTGGCTTAATTTTAAACATCTCATGCTTAAGTTAACGATAGGTTTTCTTATTTTCAAATAATTTTTTTTAACAGGTGGATACTTTGGTTCTCATTTGTTTTTTACTAGTTCTCTGTTAGATTCTTTGTTTCTTTTTTTTTTGTTTTGACCGGTCACAAACTGGCTATTCATTTGGCTTTCCCACCCCCACCTCTACCAATTTTACTGACCAAAAAGTTAAAAATATTTTTTTACCTAAGTAAGTTTGTGCCTTTGGGATGGGATTGACTGTTTTAAATATCATTAAAAGTAAGTCATTTTTCGGCTTAATTTTAAACATTTCAAGCTTAATTGAACGATTAGTTTTCTTTTTTTCAAAGAAATTTCTTTGACTGGTGGACTTTAACTAAGTTAAAACTTAGTTAAATCACCACCCTAATTATATTTTTTAATTGGAGTAGATAGACCAAACTATCGCCTGGTTTCTACTCCACCCACATCTATTATACCGGTGAAGAGGCTCATTGTACTAACTTTTGTATCGTTGAAGTTTTCCTCCACGAAAAGTCCCCTGACATCCTAGCGCTCTGTGAGAGTAACCTCAACTCATCAATTCCCTCCTCTGACTTCTTGATCCATGGTTATCTTCCCCTCCTATGGGCCGATGGTCTGCGTTAGTGAAACTTGGGTGATATCACTCGAACACACCTCCCACTAATATGTATATCTCCGTCTATCACTTCTCAGTGTGGTTAGTTACCTTTTCTTCTTTTACCGTTCTCCCTCTACTTCCGACTGCTCCCTTCTAGACAGCATTTTTGACAATATAGATAAGGCTACTTCCTATCACCCATTCGCTCACATATTTGTGTTCGGAGATCTTAACCCCCATCATGCTGAGTGCCTTAAAGACTCTGTTACTGATTCAGCAGGCATCCACGCCATGAATTTTGCTATTTCACAATCTCTTACCCAAGTAGTGGACTTCCCCACACACTTTCCAAGCTCTCCCTCTGGACACGCCTCTCTACTAGATATATGCTTTACCTCTGCACCTGACTCCTAACAGGTCTCGCAGATTTGCCCTCTGGGCAACTCCGACCATGCTGTTGTCTCTCTTAATATTTCTCTCCACTCTCACTTCCCCCATAAGCCTCCTAACTGCTGCCAAAGAGCTGACTGAGACGCCTTCGGCGACTTCCTTTGTGACGTTCTCTCCTGCCTGTTCGGCCGCCATTGCCCACAGGAATCACTACTTTCGACCATTTCGGAGACAGTCATCAAACCTCAACAGTCGCCTATTCATGTTTGCTCGTAATGAGTGCAAGAGAATCCTGAATGACGTCCAGCGGTTGTTTGCTGAGAGATTGAGACAGCGCATAGCTGACCGCACATCAGCTACAAAGACTAATGGCGGTTATGCAAATGAATACTGAACAATAGCAAATCGACTATACCTCCTTTAATCAATGAATTTGTGGCGAGCGGTGGAGATGGTATCCCGGTGATTGTCCTTAAGAAATATGCCCTGAACTCTCCTCTGTCCTCTCTAAACTCTATATGTAAGGCCTCACTGCTTCCTGTTTTCCTGCATGCTGAAATCTTTTTATGTCGTTCCTGTATTTAAGCACTCTGGGAAACACTCGGACCCATCCAAGTATGGCCCTATTAGCCTTCTACCAATTTTCGGAAAGCTTTTCAAGGCATTATTAATGCTGAAATACTTCAGCAACTTACTGCCCATAAACTCTTCTCCGATAGGCAGTAAGGCTTCCTCTTTTCCAGGTTCACGGCCGACATGCTAAAGACCATTACGGAGTCCATGTTCCGGGTCCTCGATGAGTCCGGCGAAACTCGTGCTGTTGCTCTAGATATCTCTAAAGCTTTCGACAAGGTTTGGCACGCTGGCCTCCTACGCAAGCTACGGAATTACGGTATTACCGGAGGATTGCATGATATGATACAATTATTTCTACATAACCGCATAATGAAGGTCGTCCTGAATGGGTATGCCTCCACACACTACTGTACAAACGCTGGTGTCTCTCAGGGCTCTATCCGAGGCCCATCGTTATTCCCTATTTAGATAAACGACCTCCCAGACGAGATCAAGAGCGAGGTAGGCATCTACGCAGATGACACCACAATTTACTTCTGCATCAGAAAGAATCCTGACGTGATGGATAAACATAATCTCGCTTCTTCTTCTTCTTCTTCTTCTTCTTCTTCTTCTATGTGCCCTGTCCCTTCAGGACGTAGGCGATCATGGATCTCCACGTCTCCCTATCCCTTGTGGCTCTTAGTATGTTTGCTCCTGTTGATCCTGGCAACCCCCGTTCCGTCATCCACCTGATCAGACTCTGCAGATATGTTATCCGCTGCCTTCCTCTGTCTCTCCTTCCTTCTATCTGACCAGTCAGTATCAGGTTCTCCAGGCTCTCCTTCCTCATTGCATGTCCCAGGAACTTCAGTTGTCTTTTCCTGATGCTCAGCATCAATTTCCTTTTGTTGCCATTCTTTCTAACACTTCGTCGTTGCTTGTATGCTCAGTCCACGATATCCGTAGCATCCTTCTGTAGAACCACATTTACTGATCTTAAAAGGGATCTACATTCTGTGGTGAATTGGGGTAAGAAATGGCTTGTAAATCAGTGATGTGATAGGTACCGACTTGGTGTCTCGACTACACTTTTCCACCGACGAGATGTGGCTGCCCTTTGTCTGTCCTCTATATACTTCCATGGCTTCTGCTGCAACGAACTTAAGTCGCCTCCTTATTCTTGCTTTCCTGACGGCTACAATCTTCAGGAATTTGAATGCAAGGTCAATATTCATCTCTTAACTACTTGAACCTAGTTCTTTACACACCGCCCTGTATATCATTTCCTTTCTCTTCACTTTTGCAACTGTCATCATACCTGTATTCCCATCCATCTCTTGCTCCTTTCTAAATGGTTCGTCCTACTCTTCACTCTCCTCTTTTTTTTAAAACTTTTATGTAGCCCCCTGCACATCAGTGGCGTTGCAGCCTTGCTCGGGGTGATATGATTCAAAACAAAACTTTCTTGTGTTAATGTTAATTAATCGCTAGTATTTGTCTAACACAATTAATTTATCAATCAATCAATCCAGTGACAAATATGACTGCACGACCGACTTTATTAATTATACTCAAATGCAGTAATTATTAATCACATCAGATATGGCTTAAGTTTTCCGAGCCTATTTAAGCGTTAAAATAAAATATATTTATTATTTCAAAAAAAGAACAAATATCTAAGTCCGGCCAGACAATGTGGCCAATAGATGCTAAAGATATTCGTGATCAGATCGTCGTGACTGAAAAAAATGCCTTTCAGCCGAAGAATAAAATAACCCAGTAAATCAGAGATCATTCGATTTATTCATCGAATAATTATTGTTAAAATTGCACACGTTTGGCTCGAAAGTATCATGTTATGCATTATAAGAAATTGTTGCCTGCGGTTTTCGTTTGAGTTCGAATCTACATTCGTTAAAAAATAGGAGGCTAGCTGAGAGAGACAGATATCGTGAGAAAAAAACAAAACGAAATGTATTGTTAATATCGACACAAAATACAAGTAAACAGACACACTCGCGTGCGTTATATATATATATATATATATATATATATATATATATATCAGTAATCTGACCAATACTTGTTTAATAACTATATATATATATATATATATATATATATATATATATATATATATATATATATATATATTAGTATATCGAGGCAGCAAGTAATTTTCTAAACATATGCTATTAAATATAAGAGACAATGAATGTCTATTATGTTTAATCATGAGCTGTTAAACGTCGTATTTTTGCTTTAATTTCAGTTGAAAATAAAGACAAAAATTCTCCAACATTTGGATAATTATTTATTGGTTTTCTTCTAATTTAAGTGTTGATTTCTTGTAATTCCTGTTTGGCTGTGTGCATTTGACGTTTTATGAGGTTCCATTGCAATTTCTTAGTGGTAGGATAATTAAACATATTAAACATAATAGGAATTCATTGTCTCTTATATTTAATAGCATATGTTTAGAAAATTACTTGCTGCCTCGATATACTAAATTTAAGTTACATGAAGCCGCAGCATTAAATGATCCTACCACTCATTGTCTCTTATATTTAATAGCATATATATATATATATATATATATATATATATATATATATATATATATATCAGTAATCTGACCAATACTTGTTTAATAACTATATATATATATATATATATATTGTTGTTAAACAATTATTGGTCAGATTCATTAAGCAGTAGTGGTTCAAAAACTCAGTACACATTTAAATAAATAGTAAACTTATAAAAAGGAAGAGCTTTTGATTATAAAAATCAAGAAGACGATCCGATTACGCTACCATGGTTTTAATCATTCCATATTGATTTTAAAAACGATGTTACAGCCAAATCTTTTTCTTGGCAGAAGTGGAAGCAATCACTGATACTGTAAGGGCTGGCTTTTTTTTTTAATATACTCTACTTTACATTAGGATATATTTTATTAAATCAAAATTTTCACTAAATAAGATGTATGCACATTAGAAAGTACATGTTAAGTTCGTACAAAGCCAGATAAAATTATGTTGAATACTATTTCGCCAAATTTGATTAACTTCTTACCTTAATTTAAACTTACAGTTTTCAGCTTCATTTTTTGCGTTCATAATAAAATATTGGATTAGCGAATCAGTAAATATTTAACGCCTGACAGTTCTGAAGCTTTAAAACCATTGTGCTAAAATCAGCTGATCATATATATATATATATATATATATATATATATATATATATATATATATATATGGGAGACAGATTGATTTTCTGGTATTGGCTAGTACATTAATTAAGTGCTCTTCATGTTGATTACAAGTAAAAATGTTTTCGTTGTTTAGATAATTTTTCAAGTATAGTTTGGATGTTTTTAGACTGTGTTAATAGAGAAGCAGCATCTGCAAGGATTAACTATATATATATATATATATATATATACGTATGTATGTATGTATATTTTCCTCTGTCTGTGTGTGCGCTCGCGCGTGTGGCACTTTGCCTCTGGCCGGCTCGCTGTCACTGGTCCGGAACCAGTTGTGACGATGATGACCGGAACCTGAGTGGGTTGATTCTATCGACACGGCACTAGTTACGATGACGCTCTCGGATTGCTAATCGTGATGATGGTCTCGTCAATGATGATGTTGCTCCTCAAGACGTCAATTACAATGGTGAACTTCCCCGCCCACGCTGTGTTCTTTGATATCAGGAAAGTCACGTTCAAAACCCAGTAACCATTTCTCTACAACCTCACGCCAGATTGGACATACGTGTACACTTGTGTTGAAAAAGTAAACACGGCAAAAAAAAAAATAAAGAGCGAGGTTTTCGTTAAAAATAATCAGAGCTTTCAATTTTCAAAAAAAAAATCTTTTCACAGCTCTTCACGAAGCTTTACGGAAACGGCCGAAATGGGGTGTTTTCGCGACAGCGGTAGTAATTCGCCTGGCCTCTTTCACGCGGCAGCTCCTACTTACTCTTGACACTATACGGAAGCTTTACGGAAAAGACCGAAGTAGGGCGTTCTGGTGATTATCGTAGATTCGTCTTGTCTCATTCGCTCGGCAATAAAAAATCTTTTTTCAGCTAGTTTTTCTCGGCTCATGCTGTTTCTATACATCTTTAGCTAGAACTCTATCAGAAGCGCCCTATTCGAATTTAACTCTTTTAAGTTGATCGGCGGCAGGCTTTTCTACTTTTCTTTATATCTTCAGCCAGTCTCTGTCGGTCGTGGACCCTAGTTGAGAACATGCCAACTGCAATTTCAAAAACTACTCAAAACTCTACTGATTTTTTTCACTGGGGTCTCGAATTTTATAACTGCCCCCAATTCACATGGATGATGCTGCGAGACCGGGTGTATATTTATGCATATCAAAACTTTAACAAATAAGATTTCTTCTACCTACACAATTCAAGGTGGAGTTATATCATGCCCTTGGTTTATCCAGTGAAGCAACCACACCTCATATGACGCAATTTCCTTTTCGTTCTTTTCTTACTAATCTCATTTTAGGTTTTCAAAAATTTTTAAATCATTTCCTACCAAAATGTCGGAACAAAGATCTGACCTTACTCTAACCCTATCAAAATGTTTCTGGCAACTTGTTTTGACTATCTTTGTCTTCAACATTTACTGGACAAAAATTCGCTCTGAATACAATGAGAAAAATATATTTATTTCCTTCTCCCTAATTTCCAGCTAATTTCTCTATTTTTCGAATTTTACAAGCACATGAGCATTCAATATTTCATTTAAGTAAATCTCATATCGCAAATTACAATGAAGCACAAGTAGTAATACCACTAATAATAATTTCCCTCGTTCCGTTGTATTAAACCAAGAAGTATATTTTTCACGTAGAAATAGGGCTACCCACACACACACACACACACACACACACACACACACACACACATATATATATATATATATATATATAATCATATCACTCCGGGCAAGGCGGTAAGGCAGGTGTGCAGGGGGCTACGTAAGAGTGAAAAGATTGGAAAAGAGAATGCCGGAAACGACATCCTAAACAGCGAACAAGGGATGAGCATCTACACCTGTTCAATAGACGTGGGTGGAGTATGAACCGGGCAATAGTTCAGTCTATCTACTCAAATTGAAAAAAATAAACGAAAAGGAAATGTGAAAAGATTGGAAAAGAGAAATCCGGAAACTACGACCGAAGTCGAAGGAAAGTGTACGGAAAACCCCTTCCTAAACAAGAGACAAGGCGATCACCTCCACTCATGCTCAAAAGAAGCGGTTGGAGTGCAAAACCGGGTGATGGTGGGTACTATCTACTCCAATAATAAAAAAAATAAAAAATTAACTTTTAACTTAGTATCAGTCGAAATGAGATTTAAACGCAAAAACTATTTACAATAGCAAAATACTACCCCTGTTAAAAAATTCAGACAAATTAAAGACAAAAATTAAGCAGGCAAAAATTAAAACAAAAATCGCAAATCAACATACCAGGAAGGTAAGACAGACTGAAAAAATTGAGCAGAAATACCGAAGTAGGATTCCGTTCTGTAATTTTCCAAGTGGCCCGCCATCTTGGGTTAGTTGAAATCGAGAGAGAGAGAGAGAGAAAGAAAGAAAGAAAGAAAGAAAGAAAGAATGACCGATGCTACACCACCTCTACCTTTAAAAATTCCTTCAAACAGCAAAACCACTATGAAGTTGAAACGAGAATACATATATATAATGTTAATTATGTCAAATCTGTAAGTGTGGAGCATAAACTAACAAGATTTATTTATACAAAATGTGAAGTATTAAATATGTACAGAGAACTCCATTGATGTTAAATGTTAACCAGAGGAATATGATATTTATAAGGAAGAAATTAACAAATCATTAGAGTTATCATAAATTAATATTCATTTCTATGAACTAAATTAGCGCTTTTCATCAGATCACACTATATGCAGCCCGTTCGGTGCAAATATTTTCCCGGGTGAAAACATTTTTTTTAAAATGAAATGGAAATCAAGTAATATGTATCCTTATCTCGGTTAAGAATCATTAAGTCCAGGCGAGGTAAGTACATTAGGCGGAAGTAGTGAGCATAAAACAATTACACTCCAGCCACAGACATGAAAATCTACGCACATACGTATGAACACACTCACGCTTACACATTTATATCCACATACACATATTTTCATACTTACACATATGTACATCCAAATGCATCTATAGGTAAACCTACATATGAAAACATACGCACATCCATCCATATCTCTATATATACTGCGTTTGCACACTCAGATGCATATTTATGACTGAACCTTCTTCTTCTTCTATGTGTCCTTTCCTTTCAGGACGTAGGCGATCATGGTTCTCTACGTCTCCCCATCTCTTGTGGCTCTTAGAATGTTTGCTCTTGTTACATCTCGCAACCCCCGTTTTGTCATCTACATGATCAGGCCCTGCAAATATGTTATCCGCTGCCTTCCTCTGTCTCTTTTTCCTTCTATCTGGCCTGTCAGTATCAGGTTCTCCAAGTTCTCCTTCCTCATTGCATGTCCCAGGAACTTCAGTTGTCTCTTCCTGATGCTCAGTATTAATTTCCTTTTAGTTGTCATTCGTTTCAACATCTAATCGTTGCTTGCATACTCAGTCCACGATATCCGCAGCATCCTTCTGTAGAACCACATTTCCGCTGCTTCTATACGTGTATAAATATTACTAACCCATATTTACGCAAATATACTCACAAACCTGACGTATATACCATAAATACGCATATATATACATACCTACTTACACACAAATATACACTCACATATTCAGCATACATACGTATATTCACATACGCATATGTTCGTAGCTATAGGTATATACATACAAGTGTCTCTATGCGTAGACTTATCTATACATACATACATATACACATTCATCCAGATGTATATGTAAATATTGTGTTCGCACGCTCATATACATATTTATGAGGACCGGATTTGTAAACGTATAAATATTATTAATACATATTTACGCATGTAAACTAATTAACCTCACATATACTCAGAAAATACACAAAGATGCATATTTACACACATACCCACATATACACCTATGTATCCGTCTACATATGCATACTCCTGCCTGTTTTTACATGTATGTATATACATGTGCAATGTTTTTATACGTATGCATATAGATTTCTTATCTCTGCGTCCTCTTGCCTTTCTCCACCCGTGTACTCGCTTATATAATCTTATATGTGTATACACACGCTAACATATATACACATACGTGTCGACGTTTCCATCACAAACGAGATGGTTCCTTTAAATTGCATGCATCATAAAAAAGAAACATTTACGTACATCTACCGGCATATATTATTGGGATTCTGGTGCCAACATGCATATACATGAGTATACTGATCAATAAAAAGTGTGAAGTCAATGAGGATGGTACATTCAATTACTTCCTTAAAACAAAATTAATATATATATATATATATATATATATATATATATATATATATATCCACGTGAAGAGGCTCAATTTTTTTTGTATTTTGAGTCCTCTGGCATTTATTTTATTATAAACAGTGCTCAATATAATGATTATTATCGAGCTTAATATAATATAATATAATTATATGGTTATGACAATTTTTCATTGCTACATGGAAATTTCTATGTTTCCAGATTAATTCTCATTATCACGCAATGCTGGTGTGGTTGTGCAGACGATTTAGATTTAAATGACAAATACTTCAGTTTACTGTGAATGTATGTGGGTGTTTGTGTGTTTGTGTGTGTGTGTGTGTATGTGTGTCCGCGGCTAATCAGAATGGAGATTCATTTAGGGGTTTGACCTCGAGGAATTTACGTGCTAACCAACTTTTCTCCTCCTCTTGTTTTCTTTTTCCTTGACCCTATTCCTATCTTGTCCGCTTTCCTTCAAGTAAACCCCGAACTGCAATTTTTTCGCTACATCTATCAATTTGCTGTAAAGTTCATTATCCTGATACAAAGGGGGGGGGATTATTTAAAAAGGACAACAAACTTATTCTATCTTTGGCTTTATTTTTATATTCATTTTTATTTTTACCTAATTCGTCGGTGAGCATGTCATTTAACTTTGCTTTTATCCATTTTCTCATGTAAATAATTTACAATGTCTACATATGACATTAATTTCGTTACGTTTATTTAATACATTTTTATTTTTAAGGGATCCAATAATAAATAGTTTTTCATATAAGCATAATGAACATGGTTCAATTAAGGATTTATATGTTTTAGCTTCTTTTAGGACTTTCCAGTTTATTTTGGGTGTTTTTTTTGTTTCCTTTAGGTACCAATGATATCTCGATAGGGAGATTCTATTTCTGTATTTGCTATTATTAAATGAAGAGGTATGCTGGTAAATTCTCTGCTTTAGAGTGTTTTAGTGCTACCTATATAGACTTTTATATTGTTTGGGTTTTTCTTCGTCCATATTTCGCATTGATATATTATCGATTTCGTCAAACATCTATTTTCAAGCGGACAGTTTATGGGGTTTTTACAATTACATTTTCTTCTCGTCTAAATTGTTATTTTCTGTTGTCTGGTTATTTTTACTGGTTTTGTTGATTTTTTTCTTTTTAAATATTATTATTGCGGTTTTTTATATTTTTTTCTAGATTATTCATACAGCTGTAACTTAATTTTATACTGTATCTATTAAAGATCTTGCTAACTGGATTTTTGAAGTGTTTCTTAATTAACTCGAGGAATTTTTTTCCCAACCTACCATTAGTCACCTGGTTGTAAGGGGGCGTGTACTAGATGGTTTTCCTATTACTATTTTTTTCTTCGAGGGTTGCTTTTCTTGTTTACATATTTAATATTTGGGTTTATGTATCCACTATTTTTCAATGCATTTTTAAAAAAATCGCTGTTTATTGAACACTTTCTCATTAGCCGAGTTCCTACTAATTCTGTATTCTATTGATGAGGGTATATGTTTGATGATAGACGGAGGGTGGTTAGATTTTGGATGGATGTATATATACATCCTTTATACATCCATTACACATCCACCGAAAATCTGATGATGAGAATTAACCTCGAAACAGAAATTTCCATGTAGGAATGAAAAATTGACATAACCATATAATTATATATATATATATATATATATATATATATATATATATATATATATATAATTAAGTGCTTTCATATAGACGAAAAACATATAGAATTAGGTGCATTCATATAAATGAAGCATATATATAACTAGGTGCACCCATATACACGGGATATAAATAGAATTATGCATAGAATTATACATATAACTAAAATACCAACGGAGCGCTCCCATATAAACAGAATATGCATATGAATAAGTGCACCTATATACACGTAAAATATTCATATTAAGATACATGCATAATTACATAATTCAAAGTAGGACACTATCAAATAAATATATAATATAAAGTCATTGCATACATATGCTAGTATGTTTACGCATTACATGGCAGATCTCCACATTTATTTCTTCAATCCGTAAAATCCTTTAATGAATGATCAACAAAAAGCAGGAAAGAAATGGCAATCATTAAAAATATAAATACTTACTTACTAAAGACCACGCGTCCAACTTCAATAATAAAATACAAACGAGATTGTTAAACACATCCAAAACAGAACTAGGACTTATCTCTATAAATATAATTAAAAACATTATTTATTCCATACAAGAATCTTCCGTTATCAGTCTGTGGAATCATTACTTATATAAAATTAAATGTTTTAAGAGCATTAAAACAAAGATAAGGTGACCTTCATCCAATTCGACAATTTTGGTTTAAATCGAATGGAACGAATATAGTGTAGTCTGATAAAATGAGCTAATTTATTTAATAGTAATGATTTAAAATTTAAAAACACTCAAAATGATGTGTTGAGTTTTCTTTTATATATATATATATATATATATATATATATATGTGTGTGTGTGTGTGTGTGTGTGTGTGTGTGTGTGTGTGTGTGTGTGTGTGTGTGTGTGTGTTATTTTTAGGGGATAATCATATGTGAGTAGACACACTGTTTATTTTCTTAATCAGTATAATTTTATTTTTATTTCATCCACCGTCCTAAATATAAAATATATTAAAGAAAATGATGTCCTTCTCGGGCAGAAGTCGAAATTGTCTACATCTTCGCAGAAATAAGCGTCGTTAGATCTGATATGTGTTAAACAGATTCATTTAGTTATTGAAAAACATTACCTGCCAGGAACTATACTGTATTTCTATTCAATTGTTCTATAATGGTTTTGATTCCATGTTTCTGTTTAATATTGTCAAAAAAAGACAACTGGCATTAGCGCAAACAAATCCACATAAAATCTAAGTAGGGCTAAAAAGTATATATCTATCATTTCATTTCTGAACTCATTAACTTCAAAGGGTTATCAGAATACAAGACCAAAAATGTACACTTTTAAGAGTTTAATACCAAACACCAAGCATCACATGGGCTCGTGAAGATTCTGATTACTTCAGGGAGAATGGGCAAGTTGTAGGATACTACGATGAGTAACTAAACTAAATTTCAGAAGCGTCTGTTGAAATAAGCAAACATTTTTCCTCTGATATGTTTAACGAAATAAGACGTTACGTCTCTATTTGTCCTCGATATTATGGATTGTTTAAGATTCATATGGATGGGGTTTCATCGAAACCCATACTTTCTAGGATTAGATTTCCTCAACAAGAAGTTGCTTGCTGTATTGTTGCAGAATTATATTTCTTTTTGCATAAAGAATTTATTTTACAGTCTAATCCCTAATATTTTGAAAATAAATTTCAAATTAAAATCTGGATCTTTATTGTTGGCTCTTGAATTAAAAAGTTAAAACCATGCATCTGATGACATCAACTCTATGCAACGCTTGCCTGAAGTCTGCAGCGACGGAGAAATTGTTTTTGTTGTCTCTGATCATTTTCTGCTTGTTGAACGGAAAACGTTGTTCCGTTGCGGTTTCTTCAAAATAAATTTCATTCTTGCACTTGCCGCAGAAAATGCAAATATATGAAATTTGAACTCTTACTTTTCAGAGACAGTGATTTGAAAACTACGTGTGTACCTGAAGGTAAGAAATTACTATCAGTGATAATATAACTACAGTCTTGGAATCCAGGTTTATTATTAAATATTCCCTTGGCTAGGTGATAAATGATATATGGCTGAGTCTATGTAAATTAGGGTGGGCTGGGGTCTGACGCATATTCGTATGAATTTTAAATCTATTTGTGACTTGTACCATTCAGAAATCTCTTATTTAAGAAATTAAAATAAATCAAAGATTTTATCTTGACGCAATCATCCAATATGATTTTATCTATAATTACATTTCCTAAAATCCTACGTCAAAACATTACTTCCTGATTTGCTGTCATATAGTCTATGTTTTGATATCGGATGAAATTCAGATTCTTTATATATAGCTTATATGCGTCATTAAACATAGGTCTTAATACAACTTATTCGATTTTTGTATTCTTTGAGATGATCTTTAGAAATATCATATCTTTTAAGTTTTGTATCGTCCGTGATACTTCTGAATAATGTATATATTTACCTTAACCACATCAGCTGCTTAAATATTGTCCCCCCCCCCACTTATTTTCATTTTAGCTGAATTCTTGATTTGTTATATTCCTACATCCATTTCCTATATTGATCTTACGTTGGCAAGGGTTTCAATTTCTTTGTTTTTTATTGCATTCCAGTGATATTATCCGCTTGTATTTTTGCTATCAACTCAACTCAAATGTGATGATAATGCCACTAAGAGGCAGAAGTAATATGGCGGGAACGAGAAAGGCAATATTTTAGAAAACATAGAACAATTAAGGGACAATATTCCGGAAGTGAGAAAATGGTAACAAATGCCGCGTTTAACCTTTTTGTAAATTGTAGGTTGTAGAGAATCCTTTCATCAGGAATGATTTCCACAGTTATCAGGGGAGAATCTCATCAGAACTCTTAGGAAAATATTTGTAAGAAAACAGAGAAAACTCATGTCACGTCGGTGAGAAAATGACTGATGTCGAGACGTTACATTATATATAATTTTGTGGAAGTTGTCAAGCATTTCTATATAAAATAGAGCAATTTACCAGATATGGCAAAAGTATTCCATACACGTAAATATGTAGGTTTTTAAATGTGCAAGTCACTGGTGCCTCCTCAACAGGTGTTTACTCGTGTTTACTCGTGCAACCAAAGTGGCAACTGGGTCCCACCCATTCACAGTTAGGTTAGCCAAATGCAAACGACATTTTTACTCCTGCAGCTTCTTCTCTCGCACTTCACGCCTGAGGAACTCGCTCCCATATTCTTGCTTTTCTGACGGCTACAACCTCCAGAAATTTAAATGCAATGTCAATACTCGTCTACTAACCACGTGACTCTAGCCCTTCGCCCACCCCGTATATCCTTCCCTTTCTCTCCTCCCTTGCAACTGTCATTATACCTGCATTTTCATCTTTCTATTGCTTCTTTTAATTGGTCTGTAATCCTTCTCTCCCTCCTCTAATTAATTTTCTTTCAGTTATGTAGCCCCCCGCACATCAGTGGCATTTACGTCTTGCCCGGGGTAAAATGATTAAAAAAATATAGGCATTTTGACGTCAGTAGGAATCGTGAGTGCACGTGGTCGCAAGTTGCTATTTCACTGGGGTTTATCATCAACCATAGTGATTGCAGTAAAAAAGCTTCACTTTAGTGAATAAATGATAAAATTGAAGGCGTTAAATTTACTGTTAAATCTTTGCTCTAATTTAAAAAAAAACATCGGAATTCCTTTTCGAGAGAAGTTGCCAATTTTTCTTTGTCAGATCTGTCGGACATACTAATTATACAATATTTATTTCTGAATTTATACAGGCCGAATTGTGGTGGGGTCAAAAATTTAATCTATCTTATACCTAGCTAAACACTCTCACGCCCCAATCACACATTACAATTTACCCATTCACCACAAGAACCACATCCATCACCTACCATTCCTTCACACACCAGAATGCAACATATTTACGAAAGAAAACATAAAATGTGGAAAAATCTCATAACAATAAAAAAATTTTATATACAATATAATATACAATTAGAACTTTTAATGAAAAATGATATACTAATTATACAGGTGTAAATATTTGTGTAACCTGCATATAAACTGTTCCCAATTCGCGAATTCTCCATTTCTCTCTCTCTCATTCTCTCTCTCTCTCTCTCTCTCTCTCTCTCTCTCTCTCTCTCTCTCTCTCTCTCTCTCTGCTACTTATATATAGTTCGGAAGATTTCAATGAGTCATGTGGTTAAGCCACTATAACATCCACCTCCTAAATATTAACTCCGCAAGGGTTTTCATTTTTTTTATTTTTTTGGATACACGACGAGAAAATCTGTTTCCCTTTTTACACGGCGCTGTTACGGGGCCGCTTGTGATATTGGTATATTAAATACATGACATCCATAATTTCTTTCCTTCTGAAGAACCGTTGTCAGCATCGTCCGACGGCGTTTCCTAATCTGATTTAAAATTCTTTTGCTAGTGAACCGGAGACCTTTAATTATACAAACCATATTTCATATTCTTTTGTTAATTATACCCTTTTTCCAGATATTTTTTCTATCCCGGTACATCCTGAAAAAAATAACTCTCTTTGCATGTTGGCAAGGTTTCGTAGGTACAAGGTTTCTTCGTCCAGGTTTTGTTTGTTTGGGATGTAGCTTGTCGAATACAGAAATGATTTTAACCTCCAACATTACCACAGTTGAGGTTAATGATGATGTTGTGTTGTCGTTGGCCGTTAGTCTATAGACCTAAAGAAACTGTTCTATGGCTTTTTCTGTCCGTCTGCAATGCAAAGTGTCTTCCGTGAATATTAAAGTGAAACTTCGTTACTCAATTTTCGAGTAAGTTTTTGCTGCAGGGAGAAGCGTTCTTGACGCATGAGCTAGTACTTTGTGAGATCCCTCTGGCATCTTGCGCATAATACATGCTTCAACGCCATTCGAGCTATCATTTCTGGTAACTGTAATATACATTTCTTTTCTTTGGTTCTCTTTTGTTTTTCCCTAGTCCTCTGTTAGATTGTTTGTGTGTTTCTTTCTTTTTTACCCATGTATTTTAGTTACCTCTCTACTCTTTTTTGGTCTATAAGCCACACACTGGCTATTGAGTTGACTTTCTCACCCCCACCTCGCTATCACTTGTACTAACCAAAAAGTTAAAAATGATTTTACTTTACTGGTAGTAACCATGTGTTGGTATGGGATCAACTGTTTTAAATATTCTTAAAAGTAAGTCATTTTTTGCTTAACTTTAAACGTATCATGCTCAATTAAACGATTGGTTTCCTTTTCTTTTTTTCAAAGAAATATCTTTGGCTGGTGGACTTTAAATTTAAAACTTAAGAGTGTCGAGAGTGGCTTCTCTGATCAACAGTTGCATAATACCGGGGTTCTGTGCCATGTTGCGCATGGATAAGTGTCCCTGCAAGCGCTTGTGGTGGGCAACCCCGAGGCCACACTTCGATGCAGCCCGAGCCAGTTCCCATCCCAGCGCATATCGTGGATAATGAACGCTTGCATCCTCCATTCAAGGTCCCTCCCTACCAGCAAATTTTAACTTGATAAACGGAATCAGAAATAATCTTAAACAAGTCAAACTCAAATCACCAAAATCTCTTAATATTTTTTTTTACTAACATCCGGGGAATTCGTACTAACTTATGTAGCGTAGAAGCTTTCCTTATACCCTGGCATACTAGTGCTCTGTGAGACTAAACTCACCTTATCAATTCCCTCCTCTGACTTCTCGATTTCTGGTTATCTTCCCCTTCTAAGGAAGGATTCCACTGTCCACATGCATATGCTGGGGGACTACGTTAGTGAACCCCTCTCTGTAACTAGGGCGACATCACTCGAACACACCGACCACCAATATGTATGTTTCCGTCTATCAGTTCTCTGTTCGGTTAGGTACACTTTTTCTTTAACCGTTCCCCCTCTTCTTCCGACTGCCCCCTTCCAGACAGCATTTCTGACAATATAGATAAGGCTACTTTCCACACACATTCGCACATCATGCTGAGTGGCTTAAAGACTGTTACTGATTCAGCAGGCATCCACTGCTCGTAATGAGTGCAAGAGAATCCTGAATGAAGCCAAGCGATGGTTGGCTAAGAGAATGAGACAGCGCATATCTGACCGCAAGTTCGTCACCAAAGACCATTGACGGTTATGCAGACGGGTGCTGAACAATAGCCATCCTTTTATCCATCCTTTAATGAATGAATTTGAGGTCCTCATATCATCAGCGGACAAGACTGAGTGCCTTGCTAACAGATTCTCATCAAACTCCACATTTGACTCAACTGGAGTACACTCACCCGACTTCCCAATTAGAACTGATGCTAAAATGTACTATATATATATTACCCCGACAGTAGTATCCCGTTTAATATCAAAACTTGACCCCCAAAAGGCAAGCGGTGGTGATGGAATCCCGATGATTGTCATTAAGAAATGTGCCCCTGAACTCTCCTCTCTAAACTCTATAACTACGGCCTCATGCTTCCTGTTTTCCTGCATGGGGGAAGTCCACTTCTGTTGTTCATTTCTTTAAGAAATCTGGTGAACCCTCGGATCCATTCAACTATCGCCCAATCAGCCTTGTACCAATTTTCAGGAAGGTGTTCGAGGCCATTATTAATGCTGAAATAGTTCAGCATCTTACTGCCCATAAACTCTTCTCCGACAGGCACTATGGCTTCCGCGTTGCCAACTTCACGACCGATATGCTATCGACCATTACGCAGTACATGTCCCAGGACCTCGAGGAGTCCGGCGAAGCTCGTGTTTTTGCTTTGGACATCTCCAAGGCTTTTGACAGGGTTTGGCACGCTGGCTACGGTGTTCCGATATTACAAAATGAAGTCGTCCTGAATGAGCATGCCTCCACACCCTACTGTACTAACGCTGGTGCTTCTCAGTACTCTATCCTACGCCCAAGGTTCTTCCTTATTTACATAAACATCCTCCCAGACGAGATCAAGAGCCAGGTAGGCATCTACGCAGATGAAACCACTATTTAAGAATTCCGGCGTGACTGACAAACATAATGTCGCTACTGATCTTGAGTGGGATCGATACTCAGTGGTGAATTGTGGTAAGAAGTGGCTTTTAAATGTTAATGTGTCTTAGACCAATCTGCTGTCTGTCAATCATCACAGGCAACCTCTCCTGCCTCCCATAAGCATGGACTAAGCGAGTCTCCCCGAGAGCAATACACTGCGCCTCCTCGGCCTTACCCTCTCTTCTGGTCTCAAGTGGAACCACTACAATAAATCAAGGAAGGTTGTGTCACCGTATCTGGCCAGGATACTTTTACCAACTGAAACTATCCTCTATATATACAAATCAACCATTCATCCGTGCTTGGAATACAGCTGCTATATATGGTCAGGTGCCCCCGCTGTTCATCTCCGTGTTGTTGACAGGCTCAGTGGAAGAGAATCAGTAATGTGATAGATACCAACTTGGCGGCTCGACGCCAGCCACTTTCCCACCGACGAAATGTGACTTCCCTTTGTTCTGTTCTATAAATACTTCCATGTCTTCTGCTCGCACGAACTTAAATCACTGGTGCCTCCGCAACTGGTGTTTACTAAAGCAACCAGTCTGGCAAACTGGATCTCACCCATTCACAGTTAGATCAACCAAAATCCAGCCGACAATTCTACTGATACAGCTTTTTGTCTCGCACTACCCGACTGTGGAACTCGCTTCCTTATTCTTGCTTTCCTGAAGGCTACAACCTCCAGGAATTTAAATGCAAGGTCAATACTAATCTCTTTACTACTTGACCCTAGTTCTTTCCACACCGCCCTATAGATCCTTTCCTTTCTTTCCACCTTTGCAACTGTCCCCATACCTGCATTTCCATTCTTCTCTTGCCTTTTTGTAACTGGTTCGTCCTTCTCTTCACTCTCCACTAATCTTTTTACTTTTGTGTAGCCCCCTGCACATCAGTGGCGTAACCGCCTTGCTCGGGGAGATATAGTTTATAAAAAAACGAAATCTGAGTTTTAGTGCTTGTCCGACTTTAAGGCTTTCTTTATTTTTTAATGCTTCTTGGCATTCAAGTGCCCACTCCCAGTTCTTTTTTTTCAAATGTTTTTTTTTTAATGGAGCACGTATGTTGTGCATACTCGGTACAAATGTCTGATAATACATCTAAAAGATGTGGATATATGTCATAAGATCCCAAGTAGGCATGTACGCCGATGACACCACAGTTTACTCTGGACCAAAAATCTAGTGTAGGGGACAAAGCGAACCTCGTTGCCGAGCTTGAGAAGGACCTCCAATCCGTATTGGACTGGTATAGGAAATGGCTCGTAAATTTTACTGCTTCCAAAACGAAGCTGCTACCAATTAACCATCATAGACAATCGCATCTACCTTCCATTAGCATGGAACAGGCTTGCTTCCCAGAGAGCAAAACACTACGCCTACTTGGCCTCACACTCTCAGCGGACCTCAAGTGGAATGACTATATCGAATCCATTGCTAAATCCGCTGCTATGAAAGTCGGCTCTCTATGAAGTGTCGGGACGTCTTTCCCGCCTGAATCTATCCTGCACATTTATACGTCTATCATCCGCCCGTGTATTGAATACTGCTGCTACATCTAGTCCGGTGCCCCTGCTATTCTCCTCGGGGTTCTTGACAAAATCCAACGGAGAATCTGTAATGTGTTAATACCGACATGGCAGACCGGCTGCAGTCACTCTCACGCGGGCGTGACGTACTTCCCTGTGCCTCTACTATAAATACTTTCACGACTTCTGCTCCGATGAACTTAGATCACTGGTGCCGCTTAGTTATGAATTTGCACGAGATACTAGATTAGCAAGTAGGTCCCATCATTTTACAGTGAAACAGATAAAATGTAACCGTAATTTCTACTCCAACAGCTTTTTTTTTCGTATTTCCCGCCTCTGGAATTCCCTTCCGTATACTTGCTTCCCCGACAGCTACTTCAGAAATTTAAATGCAAGGTCAATCTACACCTGGTAACACACTAACTCCCACCCGTTCTCTCAAACACTTTTCCCATCCTCGGTATCCTTGATATCCTTACCTGTCTATCACCCTCCTTCTGACATTTCCTATCACTTTCCCCTATGTAACCCCCTAACCACTCTTTCTCCTATGTAATCCCCTAACCACTCTTTCACGGCAACTTCCCCTATGTAACCCCCTAACTACACTTTCACATCACTTTCCCCTATATAACCCCCTAACCACTCTCTCATCACTTCTCCTATGTAACCCCCTGCGCAACAGTGCCAATGAAAGGCCTTGCTTGGGGTGAAATGATTGTATATATATAGAGATATATATTCGGTCGTTTGCATGTCGTTGATTTGCTGTAGCCTGTTTTGGATCTGGTCTTTTGCCCTTTTTATCGATGATGTCTTCTAAATATTTTATTTCTTAAAAAATCGCAATTGGATTCTTTCGATTTGAACGCGTCCTCTAGAATTCTTTAGAAGATTTTATACGCATGTTCCTAATGCTGTTCTACATGTTGACTAATCATTAAAATATCGGCCAAATATGTAACCATGATGTCAAAGTAGCTCAGCATAAAATCTATCACTTTTTGTAAATTGCCGGTGCTGGTGTGGTTCTACAAAAGGATTGTGCGTGTATCCTGGATCGAGCATGTGAGCAATGATGAGGTTTTGGAACGCATGGAAAGGAAAAAGTAATTAATATAGAGCATCAGGAAGCGACAACTTGTTTCTGAGACAATGAGGAAAGACGGCTTGGAGAAACTGATACTAACAGGCAATATAGATAAAAACAAGGAGAAATGGCGGATAACATATTTCAAGTGATTGGGCAGGTGGTTGACAGAACGGGAGTTGCGTGGTATAACAGGAGTGCCCCCAAAAATAGTGAGATGTGGACATCCATGATCGCCTACGTACTGAAAGAACAAGGCACATAGGAAAAGAGAAATAGGTAGAATAAGAATCCACAATAGAAACACCTTTTAGGGAGCATGTTGTCTTGTTTCTTTTGTGATTTGTTTGGTTTAAGGAGAGAATCAATTCATTTTTTGTTTTTTTTCTTTCGGCGGATTATTCTTTTGTGAGCTCTGCTAGCTTCTTCAATATTTTTCGAATTTTGGCGTACATGTACGAATCTCTGACAGTCTTGCACTATTTCTTAGAGAGTAATGTTTGGCTCATTTTCCAAATTAAACAGAACTCTACATCTAATTTCAATGTTTAGCTGAACAAATATCCGACACTTGAAATTATTTGCACTCAATTCTGACAGATTAAATCGTCGCAATGCTTGTAAAAGATTGGTATGAACGTTCTCAAATCTTCATTAGGTTTTCTGGTTGCATTCATACATTTCCATCTCTTATGAAAGTGTGAAATTTTAAAACTAAAAAATACTGTAAGAAATTCAAATGCTTTACTGAATTTAAAAATACAATTCACAAATTTGGTGGGCTCTGTGGTGCCCAGTTTTTGGAGAAGGATATGAACTTTCTTACAGTCCAACTGATTTGTGCAATATGTGGGGATACAACCACGAATATTTCAAGTTATAAGGCAACGGTTATAACCTTGTCCAGACAATATATAAAAATGTATATTGTGCCCTTGATCGTGTTTTATAAGAACACATTTTCATTTTCGCTAATTTGTCTGCAGTTTACTAGCTCAAGTGAGGTTTTTGCTCTTGTAATGTTTGAAGTAAACTTCCATCTAGTTTTGGATGTCTGCATTCAGTTTGGTTTTTAAATTGAAGCCGTTCTATTTTTTAGTTTCTTTTTGACATTCTAGCCGTTTTTTCAGCTTGCATTTCAAATGTAAGTTGTTCTTTCACTATTTGCTTTCGAAATTTAAGAGTTTGTTTTTGAATTTCAACAGTTTGATTTTAATTTTCAAGTTGATTTTCTTTCCATTTAAGCTCTCGTTGGTTTCGCTGTTGTAACTTAAGAAATTTGAACATGGTTGAATGGAATTTATTCATGTTTGTACGACGCGTTTTTTGGTTTTTCGGATTACCCAAACACAAACTAAATTCATTGAAAATATTTATTTTCTTTGTATAACAAAATATAGCTTTCCCTCACTCAGTAAAGCAAAAATAACAATTAACTGAAAGTGAATAACTTAAATATATATTCAGTGAATTACGAGCGCATTTCTTCTCGAAAAACAGTAATTCTCGCAAATTAGCGACTTGTATTCAAGATCAGTGTACGTTATTTAAACATTTTGTTTGGTTTCATTTTCTGGATAAACAAATATTGTTGAGTAGAAGAAAATGTGACGAACGAAAATAAAAAAGCATTTTCGTTCAATGCATACAATGTTAAAGCAATATTGACAATTTCTACGCAATTCTTTTACTGGTGGTCTGTAAGAATCCTTACAGATCGCCAGTATTCTTATTTTGGTCCGTTGGTTCAGATATAAAGACCCAAAATGAAATAGTTTTACATAGGTATATAACAAAAAAGGAGTACTAAAATATACAAATGAATGATTATTAGCGCTGTTGTCAGCGTTGATTGATTGATTGATTCATTCATTCATTCATTCATTCATTCATTCATTCATTCATTCGTTCGTTCGTTCGTTCTGCTTTACAAAGTAGAACTGCTACTTATATATATTTCGGAAGAGTTCATTATATCGTATGGGTATGTCACCATAACAAAAAACTAGTTGAGATCTGATGACATTCTGAATGTCATTGTTGAAGATTAGAATCAACTTAGACCCGACGATAGATAACTGGGGAACCGTTGCGTGAATATGAAATGAAGTTGAAATTTTGTTTTTTTGGAATAATTGAATCAGGTTAAAAATACTTCCAGAGACACTGTACTTATTGAACTTCTGGAGAAGACATGCATGATAAAATCTATAGGACACCTTTGAAATATCTGTGACCACAGTCCTAATTTCGCCGTTATCATCTCCAGCTTGAGAGAAAAATTGAGTGTTGCGTCTTAAAACATTATCACAATGACAAAACTTGCCTTTCCATCACTCGATATTTTATATCGCATTCCAGTTTGGGGTTATATGTTTTTTAAAATCGAGACTGATAATTATATGTGAAACCGAAAAATGAGAAACAATGGGAATAGTAATTTATATATTTACTTAAATTAAACTGAGACGGGCGAAAATCAATTTAAACTACACATAGGCAAATTATTGATTATAATATTTCTGATAAAGGAAATACAAAGAAATTCATATGAAAAAATTAAGAATAATTCAGTATTTTTGTGTATCAATGTAATCTTATATTTCACATGCATTTGGTTTTAGTATAGTTACTAAAATGTATAATATTTATTAAAAATTTACTTTTTAAATTATGGAAATTTTCGATGCTTTTGATATATTTCTCCAATAGCCTCGCAAAATGAAATACAGAATTAAATCTCACAATAAAACGAAACTACGGACCAATTTATTCCAGTAATATATATGTTTATGCGTGTAAGATTTTAGGCATATATTGACGAGCAAATAATATTTAAGAAATGATTTTGAATATATTTTAAACAGGAGAATTACCTAACTACTCATGATATATATATATATATATATATATATATATATATATATATATATATGTGTGTGTGTGTGTGTGTGTGTGTGTGTGTGTGTGTGTGTGTGTATTTTGGCAGCATTTTTTCATTAATACAAGTTTCATTGATTAATATAGACAAGTTCTGTCTATTTATTTTGTGTAAGATCCGTTCGTATGATCTGATTAGCTTGATAGTGTTGTCATGGAAAGACAGAAAATCGCAATAATTGTTGATAAAAGCCGATGCGCCTCAAAAATTCTATCGAAACTACGCAACCGCCCCCACATAATTGTAAAAAAAGCCGACAAGCCTAACATTTTTATCGTACTTAACAAATCAGATTACAACACAAAACTCAACCACACACTCCATGACCACACAAAATTTAAAAAACTTAACAAGAACCCGAGAAATCAACTAAAACCTAAACTTAATAAACTCATCAGCGCCTACAATGCTGATCAGAACTCCGTAAAACTCCCCCAAATTATCGGCGACTACAAACCTGGGTACATATACGGAACCATAAAAACGCACAAACCTAACTATCCTCTCCGCCCTATCATATCCCAAATTCCTACTCCTGTATACCATCTAACTAAACATATTAACCAGATTATTGCACCCTACCTCCCGAGTAAATACAGCATTAAGTTAACTCTAGAGGCAATCCAAATCCTTATGAGGGAACAACCCAATAATGAAATCATACCTTCATTTGATGTCGAAAACCTATTCACTAACGTACACGTTAGCGAAACTATCGACATAATTATAAAGAATATCTACAATAATCCTGCATTACCCCCACTCAAAATTAATCCCAACATCTTAAGAAAAATCCTACTAGCTTGTACTCCCGAAGTCCCTTTTGTCGACCATAACAACACTATATATATACAACGTGACGGCGTTTCCATGGGTTCAGTACTCGGTCCGACATTTAGCAATTGTCGAACCTCGAGAATACTACCTTTACAAAATTCAAAAAACCGTCAATATACCGTAGATACGTTGACGATATCGTACTGTTAATTAAAGATACTGACGAAATCCTACAACTTCAAAAACAGTTTCAGGCTAACTCAGTCCTAAAATTCACCTATGAACTCAGCAATGACAACAAAATTCCTTTCCTCTATATAGTAATCAACACTAATGGCAATAACTTCACTATCTCGCCATATAAAAAACCCACCAACAAAAATCCCTCCACATTTAATTATATTAGCGAATACCCCCACTATTACAAATTAGCAATCATAAAAAATCTACTACATCGAGCAAAAACCAACTCGTCTACAAAACACATCTTCCACAGTGAACTAACAAACATAAAACAGACACTCATCAGCAATAATTTTCCTAACTACATAGTTGATGAAAAAATAGGACATTTCCTTACAAACCTGAACACGAAAAAACAACACATGGTAATAACCCAACCAACCCCAAACATCACTCACTTAAATCGTAGCCAAATGCACACCAACTACCAACTAGATGAAAATATCCTAAAAAACTCATAAACACTAATATCTCTCCGACAGACCCCAACAAAAGAATTATATTTATCATAAATTATGCTAAATCCACCACATCCAACTCAATCGTCCGCAACGACTCCTCCCCCACAGTTAGCGATTTGCAAAAAACAATGCCCCTTTCGAGAATGCATCTCTAACAAACTAAATAATACCTACATTGGACATACTACTAACTCGCTTTCGCGGAGACTTACATTGCATTTAAATGAAAATTCTAACATATTCCGACATTTAAAACGCCATGGCTATCAACACACTCTTCTTAGGAAAACACTTGTTGAAAATACGCCTAAACTTAGACAAGAAAATAATAAACGAAAACTTAAAATTCTAGAAGCTATCTACATCAAACAGTTTAAACCTAACCGAAAAAAACAATACATATTAAAAGACGTTTCATTATTTCGAAATATTTATTGTTTCTTTGTGACAATCTGAAAATATAATTTTCGGAAACGAGATCTAATCAATTAATAAGGCTATATATTATTCACTATATATTCTTAAATGTAAACTGTATGTTTATTATTTTGCATATATCTAATAATGTTTTTAGAAAAAATAATAATTAAATAAATATTAAAATAATTACATTGATGTTTATTTTTTAATACTTACATAGATATTTAAACATTGTATTAAGATATGAAGAATTGTATTAAAATATAAATATAATTAAGCAGATCTTATATAAAAAAAATGAATTTGAAAAAATGTTTAATAAATAAATGGATATTACAAAATGATTTTTATAAATTAAAAGTTTTGAATAATTATCATATAATGTATTCTGAATAGAAATATAATTAATATATGATTCTCAAAAGTCCCTTTAAGTTAGATAAAAGATATGAAAAGTTTTCCTTCTTTCATTCTACATCTATTTTCTATTTTCTTTCAGAAACTGTTGAGACATAAAGAAGGTTGAAAGAAAACCTTGTAGCAATAATGGATACATCAACGGAAATAGGGTCTAGGCAGGGGTTTTAAAAATGAAGTTGATAATTTAGCCGTTAATATTGAAAGAAGAAATCATGTATTCGGTAAAAATATTTTCTTAAATGTAAAATGAGTCTCACTTCAGATTAGTCAAATTGAACACGCACATACATTATTGTGTTTACCATATCTATGAATAAGAAACGCATGTTAGTAATCCAGCAATACGATTAGTAAGGAATATATACATATATATATATATATATATATATATATATATATATATATATATATGAGCCTTTGAAGTGAAGCCGTGCCGAAATTTGTATGTCAGTGTAATATTATTTTTGCTAAATGGAAATCGGAGCTACTATGACTGGTGACGCGGTATTCTGTGTGAAACTTCTGTATCTCTCGGTAAGTTACGGACATCTTTCGTTACTCGTACAATTCTCTGCCGCATCTCACTACCGAAGGAGTATGTGTATATTCAAGACGATTTCTTTGTCATAGAAAAGATAAGTTCCCACAAGAAATACAGTACTGTTTTCTTTGTTTCTTACGAATTATTTTTGTTTTACTGATCTGTTTATCTATGAAATACATATTCGGCTATCCGAATGAGACTTCGAATATCACTGTAAAACTTTCTCTCTTCTTTTATAAGACTTCCCAGTTAATTTGTTCACTTGTTTTGTTTTGTTAAATACGGTTTGTAATTTGCATTTTGGCTCATCCTTTTTCTATGAACAAATGTATTATTGAATATTAGGTGTACTAATTCATTTCATAATCTAATAAGCTATCCAGGTTTGCATTCAAACCATCTCGAATTTTCTCTGCATGTGTAGAAATAAATGAAAGTGTTCGCTTTCTTAACTAAAGTAATAGAAATGCCATTCTTTGGAAATGAAAATATGTTTTGTGTGCTCGAACACAGGCGAACAATCTTATATATTTGAAAGAATTAATGAACAATGCACCATCTGCTATACAGTTTCCGACATGAAACAGGAAGTTCATAGAGGATGACAGTCTATCCAGTTCTAAAGAATCGGACAGAAAAGCAGTATATAAAGAGATTTGCGAATATGTTCGCAAAAACTTCTATGAACTCCATCATGATGTCCGCATATATTTGATGTTTTCAATCATATTTAATAAATGCTGCTAATTTTGATCAACAATAATCTTGTTTAAATTTATTTACCTAGATTATGTAGTTACTGATCTAATTCCACTTAGCAAAGATAACAATTAAAAAGAAAATACTATGTAGAAACACAATCTTTTATAACGAGAAACCCATATACACACATATATACACACACATATATACTTGATTAGTTAAATATTTAAATATACAAACCCCATAAATATACAATCTGTGTAGCCGAATTAATAAATAATGAGTTTATCCCAAGTATATTTCAACATGATATTTTTCCTTTTCAATATATCTATCGTTACATGTATCGTTTAATCGCATAAATATATTATGCAGTAAAACTTCCGAACAAAAATAGAGTTACTATCTGTAGAAGGTCTCAAAAATGGTTATAGAGTAACTCCTGCATATATATATATATATATATATATATATATATATATATATATATATATATATATTCTAAGCATATGATATTAAATATAATAGAAAATGAATGTCTATTATGTTTAATCATGAGCCGTTCTAAACGTCGTATTTTTGCTTTAATTTCTGTTGAAAATAAAGACAAAATTTGGATAATTATTTATTGGTTTTCTCCTAAGCTTTCGACTCACATGAGCCATCTTCAGAGAGGTTGTTCAAACTGAAATATTATAAAATCCATCATCACCGATGATTTTATTTTGTGTTGACATAAAACTCCGCTTGGCAACGGCAATAGTTACCAAAAATAATAAACGCAGTTCTTAAGTTTGCGAAGCGGTTTTATGACGTCACACCGCGGGATAGCGCAAAATGACAATAAAGCCATGTCGTCAAATGCAATGTAATATGTTATTTCCTGTTTTAATGTTGATTTTATTGAGTATTGGTTGTTTTGATTTGATGTACATGGCCTCCAATATCTGCAGGTTCCTCTTACTGTGTGTATGAGTAATGATCACTGTATTGTTGACCAATATTGTCTGATATTACCTACATGTTTATGTTTTTCAGAGAAATGTTGTTTAATAAAACTCTGATCAGAAAGATGACACAGTAAGAGGAACCTGCAGATATTTGAGGCCGTGTACATCAAGTCAAAACAACCAACACTCAATAAAATCAACTTTAAAACAGGAAATAACATATGACTACATGGTTTTGTTGTCATTTCGCGCTATCCCACGGTGTGACGTCATAAAACCGCATCCCAAACTCAAGAACTGCGTTTATTATTTTTGGTAACTATTGCCGCTGCCAAGCGGAGTTTTATGTCAACACAAAATAAAATCGTCGGTGATGGTGGATTTTATAATATTTCAGTTTAAACAACCTCTCTGAAGATGGCTTATGTGAGCCGAAAGCTTAGAAGAAAACCAATAAATAATTAACCAAATGTTGGAGAATTTTTGTCTTTATTTTCAACTGAAATTAAAGCAAAAATACGACGTTTAGAACGGCTCATGTTTAAACATAATAGAAATTCATTGTCTCATATCTAATAGCATATACTTAGAAAATTACTTGCTACCTCGATATACTATATATATATATATATATATATATATATATATATATCACCGTCAAAAATAGACAACAACTTTTATTTTATTACCATTCATTATGATAATAATATTTAAATGATAAAAATGGAAAAAAGGGCTTGCAGACCGGACTTGGACCTACCTCAAGAGAGATAAATCAAAGTTAATAGATAAATAATTATCATTAAAATTATGGGCAATATTCAGGAAAATAATCTGAGAGGCCAAATATATGTTTTTTTTACATAAAGAAGGATTTAAGGATGGAACATAACATTCACAACAAAAGATAAATGAGGTTTATATTTCTAACGTCATTTCTAAGCTTTATTATATATATATATATATATATATATATATATATAACAGGGTTAAGCGAAATTTATTTCTGAGGGAAACCGTTAAATTCCTGAACGTCAAAAAACTAAAAGAAAGAAGTGGCATTGAAATACAGATAACTGGAACCTTGCAGGCGTAACTCAATTAATATGACTTTCAACTCTGTCTTTCAGTTCGTAATCTATTTTAACTTTGAAAAGTTAGACGAACAAATAGGGGAATCGGCAAAGCAGTTCAAATGCTTCTTGGCTTTCGTCTTTCAGGCGAAGCCAACTATTTCCGTCTTCCCATTGCTTATTATTTTCTTCTCGTTGTTTTTTTTAACAGACAACGATATCGTCTTGTACTATTCTTGCCTCACTTTGCTTTCATTTTTCTAATCAGTCTCGTCTAATTAAGCAGCAAAAACTGAGACCAAATTTTTAATAGTGCTATCATTAAAATCTATTTGTTGACTGTCAAAAAATCAATAATTATGTGTTGACTGTCAAAAATCAATAATCATTTAAATAAACCATATGGTCGAAATTGTTATATCAAATAAGAAAGTTTATAGTGAAAGTTTTCACTTTTTGATGATCAGATATCAAAACAAAGAAGTACATTGATAAGCACACTGCGATTTTCAAAACATTCATTTCACTCATAAACATATATAAATTGCTCAGAAATAAGTTATTTTATTCTTCAGCAAAGTGTTCTACGCAGGCTTCTCTTGTTATTCTCTCTTTTGTAGAAACCATATCCTTTGTAAAAGCCATATCACGCCAAAAATGATGTACTGTTGCTTTCACTTACAACTCTTGATAGAGTCTAAATTATATACACGACGCTGTGAGGAAACGTACCAAGTTTTGCATTGTGTCTTCTCTAGATCCACACGCTACTACATAAAAAGTTATCTAAGAAAAGAGTCATTTCTTTTTGGTATTTATTTTACTAAGTGTCAGCTTGGTTTCTAATGAGCACTAGTAGATATTATGTCACAGGAACGCAGGCCGTGCGTTAGCCCCGCGTCTCTCTGCGGGTGGTCTTATCCGGTTGCAAACCTGCGGATGGGAGACATCGGCACTTCAGAATTCTGAGATCATCTGTTGAATTCGCGCCATCTTTGACTTATATTAAAAAATCTGGGAAAGTTAATCCATCATTGTCAGAATTCACCCGTAACGAGTTACTATGAACAATTGCTAACTGTTTTGGCACTAGTATTGCATACTGTAAAATTACCTACACTTTCTTTCAAAATAAATAGTAATACTGATTTCAAATCATTGCTATTGGGACTGGTAGCTTATCTGTATATATCTAGCTGTCTCTACAACCAGCGCTATATAAGGAGACAATAAATATTATACAATATAGAAAAAACATATTTTTTTCTTTAATCGTATCACCCCGAGCAAGGCGGTAATTCCACTGGTGTGCAGGGGGCTACATAAGAGTAAAAAGATTAAGTAGAAGAGAGTAAAGAGGAAGACGAACCAGTTAGAAAGGAGCAAGAGAAGGATGGGAATACAGGTGTGATGACAGTTTCAAAGGTGGAGAGAAAAGAAAGGATATACAGGGTGGTGAATGACCTAGAGTCAAGTGGTTAGTAGATGAGTAGATAAATACTGACATTGCATATATTCAGATATATGGCAGAACAGCGAATTAATTTTTTCAGGAATGCACAATAATATAAAACCTGACAATTATCATTCCACCAAAACTCGCAAAAATGCTCAAGAGATAAACACCGCTTATGAATGATACCGGGTGTTGTTATCCACAGTATACTACAATGTCGATTTCTCGAGTTGAGTCATTTCATGAAACATAGTTCAATGGCTCGTTATTCTTTATATCACCTGTTTCAGCAAAACAAATGGAAATCTTTCAAAGCCGCTCATGTAGCTGTTACAGTTTTATACTTTTATTTTATTTCTTGTTTGATCCGTTTACACAAAAATGCATGGATATTTAGGAATGTTTTCTATTTGTTTTGGTGCGAACTTAGAATTGTTCTTTTTTTTTCTTAACTTTAAGAAATTTTATGCTAATTTCTTCAATTCAAATTTCATGCGAAACCTATGTGAGGTTGTCCTGGTTTTAAATTCTCTTATGCATAACTAATACTTCTGCTTCTGTCTCTCTACCAAAGCTCAATAAGAATATTTACCTAGCATATTCATAACCGAGTTAAGTGAGCCCTCATTGTAGACGGCATATGTTGGTAATTCTCTTCTCAGCTCCGTAGCCTTCTTCCGACGGGTTTTCCAAAAAGAATGACTTCCATCCCCGTCTAATGTAACGTATTCCCAACAGATAACTACAATTCGTTTTTTATTAACTATATCCTCAGGTTGTCTATGGCGTCCTACTGTGCTTTATCTGTTTCAATCCTATATATCTGGTATTCTCTCTTCATTGGTATTCTTTTCTATACTGTTATTAGCTTCTACATTGGACCTTCTCCTAGCATGACAAACCTTCTTGGGTTCGTTTTCCTGTTCTCTACCAGTCTCAACTTATTGTCTGCTAGCAATTTTTTATACGCAGCGGGTAACGTCTTTGTTTGTTTTCTGAAAACCGGGATACTAATATCTACATTTACTAGTCTCCACAAAACAAACATCTTAAGCTGCTATGCTATTATTAAATCCGCACAGTTTTCTCCAACTTAATTCCATTCCGTTAATTTTAATAGCCCAACCATATAAGATTGGTTTTCCTTAATTCTTCCATGTCTAATATTTGACAGCTTCCTAAAACATTTAACAGAGTCTACTTCCTCGTCACAGTAGCCTTCATTCCCCAATATTAGTGCCTCCCAAATCATGTTTGGGCTGTTAGATACTGGCTTTTGGGTGTATCTTCCAATAGCATCCCTCATTTCTT
This sequence comes from Ascarosepion bandense, assembly GCA_037127315.1. Classification (NCBI taxonomy): domain Eukaryota; kingdom Metazoa; phylum Mollusca; class Cephalopoda; order Sepiida; family Sepiidae; genus Ascarosepion; species Ascarosepion bandense. The sequence continues at coordinate 1,809,815 of JBBBDQ010000554.1, read as the reverse complement.
ATTTTTATTTTTTTGCAGAAACATCCTTAGCATTTACTTTTATAAGGGAACGATGATCCAGAAATAACGACCCAAAAAATTTACCCATTTTAAGCCCACTATTCTATCTAAAGGCTGAAGTATTTGTGCCTCCTCAAGGAGAAACAGACTTTTAACTATAATGCGAGGCTCTGAAGAAATTCGGCAAAATTCTCCATTCGAATTAATAGCAAAAATAACCGAGTATGACAACAATTTATGGATAATTAATTCCGTTACAAAACATCTATCAGTGTGGTTTTAGGATCGTAATACATATTTACATGGAAATAGGTACGTCATGGCATCATAAAAAATATGTCTTGTTCTGTTTTATCTATGGTTCCCCACCCTAATATATAAAGCGGTATGAACGAAAAGTACTATTGCTTTTTGGTATTGATTTTATTAATAATAGCAGTTTAAATTTCAAGTGACATTAAAGATTTATATCCAAAGAACGAATCCAGCATGAGGGCTCAAACACCCCTCGCGGATGGTTTTAGCCGGTTACAAATCTGTGACTGGAAGGCATATCCTAGCTTCAGAGTTACTCAGTTAAATTCTCTTTAGACTTATATAATAAAAACAGACGAATGCAATTCATTACTGCATTCCAGCCAATTGATGACCGTTCTTGACCTGACGTTCGTCATCTGTAACATAATCCCGTAACTATTCTATTGTTATTTCAATGGTAACTTTTCAAACCGGCTATATTCTTTAGATACATCAGTTTTAAACGTCACAGCTAGAAACAGCCATGTCACGTACACTCGAGTGAACCAACCTCTTTTGCCTACGTCTTTTTTTAACTTCCCATTATATTCATGATCCAAACTACATCCAACAAAATATATCCATTCATATTATTAGTCATTTTCTTCACTTCTGTTGCTGCTGTGTCCAACTTGAGAAGAATGTCATGCATGTGTTCTCCATCATTCTATTTTATATGCTAAATATACAACATACAACAAAATTTTCCTCTGTGTACTCTTCAATTGTAAAAATTAATTGTCAAAAATTACCTAACATTGAGCGTACTAGTCAACTACAAACTGTTACATAGTTAGAAAAAGGTTAGCCTATTTCAGAAATATAATTTTATTCATAAAATATTAACTGTCGAAATGTTAAAATTAGTCAAAATACGAGCCTTTGGCATCTATGCACCTCAAAAATATTGTTTATTGTTCGTTGATAAAAAGATGCAACGAAAATCTTTGAAATCTGTTTTTACCTTTGAATTGAACCTAAAAGGTTTATCATTAAAAAATGACTCAATGATAACCAGTGGGTGAAGGATTCGGAGAATATGGAGGATGTTGTAAACTCTCGTATCACAAGTTTATGAATTTTTTGCTACTTCATTCATGTAACCTAGACGATACAGCAACAGGTCTCATTTTTTCAGGGCCCTGTGCATTTCATCAAGTTGATTTAAGTAAAGCTCTGCATTAAAGTTCTGATTGTCTCCCAGAAAGGTGTAATAGATAACACTAATTGCAGACAACCAGAGAACCACTAGAATCTTTTTTGGTGAGATATGGCTTTGGGGAATATTTGGGAGACGCATCACGATCAAGCCGTAGAACTAATCATTTACAGCAGTTATAAAGTATCATCTTTTCATCAGAACTGACAATTCTTTCAAGAAAGGAATCAATGGTGTCACACAGAAAGAGCATCGAGCAGATCTTAAAACTCCTAAGTGTATGATATTCATTAAGATCACGAGGAATCAATTAATCGAGCTTTACACCTTGCCAATACGCTGAAAATGGTGGTAAAAAGCAGTAGGGCTGACACCAAGTATCTGAGTCATTTCTATGACAGATTGACGTGAGATTTGCCCCAAAACTACTTACAATTAGTCGTTTTCAAATCTGCAAGACCATCCTACACCCTCTTCATCTACAAAGCTCTCATCACCAGTAGGGAAGTTTTGGAACAAACTTCCTACTGTCCGATCACTTGTGGACTCTTCTACCCATACTCTGTTGATACTGGAAATTTGTCCAAGTTTGAACTTATGCAAGAAAAGTAAACGAAGTTTAATGATGTTCATAATTAAAGGCTTCTATGCAACAAGAACATTTCTGTCTGATAATACGATAAAAATTATTTTTAAGAGCATACATTATTATGTATACTAATGGTCTCTTACTATATTCCGTGAATAATATGTTAAAACGGCGTTTCAAAATACACCGTTTTGAGCAGACATTATATTTATAGCAACCTGATAAGAATGGTATAATAGATATCTTTATCGTCATTTGTTATGATTGAATATCAAATATGGCTACCATATCGCTCTTTTAGCTTTCACAGGGTAGCTTTAATGGATCACGAAACATATTTAACACACCTAATATCCACAAAACAATAATCATAGCAAAATAAAGAAATTTGTATGACAAATGTATACAATAAAAAAATGAAAGTTAAATGTTCAACAAAATATAGATCATAGTGATTTCTCGATCTATATTTTAAGCATGTCACAATTAAATGTGTTAATAAATATATATATTTTTCGAATTATTATTTAATTGAAATCAATGAGGTAAGTGTCGCAGACACGCATTATGTTAGTGTGCGTGAAAGTAACTCTGAAAATATTATTCAAAATAAATTACAATAATAACAATAGAATACAAAGAGACAAAGTATTACGATTGACGTTGAATGTGAGCTAATTTTTAGCAGGACAGCAAATGACCGCAAGAAAATATCCAACAGCAAAAAAAGTAGGAAACAGAATATTAGCATAGAACTTATGGTTGAATCTAGCAATTAAAAAATGATTTTATATGATATTCTACCAATCTAGCCGTACATTTAAATTCTTGAAGTAGAGATAGCAGAGTAGAATGCTCATCGAAACAATTATATTGAACAAATTCATAGAAAACCCTTCAATAACCTACATTAAGGCATACAGTTTTAGAAGCCAGATAAAGACAGCATTTTAGACGGTTTTTCTATTTTGTGAAGCATATCGCGATATATTGCAGAAAAACCAGCCAAGATATGGCTGCTATATTCTATAGTCAAGAATATAAACTGTATCAAGTGCGATTACAGAACAGAAATATTTGAATGAATGATAAAACATGGAAAATACGTTTTTCGTTATCATCTTCATAAAATAAATATGATGTTAATCTGCAAGAAAAATAGCCGAAAGAATATTATCAGCGGACAGATAATGCAATTAAATGAGGAACGGATAACACAGCGGAGGTCAGAATCGGATCTAGCATTCAGTTATAAGATTGTTATCTTCTGTGGGATTCGCTAGATTACATTCTGAGATTGTTGGCTTTATATTAATGGTTAAAAAAACCGCGAATAAATCAGGCAACCGTATTTCTAGAAATCCTAATACTTGAATTACTGGAAAGTCTCTTTCAGATGTGAGAATGTAAAGTTGAAATGCTCTCTCATCGAAGGCGACAAAATTCAGTTTTCTTTGTCAGAGAGTACATTGCTACAATATATTGAGATTCTCGTTGAGATAACGATGTTAACATATTCTTATTTATATTTTTAACATTATATATTTTTTATCACTTTAAATCACAAAGACACGTAATTCCCCAGTGAGGTTTCGAATGCGATAATATTAACCAGCAAATTGTAACAAATAAAAACAAATTACCGGATTCCTAATTAAAACTTCTTTATTTCGCTCATATCACTGCACTCGGCTAAGACGATTGCCATCAGACACTAAAGTAAATTAAATGTGTAAGTAATTAACTCAATGTGGGCAATCAGTAAAAGAAAGAGAGACAAAGAGTCAATAGATTAAACCAATAAAATTAATAGCTGTGCAACGGCATTAAAAATACATATTACAATTGACTACCTCTGTTTTTTTTCTTTGATCAACTACGAATAAATATTATTTTATAGTGAAAGATAAATATTAAATTCGAGTTACTTATTTGCTACCAGAGCTACGTGGTGATAATATTTGTAGACATATGACGATAAATTAACTTAAAATAGAGATATAATTTTAACTTCTAAAACTTGAGCTTTTATTATCTTTTATTACATTATTATACACCTATTTAATGTTGTTGTTTTTTTGTTTTTTTTTTTGTATCTCTGGATGTGCGTTATGGTGCAGATGATATTGACTCAGAACGGCAAATCGGGGAGCCGATTTCGAATTCCAGTTTAATTCCTTGCATTTACTTACGCACAAATACACTTGGAAAAGGTATTAATCCGTCACTTCTCCCCAGTTATCGGTTAAATAATAGGATAAACTGAGTTCAATAAATTTGACTGGTAACCAGTGTACCGCAGAAAGGGATGGTAACCTACTGCGGGATCATGATCTGCCAAGTCAGTCATCTCTCGAAAGAGACATGATATAATATAATAGTTGGAAACATGATTAATGTTCTACTGGACATAAAGTCGGGGATTAGTTTTATATTGTTATGAAGTAATAAAATGATCCCCACAATAATTACTACTTAATAATTTAATACATCTCTTCCCCCTCTAGCTATTAGTCAAAAAATAGGACAGATTAGGTTCTATAGCCTTGGCTGGCAATCAGTCTACCGCAGAAAGCAATGGCAACACACTGCGGGATAATATTCTGCCCAGTCTGTCATGTCCATTTCAAGAAATGATCGCCCGAAGCATGTATCACGAAAGGCACTTAACTGACTCGTCGATAAGTCTCTTTTTTTACTGTTTTAACGAGATTTTGGAGCTTTAGCATAATTCATCATTCTTTCCTGTCAGTCATTTACATATCCACTTGGGCACATCGATGTTGCGTAATGATTAGCAAAATTTTATCGCTAGAAATATTATGATTGAAAACTAGATTCTTACTGGGTGCTTCATCTTAGCAACGTTTATTTAAAAAAATTGATCATCTTGAACTTGTGAAATCGTCAGAAGGCTTGTCTCCACGCGGACACGTGAAATTTCTGCTTCCTACTTATATTACCTTAAATGTATCATTTTAAAACTGAAGGCGTATTGGGATGGCTAAAGTCAGTCAGTTAAGTGCCATATGTGAAACACGCTTGGGCGATCATGTCTCGAAAGAGACATGACTGACTGGGCAGATGATTATCCCGCAGTAGGTTGCCATTGCTTTCTGCGGTAGACTGATTGCTAACCAAGAGAATCCAATCTGTCCTGTTATTTAACCCATAACTGGAAGGAAGAGACGGATTAATACCTTTCCCAAGGATATTTGCGCGTAAGTGAATGCAATGAATTCAACTGGAATTTTAACTCTGCTCCCTGAGTTTTCGTTCCGGGTTTATATCCACTACACCACAACGCATATCGATGGCTAAAGACACATTCTAAAAGCTAAGCAAGTATCAAGAGAAAGAAAAGATTATAAAATGTTATGTGATATCTGCCCTCCTGTATATAAACAAATTATGAAAATTCAATTCAAAGATGAAGGATAGACACGAAGCAACAAACATGTAGTTCTACAAGAAGATGCTGCGTTTACCATGAACCGTTACAAGGAGACAAAAATAAAATTAAACTTAACATCAAGAAGAGACAGTTAATGTTTTTGCTCATATAATGGAATAAGAACTTGGCGAATCAGGTATTCACAGGGCGAACAGATTGAAAGAGAGAATGAGGGAAAACGGCCTAATATACATGATGTGCTTAAACAAAGGCATTGAAGCGTACAGTATGGAATAAATAACAAAACAAAGTAAATTAGGCGCTAAAAAGGACAGGAAGCTGGGGAGAGGCATGATTGCCTATGTCCTGAAAGCACACGGTATAAAAAAGAAAATACTTATTCCAGATTTTCAAGACACTTTCCCATTGTGTGTCAAGAAATCCGACTAATGGCGTGCTAGTTTATTCATTACAACGTTTAATGTACTGCCTAAGAAACATCGTATCAATCGTTTTAATTTTAACGATGTACAAACAACATTTTTTTGTATGAAGAAGAAACATTTGGTATATTTTCGTCATAAATTAAATATAGGAAATTCTATGTGCAATAGCCTTCCAGGACCTTGGCAATCGGGACTCTCAATAATTTCCGGTATTTTGTAATTCTTAAAAATGCTTATTTATGTCTCATAAACCTTAGTCTGTCATACATTTACTCAAGCTCACTAGTTTGGTTATACCTTGTATTTCGCTGCTTTTTCGTTTTTACTTCAATATGTTCTGTATGTATCAAATTATCTAAACATGGGTTTCTTATTATGTATCCTATAAATTTCAACTGCCTATTGCTTGTGTTAATTATAAGTGCACTTTATGTTTACTCTTCTCTAAATCTTTGTACTTATTCACATGTTCAGTTCAAGATATTCTTCGGTTTTTTCTGTAGAATAATATTTCTGTTGCTGGAAGTCTCTTTTCCATCTGTGACGTGAACATACTCGACTATATCTAATAAAACAAAACTGATATTGCATATCATTTTAGTGCTAATTTCTTTGTATCTAAAGAAATGTTCTATCTCTTAAAAACCGAAGTTAAGAAAACATTAACATTTTATTTGAAAAAAAATGTTTGATATAAGTTTGCATATTTTTACGGAGCATAATAAATGGCTTTCTTCTAGATAAGACATGAATTTGTGTATGCAATGTTATAAAAACTTAAACCCGAGGCATACATATCGGTGCATAGTTTCAGAGGCATTCGCCTAGAGGAGAATTCTTTAAACTTTTATTAGCATTGCTGATAAAGCTATCCAGGAGGGTGACAAATTGGCGTATATTTGGGCTAGCTTTTTCAGCATACATGTAGTGAAACATTATATTATATGCAAGATTAATTTAAAATATTTTGGGTTATTTGAAATACATGTAAATTATTGGATGGTGGTAGTTCATCGTCAAGACAACTCAAAAAGAAAGGTTCTAAATATTGACAATACTTTGCCATTAATTTCAGTATACATCTGAGAACACACACAAAAGACACATACATACATATACATACGCGTGCACATCCATGAGTTTTTATGGGACGCGTTTTATCGTTTAGCATTTATTCTGTTTAAAAGCACCAAATTGTGTCACACGAAAACATTTTTCCGCATTGTCATAATTCTTTCTACTAAAATTATTCTTTCTCACTCTCTTTCTGTGTTTGTGTTTGTGTTTGTGTGTGTGTGTGTGTGTGTGTGTGTGTATATATATGTGTGTGTGTACGTGTGTGTGTGTGTGTGAATATTGCCAACACCCAATAATTGTACAGGCTTTATATGTTTTTATACATAATTGCTTCAAGATGAAGGTTCCAATTCCAGCTGAGTTCTTTGCATTTACTTACGCGCACATATACTCGGGAAAGGGTTTAATCCACTTTTTCTTCCTCCAGCTATGGGTTGAATAGATTGGCTGACAGAGTTTTAGAGACTTGGTTGACAATATGTCTACTGTAAAGAAATTGCAACCAATTGAGGGAAAAACATTCTGCTTTGTCAGTCATGCCTCGAAAGAGACGTAATCGGCCAAGCTTGTATCACGTATAGAGTTTAACTGACAGAATGACAAAAAGATATTTCTAGTATATCGGGCGTTGAAAAAGCATGTATGCCTAATCCGATAGATGTCCGTACAGAAATCGTTGTTTCCAGTTTTTGACAATTTTCTGGAAAAAGCAGAGGTCTTATTTCCTACTAGAGTATGAGACGTGATCTACAAACCGACGTTTTATAGACATTCCCATTGTAAAACATTAAGGTGTAAAAATTTTTATCGCAGATTTTTTTTTCAAAAACCAAAAAACGCGATTGGTTATATATATTTAGCCCTGTAACATGAATATGGATTTAGTCATTAGTCATGACTTTTGCAAAATAATACATAAAATTATTCAGTTCTCATGATCAGTTGATTTGATATTATATAAATATCTGAGAAATAATGCGTCAAATGACGAGACTGACCGAAAAAAATAAAATGTGCATAAATAATCATAAAATGTTCATTGTCAAACGTATTGAATAATGCGTGAGTAAATGAATGATTTGAGTCTGTATATACATTATATAGGCATGAGTGCGTAAGTGTATGAAAAGGGTGATTCAAGAAATGTATGAATATAAGTAAAGGTACACAAATATTATATAAGTGTTATTTCCATCATATATATATATATATATATATATATATATATTTGCTCTCTATATATTCATATGCATATATGTTTAGAGCACTCATAGAGAGTTATCCTACCATTATATGTAAAGGATACTCCTTTGGATTCTTCTATGCCCACAGGCCATGCTGATATATATATATATATATATATATATATATATATATATATATATATATATATTTGTAAAATATATGTATTTATTCTCATATTTGCAAAATTTATCGCAAGCATATATCAATGCGTCTATCTATATACGCAAGCACACACACACAGACGCGCACACACACACACACACACACACACACACACACACACACACAATATATATATACATACATATATATATATATATATACGCTGGAACAGTTTGCCTCTATACCAGATTCAGAGATTTAGAGGGATATATTTCTTGGAATAATAAACTCTCAGATAAAATTACCGGACACTACTAGAGTCAAATAGCCATACATCATACAATCGATTGACCGTTTTGTAAATTCTACCAAATTTATTCCTTCAATTTGGTTTTCGAATAGTCTTTTGAGTGATGCATGAAAATAACTAACAAAAATCATAAAACAAAAATACAAACAAATAAGCAAAATAGCAATAAAAAAATAAAGAAAAAGTTCGAAACAAAAGAAATAATCCATTATTTTCCTACACAAGTGTTATCCATGCAAGAAGACAAAAATACGCAAAAAGAAATGCGTTCTTTATCTTCAAAAGGCGACTCTGTGAGAGAATAATGGTCAGGATTTTTTCGAGGCTTTCGTAGAATCTAAATTATTTTCATTCCTCACATCGACTTTGATTCTAAATCTCCACAAACGCACGCACACCCACAACAACTCCAGACTTATTTCATATATATATATATATATATATATATATATATATATATATATATATACCGAAGACATCCACGCCGAAATATATTTAGAAGGCTGTTGCAAAGTATAGAAAAAAATAATATCTCACCATGTGTAAAATGGGAAAAGTTTCCGGCATGTAAAACTCAAGAACAAAGACATAAAGCGTGTTACTTTCAACAATTCGTTATTCTGTTCATTTTTAGCTGAGTTAAAGCGAGTATAAAGTTAACGGTATTTTATTTTACAAGCAAATTTCAGAAGGAATACATATCGTGATACTAAAAGACAAACAGGTACCGCACTGCGATGTCAGCAGTATTCCCAGAGAGATTTAGATTCAGGATTGAGTAATATTCAAAGACTTCATATCTCATTGTTTGAAGCATCTTCTATGTGGAAAAACATGCCATCTTAGACACACTTGTTTATTCTAAACAGTTGAATTAACGTCTACTAACCTAGCCATCCAAAGTAATTTTAATGAAAATCGTATCCAGTAGACGACAAATACAATATTTAAAAATATATCAAATCAGATATTGTTATTAATAGGAAAAAATAATATTGGATTAAAAATGAAATATCTTATTGCTCGATTCGGAAAATGTCCTCATTGCTGTAATAACTATGACAACATTGATGAAATCATTTTACAAGTCATGTACATACACATGATCAACCCTTGTTTTGAAGGACTGTCGCCGTTAGATGATTACCTCGATCTCTATTTGAATAAATATTCATACATACCTGCTAACATATGTTTGTGTGCGTGTGCTTTATGTGTGAGTTGCTGTGTGTGCGAGTATCCTCATGTAAATGATATCCTACATAAAATGTGGAATGTATATCTATTGAACACTGTGGCTATCGTTTTGTCAATATATGGGATTAATTCCAGGAGATATATGTAAGAGGTGTGTCTTCTGCAACAAAGATATATATATATATATATATATATATATATATATATATATATATATAATTCAGGAAAACTTCTAATTTTTTAATAGTAAAATTAATATTATTATTAACTGTGAAATTGTTCTTGTTAAAGTATTACGATATGATTACGTTTATATTATTGTTTTTTCATTATACTTACTTTAATTTAATTTCATTATACTTACTTTACACAGTAATCAAAATAATTGGTTTTGGAAGCAACGTCATTTTTATATAAGAATGCGGTGTAGATATAGAAGAATCCAAAGGAGTATCCTGTACATACAGTGGTAGGATAACTCTCTAAGGGAGCTCTAAATAGATATATATGTAGCAAGTATGAGAAAAGATTCAGACAGAAACGCTATTTTATGGTAAATCGAGGCGATAGGCCTATTTCAGGTGAACCATCATCATCTTTCGTCTTTATTGCACAAAAGATTTGTATAAAATCTTTTGTACAGTACAGACGGAAGCTGATTATGTTTCGCCTGAAATAGGCCAAACTTCCGATTTACCATGAAAAAACGTGTCAAATTAAATGTTTTCTTATATATATATATATATATATATATATAAGCTGAAATAAGCCGAAAACTTAGAAAGTATTAAATAAAAAAACATGTATTGATATTGTGATTTTTATTCTTTCAACGGTAGAGCTTATTAGACTATATAACATTGAAAACAAAATAGACGACTACTACTGTTGTTTGTCCTCGAGGTTCGTACATTCAATAAAATTGTCATCTTTGATAATGGCTAATAATGATATATATATATTATTATGTCATTTTTCATCATATTTCGATTTCTGCATTGGTCTCACTACCAACCAAGTCTGCGGGGAGACCTAAGGCAGGTAATGGCGTGTTGTTATGACTCCATTTCATGTTTTTCTATCTTCCCTATCATCCCCAGCATTACATAGATAACGTTTTCCTTAGTGTGTGGGCTGTACTTAATAAGACAATTTTTTGTATATCTCTTAAGCTGGGGTTTCCAGGGATTCTTTCAATGTGTTGTTTTGTTCCATTTTTTATCATTCCAAGTGCACCTACTATCACTGGCACAACTCTTGTTTTCAATTTCCACATTTTTTCTATTTCAATTTCCAGGTCTTTATATTTTGACAGTTTTTCAAATTCCTTCATTGCTATGTTACAATCCGCTGGACAAGCCATATCAATTAATAGACAAGTTTTCTCCTTCTGGTTTTTCACAATAATGTCTGGCCTGTTTGCTTCAATTTTTCTGTCTGTGTAGATGGTGTAATCCCATAGAATGGTTACATCTTCTATTTCTGTAACCGGTGCTGGATGATGTTCATACCAGTGTTTCTTTACAGCTTTTCCATAATGTTTGCACATTGCCCAATGTAAATATTGCCCAACTCTATCGTGGCGATTTTTATATTCGTTTGGGGCAAGCACAGAACAGCCTGAGATTAGGTGGTCTATTGTTTCTTGGTGTTTATCCCAAAACCTGCATTTTGGATCCATATTATTATGCATAATATTTGCCTGAAAGTTTCTCGTGAAAAGACTTTGGTCTTGTGCTGCAAGTATAAATCCTTCAGTTTCAGACTTTAATCCAGATGCACGTAACCATCGATGAGTATTAACTTTGTCAACATTGGATTTATTGGCACGTACTGGATATTGGCCATGCAGAGGTTTGTCTTGCCAGCGCTGTTTCATCTTTTCAAGAGCTTTATCTTTGGCTTTCATTTTCATATTTTTTGCCGCAATAGTTGGTTCTTGGCTACTGTTTTGCTTTTCTACAGAATCTACTAACTGTAATTCACTTCACTGAATATACCTTTTAGTGTCGACGTCCTGTTGCGCTTTCCATGAATTTCTATTACCGCGGTTGGCTGAAACATGCTTATCTAATAAATTAACGTTTATAGTAATAAAAACAATGTTAATAAAAATTACGCTAAATTTTTGACGGAGATGCTCCTTCAAAAATAACAATTGATATATTTGCGAATAAGATTGCGAAACAGACAATTTGAGTGGTAAACAAGAGCAGCTGATATGTCCATTAACTCATCCCCTCAACAGACCAAAGCCATACCGACCGAGCAAAAGCGATAAAACGGATGTTGGCTCTATGCCGACTAAAAAGCAAATGAATAAAACTCTTCGTGCGCATCCGAGTTCGCGCAGATGTTCCGGTTGAAAAATAAAAAGAAAAAAATATCAAATTCCCATTTTTGGAGCCTACGCGAATTTTATTTACCAGCCAATGGGAAGCCCGGAATCAAATACAAGTATGAAATTCGAAACGAGCTTTTGATCCAAAAAGCAGATATAAAAAGCCGAGACAAAAAGCACGCAGACAGACAGACTGACGGTGACAGGAGAAGAATGTAATCATATCCCCTTGACTTAAGTCGAGCGAGTACTATTCTGGCGTCATTCCTTCTCCCTGTTTCAAAAGTATTTACTGACCTAAGGAGTGACCTCTTCAATGACATTCCTAACGAATCAACTTACTGACTTACAGACCTTAGAAGTGGCAACTTTAGAATGAACATTCCTCACATTCCTAAGCCTTTTATCTCTTTCAGCATTATTATTTGTCATGAACACTTTACCCTCCGTTGGACCTATCCTTCAAGTATTACTTTATTTGTAAAAACACTAATTGATATGTGTGTATATATATATGTACATGTTATTTTATACTCGAATTGCCTTTCTTGATTTATAATCATTTTATGACTTACAGTGGGCTATTTTCCACAAGGCCAAATTCCAATAACCTGCAACGGTATACAATTACCCTTCACTAGAATGGAATCCTACTACAACTAGAAAAAGAATAAATAAGATAAACAACCCGAAATGTGATTACGTACGATTCTAGTATAAAGCATTGATAAACAGAGTAAATCTGATTCGAAGAAATTACAAGAGTGTAAATGGCTATGCAATACCTAATCTCGCTGTATAATTTCCTCACGTGTTAAGAAGATAATCTAAGTTACAAAAATGTGACTTTAACGAACAATACTTTGCGTTGTGGTGCATTGGATATCGGCTCGGAACCAGAAATCAGGGAGCCGAGTTCGAATTCTAGCTGAATTCATTGCATTCATTTACGCGCAAATACCCTTGGGAAAGGTATTAATCCGTCTATTCCTTCCAGTTTTGGGTTAAATAATAAAACAGATTGGGTTCTATAGCCTTGATCGGCAACCAGTCTACCGCAGAAAGCAATGGCAACCTACTGCGGGATAATCTTCTGCCGAGTCAGTCATGTCTCTTTCGAGACATGATCGCCCAAGCGTGTATCACGTATGGCACTTAACTGACTGACTGACTGACTGAGAATACGATGAAGAAAGTATATTGGTAAAAAATGAAAATTATAGATTTTTAGAGCTACACTGAAACTGCTATTAACAATTACAAATAAATAGCAGGATGCGTTTGTAAAAGAGGTGTTTGAGAAATAAAACCACAAAATATAAACCGAGTCTAATGGTAAAAAAGTAAAAGAATTGTTATTATACTTAATCAGTTTGAGTGAATAGATATTTAGAAAAAGACCAAAGAGAGATGTTGAATTAATTATCATACCATGTTGCAGTTCTGCTATTTCTACGTACTAGGTCTTTTCCGGTCGTTTTAAATCATGGCTCTCTACAATTTACTCTACATTGTATCAATTAATACTTGTTTTTGGCATCTATCACATAGATTGCTCCGCCTTTCATTAACTCAATACCTCCAGCTTGGCTTTGCGTTGCTTTCTCCTATCTCTCTTTTTTTAAAATCAGCCTTGTGAGTATCACATTTTAGAAGCTTTCTTTCCTCATTATGTGTCACCTGAAATTGCAGATAGTCTATTGTAATTAATAATAATTATGTGAAATTTTACGAAAACATTTATTAATTGTTAAAATTAAATGCAATTTTTGAAAAAAAATAGATGACAATATATAAATATATAAAATATATGAATATTATAAATATTAGACAATTTAATACGAGAAGTTATATGATATTTATCATTTATAATATATACACTTGAACATTGCCCTCATCTTTTAATGAAATTTCGACTGCTGCGCCAAACACCTTTCCTCAGGTGGCTATCAATGCGGGTAACCTTCAAGAGACGTCAAAGTTAACCCTTTATATAATCTCTGGCATAATGACTTCGCTTTTATCACATTAATTTCTGACTAATTTCTGATTAGTTACTGCTCGTCGTTTTACCAGTGAATCAAAACCTGTAATCAAATCCAGACTCTTAAATTGAACACACAAGTTTATGAACCAGCGATTTAATCATCTAGGTTTTTTTCTAGTAAATTCCTTAATTCAGTGACATTTTATTTATTCGTTTGGTCAAGTAGAATAGAATTGAAATTCAAGAAGAACATGGGAAAAATGAGTTGTAGAAAATGAGAATACGATCAGATAACCGCAAATATGATCAATGGATTGAGAAAAAATTACCAGTTGATTAAATAAAGTTCCACTTCGAATTTTTTTCACAGATCAACAGACACCTAATAAATGACGGAAGGAACTATGTTTGAAAAGTTATTAAAATAACAACAAAGAGGAGAATAATAGACTGTACACAGTGGGAATAACTATATCAGTTATTCAGACAGAAAAATGATTATTTATTTCGCACCATTTATACGATTTATATAAAATGTCTACATTAAAATGAACATTACTTTTAACTGATATGCGGTGTCAAAAAGGTGAACAATTGAACATTTTGTGAACTGTCTAGATGACATTCATATCGACATCTCGCTAAAAAAAAAAAATAACGCAGTGTGATGAATTATTGAAAAATATTCTAGAATTTGTTATCTTTGAAACATCATGAATTTCAGAAAGAGAAATTGATTTTTTCAAGCGATGTCACATATACTTTACATTCCTACTTCGTTGAGACCAGTGCCTATGTATAGCTATAACTGTAAATGTTTCCAAATTCAGCTGATGATATAAAATAATTTAATGGGCTCATATAACTAAATAGATAATTATGACAACATTAAACGTTTTCTGCATGCAGTATTACTAGCTTATTTGATTTCTTATATTTTTTATTATTTTAAAAGTATTATAGTTACCTTTTTGATAGTTTTATTGCCTCAATCTTTTGCCATAATCATGAAGTTTCAGCCTTTGTACGCCTCGACCTTCTTCAGCTCATTGAATTTTGATCTGAGCTTTTAATTTCGTTTACCGGCAAAGATTTTCTTGTTCGATGAGTAACGTTCTTTTCAGATGTTTCAGTATAACTTCAGTCAGTTAAGTGCCATACGTGATACAAGTTTTGTGCGATCATGTCTCAAAAAAGACATGACTGACTGGGCAGAAGATTATCCCGCAGATTATCCCATTGCTTTCTGTGGTAGTCCGGTTACCAGCCAAGGCTATAGTACCTAATCTATCTTGTTATTTAACCCATAACTGATAGATTAATACCTTTCCCAGGAGAATTTGTGCTTAAGTGAATGCAAGGAATGCAAATGGAATTCGAACTCGGCTCCCTGATTTGTCGTCCGAGTTGACATCCACTGCACCACAACGCACATCCCATCCCTTATCTAACCTTAACTAATCATGCCTTTATTTTCAGGTATTGAAAACACAATTCTTTGAGTCAAGTCAAGGTACTAACCAACGTTTCATCTACTGAGCTATGTCTGTGTACATTGTGTGTGAAACAGAACTCAGCATTGAAAAATGATAATAAATTTATATGTTAGTGGTCAATTTTTATAAACCAGGTATTACTTTGAAAAGTATAATTGCAGAAGTACAGCAGAGATAAAATTCTAACACTTGCATTAAGTATTTTTAAGAACGACCGCTATTGATCATATCAACAACAGAAAACATACACATTAGATTGGAATTACTATTAATGAGGACTTGGGCATTCTACTGAAATATGACAACCTTGAACACAACTTTACAATCACTGCATTTGTACCACGAAGAGCTACACTTCATAACGCTCATACAATGTTAGGCCGATGTATTTTCAGACGTTGTAAACTTCTGGGCTACAGTTGTCATATTTTATAATAATTTTGCAACTAGGAAGGTAGCATCTCAACTGGTGTTCAATAAGTTGAAATGAGAGAAAAGGAAAGAAAAAAACAGGGATCAGGTTATCAGGAATATCCAAGAAAGGATAATAGAAATTTGTGTAAGAACATGCCAAAAAATGGTAATTGACATTGGATAGAGCGTAGTTATCAGGGAAGCAAGTTTATGGAAGGTATTTTCAAAAGCGGAAAGTGCCAGAGGAGAAAATAAAGGAGTAGAAGTAGCGGTTATATTTCACCCTTTTGACGGTAAACGGGTGGTACCTTGTTGCAGTCTAGTGGTACTTGTAAATCCATGATATCGGACATCAGCAAAAGAATATTGTCGAAACAGAAGCCATGATAATATTTGTAGAAAAGACAAAACGAAGCCACATTGCATCAGTGAGAAAGTGACTGATGTCTGATGTCTAGCTGCTATATTTGGATCGATTACATTGCAGATCATTCTTTGGGTTTTGTCGAATAGTAAGAGTGAACAAACAGATATGGCAAGACTATTCAATGCACGGACGAATGGTCGATTTGTAAAGGCGATTCTGACGATACAACCTCCATGTCCCACACAGTGACCAAAATTTCTTAGCGCTAGAGATAGCTCTTGATTCAATGTAGTTATTCCATTTCCCTTCGGTTGAGAGAGTGAGGCCAATAAGACGCAGCGTGTTTCTTTTTGTATGGCTAGTGTAGTCCATGCAGATGGATGGTATGAAATATTCTCTATGGTGACCAAGCAAGGGCAGCATTGTTTTTACAGCATTAAAATATATGAGACACTACTTACCCCCAATCCATTACAGATCAGAGATTTTTTTTCAAGAGCAGAAGCGAGGTTAACTTTCTCAGCTTTAGAGGTGTTCCTATCCAGATGGGAGTAAATTGATGTATCACCTGTATAGATGCATAATTGTAAAATATTTACATCAGGAAGATCATTGGTGAAGATCGTTAAAAGCGTAGGAATTAGGATAGAACATTCAGGTACAACAGCTTTGTAACGAAATAATCTGGAAGCCTGATCATTTAAAGTAACATTCACTTCAGGAGTTGATCGGAATGATTGGATAGATTTGAACAATCTTTCATAAATATCGTAGTCTCGTTGCTAGCACAGCAAACAGCATGTCAAACCCTGTCAAACACTTTCGAGATATTCCGGTGAATAACTATAATTTCACCATTCTGATCAAGAGTCTGTTATATATTTTCGGTGATGACTATTAGCACATCAGCAGTAGACTTGTCTAAGCGAGAGCCATATTGCTTTTTAACGACTTGGTCGTGGTATGTGAGATTGTAATATAACAATCTGGCCCCACCCGAGGAAGTGATGCAAGCGATGGTGTTTTCCATCGGTGAAGGGGGCGGCGAAGCGACAAGACAGGTGTTTGTGAAATACATCCTGTCGAAGCCGGAGCGGATGTCGTTTTGACCTTATTTCCGACAGCGGCGGAAATGAATACGGAGGCAAACAGATCAGGTGTCTCTTAGAATTACGTGGGCGTTGCGTGGGCGAGGCAAAACCGGAAGGAAAGTCCCGGTTCTAGAGGACTATATAAAGACCTCGACACACGGATTCGCCAGTAGCAGAGAACGGCCAGTGAAGCAGAGAGAGACAACACAGGCAGACTACACTCTCGTCAGCCATTCTATATGCGCTCACACCCTCCCGTTCTCTATTCCACACAGTTCGTCGTCATTAATAAAAATATAACCTTATATTTTTATATATGCGTGTTTGTTGTTTTGTCGTCATACGGCGATATATAACAAGATGACCAACTAATTTATATTAATAATAGCCACGAACACTTTAGAGTAGAGTAGTGATTTATTAAAAATATACCTGGCCAGATGAAGATGTTCGCAGACATAACCTCCCGTGCAATGCATTTGAACATTGTAGTATTTTATAAGAAGTGAAATACGTATAGAATCGAGATATCAGTGGAAGGTTGTATCGTTAAGATATCAGTGGAAGATTGTATCGTTAAGGTTGGTTTCACTGAGCGCTTAGAATGTCTGGTTACTTTTCGCGGAGGAATGATTTCTCAGTTCAAAAGTTGTTAATATACCACAGATGTTAGAAAAAGGTATGTTGAGGAGGTTATGTGTTTTAAATTTGATTTTGTTTAGTTTGACATATTTTCGCTGTGAATTCTTATCTTCATGTTTTTGGAAAGTTGAATCCTAGATTAGTAGTAGGAGACGTTCAACAAATGTTACATGTGTAGGAAGGAACTTTGTGCAGACTCTCAAATGTCTCGACGTCAGGGTTGCTCAGCAGAAGCACATGCAGGGAAACATACATGTGTGGCTATCACACTGAATGAACCCGGATATTATGTGACAGTTGATAAGAGGAGCCTTTCTAGATCTTACGCAAAATGTCGGGCTCGTAATTACCTGTCGGAATCAAAAAACCAGATTGCAAACAATTGCAAACCCGTTACCCACAGTATGAAGTAAAATTGCTATCATCCATACACATGACAATAGATTCGCGAAAGTACCACTATTCAGATTTGAGGAGATAAAAAAAACAGGGAGCACTTTACTAGAAGGAAATAAGGAAGTATCCCCTAATCTTGTACAGTAGAAGGGAAAGAGTATGAACCGGGTGAGTGGAGAGCTTATCTGTTCCTGATAAAAATACATTATCCAAATAAAATGAATGAAGAAATAAAACAAATAGATAATAAAATACAAAATAAGACCTACTAATTTTTAACTTAGCATTTTGGATGTCCATTACTTAAGAGCAAAATAGATCGTGGCTACTATACAGACAAAGATTCATTAAAAAGCTTTTGAACACTTAGCAGATTGTATATATATATATATATATATAACAGTAACTACTCTGGCATCCACTCATCGTTCATTCAGCAATGAATTAAAAACTCTCTCAGCTACTGTGCATGTATAATGATAATATACACGCTAAAAAATCGGCCCCCTTCTACAGAGGTAGAATCGCCGACTGACGCCAATTCGGTCGGGTTTCAATGCTGGGTAAAAGGCAATCGGCTGTCGAACCGTACCGATGAGCTGTAATACAGCAAAACAGATCTGTCTGCGGATAACTTTATATATATATATATATATATATATATATATATATATATATATATATGGGTTTTGTCTTGAAGGATATCACAATGCCTTGAGTAAAATAAACGAAGTTAAAGAAGTGTTTGGGTATTAAACATTTATTAAACATTAATATTTCGAGATCAAAATCTCATCTTCAGAATGGCAGAAAAGATAATGTCTGTCCGTGTATCTTCATCGCCTTTCAAAGAATGGCTGTTCCTGGCTCTCTCCTGCTGTTGTATGTGCGTGTGTGTGTGGGCGTGTGTATGTGTGTGTATTCTTGCTGATATGTGTGTGAGTGTGTATGTGTGTGTATTCTAGCTGCTCTATGTGCGTGTGTGCGAGTACGTGGGTGTATTCTAGTTGCGGCTTTTATGGTCTGATGATATCAGTCTGCTTGTATGTGTGGTTTAACTTAGTGTGATCTGATTGTTCCCTTGACTCTTTGACCGGGCTTAAGTGTATCAGTTTCATTATTGTTGTTTTATCAATCTGATTTATATGGTGGCGTGTGCGTGTCCGTCACCGTGTCATCTGTGCGTGTCTATGTGCGCGTGGTTATTGTAATTTATTCTACCTTATTTTGTATGTATATGTGCGTGTGTGTGTGTGTGTGTGTTTGTGTGCTTTCCGGTGAGCGCTGTGTTATAGGCGCCTCCACTACTTTACCAGGGGGGGGGAATATGTGCGCGTAGTTATTGTAATACGTTCAACTTTATTTTGTACGTGCGTGTGTGTGTGTGCGCTTTTCGGTGTGCGGTGTGTTATAGTCAACTCCGCTACTTTGCTGGGGGTGGGAAATAACATAGTGTAACATTATTTCTTTCTTTAGTATTATTTTTTAATATGCTAATGAAATATTAGAAGAACCTAGATGTGTGCATGTGTTTAGTGTACGCACTTATACATAAACACGCACACACGAACACGCACACACATAAACACACACACACGCGCGGCATGAGTTGTGTACCCCGTGTTTGTGGTGCGTATGTTTATATGTGTGCGTTAAACTGTGATACCGTGTCCGTTTGTATGAGCTTTATTGTTGTGGCCAGTGTGTGTCATGTGCGTGTCAGCGTTGCCTATTCGGTTATGTAGTCTAGATTAAGCTCTTGTAGATTATTGACCTGTGGGTGTAGTTTAGTTACTATTACGGACTTTTTTATGCGCAGGTTCTCTAAGTTCCGCTCACTAGCCTCGATGTTGACGATTATGTTCTTGTTAGTATTTTTGCATTTTTCATATGTTCATGGAAAGACGACGCTTGCGTGTGTATGTGTTCTTTTATCCTAATATGTAACGGTCTTGTGGTACTGCCATCATAGAATTCCTCTCATACATATATATATATATATATATATATATATATATATATATATATATATATATATAATGAGAGAGAGATGTTAGTGTGAACATTATGGCGCCTTCTAAAAGTATATTTAAGTCACGACGCTTAACGTTTCCAAAAATATACATTCATACCATTACTACAAAAGTTCAAATAAAAAAAAAAACTGGAAATGCAGAGAATTCATCAGAAATTTTGAATATTTATCTACCGAGTAAAGGGAACTTTAAAATGGCAAAATTATAATTACACAATTCAAATTAAACTATAAATACAAAACTTTCACACTTTTTTCAATTAGTTAATTTACCTGCGAAAAGCTAAGTAGAAGAGAGAGTTTATAACCAATATATATATAATTAACGAAAGAATGAGAGAAAATGACAGACAGACATGACAGATACTGAGGGAGTGAAGCAGATAGATGTGGATAAACGCAAATGTTACTGCGCTAGGATCATTCTGTTTTTGGCCAAACTGGTGTCAAGATGTCTACAAATATATGTACATGTCGAAGAGTAACACAAAAATACGAAAAATAAAAAAAAACTTACAACTACACGAGTGGCTATAAATATTAAGCTACCCTAGTTTAAAAAAATGATGTAATTCATACTATTTTTAGTATTTATTGCCAAGTTGATAATTCTAAATGAAAAAAAATGGCTCTTTTGTTAATATTGCAAAATACCAATGCATCAAACGAATGTTCTGCTGTCCAGTCTTTGTGCTCTCTTCCCATTGCTAGTCTCTTCTTATTGGCTGGACAAAGCAAAAGCTTCCTGGCTGCCTTGTAAAAATTTTGCAAAGTAATAATAACGAAAGTACCATTATATTTTCATTTAGAATTATCTACTTGGCAATACATAGTAAAAGAAGTAAGAAATACATCATTTTTTATAAAACTGGGGGGGCTTAATAATTATGGATGGTAGTGTCTATTCCAGCGGTGACTCTAATGGAACAATGTGGTTTCTCTGTGTCTCTTCTACAAATAATTTCACGGCTTCAGCTCCAATGAACCTAGCTCACTGGTACCACGGATAGATAAATTTACTCGAGCTACAGGATTAGTAAATAGGTCCCACGCTGTTATTGTGAAACCTATAAAATATAAACGCAAAATCTACTCCCTCAGTTTCTTTTCTCGCACTTCTCGTCTGTGGAATTCCGTTTCGTTTACTTGCTTCCCCGACAGCGAAAATTTCCAAATATTTACATGCAAAGTCAACAGTTGTCTTTTATCTCCCTAACTTGCATTCTCTCTCATGATTCTTTTTCCGTCCACTCTACTCTCATCAGTATTCTCATCATAAGTTTGGTCGAATGTAGCCCCCTGCACAACAGTGGCAGTTAAATGCCTTGCTTAGGGCGATATGAATATATATATATATATATATATATATATATATATATATATATATATATATATATATTGTTAAACTGTAATATATTGTTAAAATGAGTCGAAATTGTCGTGTTTCAGGAGTTTACTGGTAGAAAGGCATCTTAGCCAACAGATTTTTGTCACATAATACTGAACCTCAAATTAGAGATGGAGTGTTAATTGAATGGATGTGGATATATTTGTCACTTAGCTGAGCAAAGTTATTTGAGTCATGGCGACTTCAAAGGTTCTTGTAGGCATTATTGTAATCTCTTCACTCTTTAGGTTCGTTTGCTTTCTCTCTCTCCCTCTCTTTATATATATATATATATATATATATATATATATATATATATATATGTTTCAATAAATAATATAGGCAAGTGTTGTCTATTTATTTTCCGTAAATTTTTTCCATATTCTCTGATAAGCTTAATAGCATTATAGATACATAAATAATCCAATGTACGATTTCTGCTTACATAATGCATTTTCAACGATGTCAAATTACATTATATATGATAACCACGGACAACCGATAATGACAAACCTTTTTTGTTTACATTGATGATTTCCAAACAACGACAAACTCATGCATCACAACTCATGACGTGACACATGATCAAATGAGAGTGAAAACAAGAAATATTAAGTATAGGAAGCCATTAGAATAAATCAATTGCTTCTGTTATCGTTTGTCCGTGGTTATGATATATAATGGACTTTGACATCTTTGAAAATTGCTTATGTAAGCCGAAAGCTTAGATTGGATCATTAAACAATATTGTGATTTTCTTTCTTCATTTAATTATGATGCTCTTAAAATTACCAGTGAATATGAAAAAAATTACATAAAATAAATGGAAAACAGTTGTCTATATAATTTAATGAAACATGCATTAATGAAGAAATACTGCCTAAATACACACACAATATATATATATATATATACGTTTGCAAATAAGTAATATTAAAGCATATATGTTGCAATAGATGCCCCAGATTATTGGTTAGTTGGATCAAGAGAAATATTTTTGCTTTTAACACTTATTAAAGATAAACTAACCTGTGACCTACTGCGAACACAGATATCCACAATTATTTATACCTTGAGGAACGTAGCAGTTATCTCACTTTGCTAAGTTATTTTCCACCATTCCCATCCCTTCTCTCGTCTTTTCCACCCATTATCTCCCATAAGGGTAACGTTTTCCAAACAATGGATTAATTGGCATATAGATGGCTGGATATCGCAGAGCAGTTCAGTAGACTTTTTTTTTTATATATAACAGTTTCCGTTTCTCATCACCCTACTTAACTTTGAAAGGCCTCATTCGGTAGTCGATTGTAGGTTCGAACCTCGGTGTCGCATTTTTTTTTAACATAAGCATTTTTTATTTTATTATTGCCCAGTGACTGGTAAATAACTCTTCTGGGAATTCTGCGCCTTACCACCAAAAGCAATCGACAACACAAAGAAACTTCTTTAGGACTCTTGGGAAAAGTAAAAGACAGAAATCGCAATTATGTATGTTTAAATTTTGCATCCCTCGACTTTATTTTCTGAAACTTTTCGAAAGTAATAAAAAAACGTCTTGTCGCCGACTTATTTTTGAAAAGATAGAAACCACAAAAGGAATTTGATTTTTCACTTGCAGTCGCGAATGGAGTTCTTTAAACTTCTTAAAAACTTCTTGTCTGCACAATAATGTGATTTATCAATTGCAAATCTGTGGCGGAAAAGTAAGTCTATTTCAGAAAGAAATCAGGAGCAATATTGTTTTTTTACGCTACCACACTATGTACCTTTATTTTCCTTCTTAATTTATTTTCTTTTTGTCAAATGACTAAAAATGTCTGTAAAATATTGAACATAAAGCCACCATTATAGATTTGGGCAAACAGAGATATACATATGTAGATGGACATGCATCCGAATTTGATAAAACATACCAACGTTGGGATATATTCAACTCAATAAAAAGAAATATTCGAGAAAATACTTTATTCTTTAGCTTAAATTATATACCAAATTTGCCATTCTAACTCCTCTGAAAATTGTTACTGACGTATAAAACAGGTTGGAAAGTGAAACCTGTCTGACTGTAGAAAAGGATTGTTCGGTGACAATCAAAATCAGCAAGTTCACATAATTTTTCTATGTCTTCGAATGTAATGCATTGGACATGTGTGCAGATATTTTCATTCAGTTATTCCTTTAGAAAGTTTATTTGTTTTCTTTTTGTTTACACACATACACAAACCCTCACTACTAGATATGCATTTTAAAGAAGTGGTATATTTTAATATATTATTACAAATATACATTCCATAAACATAATTTCAGTTTTATTTAGCCAAAATGAGATATCATGATACCGTAAGATTATATATTAGCAAATATAAAATAAATAAGTCCCTGTCAGTTATCATGAATCAAAAAATGTAATTAGACCAGTACATATTCGTATTAATTGAGTTAAATGCAATTACAGTGTAGAGCTTTGAAATAGTTTTCTTTTACAAACGAGCTACGAAACTCAGCATTCTACATTTCGGTTCGATTCTTGCCGGAAGATAGTTATTTTCAAAATAGTTTCTCAAAACGATTAAGTCGAGTGAAAATTCTATTGTACTGTTTAAATATATATATATATATATATATATATATATATATATATATATATATATAAACTTTTTTATCATGGAATTTTACTCTGTGTCTGTATGTGTGTGTCTATAAGCGTCTGCCAGTGTTTTTAGCTAAGTTTTGTGTCGAGGTACCCCCGGTAAATATCGAAACTCGATAATCTAAAAAATCGGGTTATAGAAAAAGTGGTCCGATATTAATCCAATTTTATACACGCATAGACAAAGACAAAAGAAACGATATTCAGAAGTTTCAAGGTTACAGTTCTTACAAAGTGCAGAAAATCGACAATATGTACATATATATATATATATATATATATATATATATATATATATATATATATATATATATATTTAAAAGGCAAGATGTTTGTTTGTGTGTCTGTTTATCTGCCTGTATGTCTGTATTTTTTCAGCCCTTTTATTTTAGTTTTTGGTTCGGGCTTGGCTCTAAGTAGGTACAATTGTTCTTAGTTTCAGCCATTATACCATTTTCTCAGAAGACTTATTCAGCCTTCCAAAATTCGGGAAATCAAAATTTGACTCACATCTATTCATTTTTCTTTCAGTCTACGATTTCGCTTTAACTGGAAACAACTATTGCATTTTAGTCTTTCGTGCCAACGTCCAAAGAATTTGAGCTCCCGGATCATGGATTAGATTTAAAGGTTCCATTACACCAGAGTAACGCCGGGCGATACTGCTAGTATATATACATATAAAGTCTCCGCACAAATACGTTAAAATAATATTAAACAAAGAAAAATTCTAATACATATACATAGGAATTAATGTAAATAAATAAAATCCGAAGGAGTAATTATATCAAGTTTTTATTAGCTTAAACAATAGTTTTGTGGCTAGTTATTTTTCACAAGACGTTTCATTTATTTTAGACAGTTAATTTCTTTTGTCTACTCACATCAATATTCCAGAAATCACCTTAAAAAAAAAATTCTCCAGCAACATCTTTTGCGAGAAAATACCACATCCCTCAAAAAGTCCTGGGCTTGACGTATAGATGGCGTCACTAATAAACAATCTATAGTATTCTTATGAAGTAGTAACCTTCAAATGGTACATGCCAAAATTTGTGCCTAATCGGATTATTAGTTTTCAAATTACAGATATTTAAATTATGCTACTGTTGATAATTTACAAAACAATGGAAAAACTGAATTAGGTGCGTTGATAAAGCATTGATTTCTGATGACAAAAATCCTGTCAAATCAAAGCAACGGCCTCCTAAGTGTAAGCGGAATTTTCTCTGTCAGATAAAATGAAAAACGTTTAAGCGGTGTTATGCTGACTTTAAACCTGGTTGTAGAGACACAAATGATGGTGAATGCTCAAGTCACCCCAAAACTGCAATTGTCCAGAAAAACCCCAAGCAATCCAAAAATTATTTTTGGTCAAACGCAAATTGACGTTGCGTGAGGTAGCAGAGAGTTGAACATATCAAAAGTCAGTGTATTCACTATTTCGGAGAACATTTGTTATTGAGAATACTGAGTTTGATCACAGTCGATGAAAAATAACAACAGTTCGACGATTCAGAGCGTTGTTTGCAACTGTTTTAACGCAACAAGAAGAGATGTCTGTAAAAATACATGACTAAGGATGAAACATGGATCCGCCAATTCACTCCGTATTCAAATCACAGACAGCAGAGTGAACATCAGCAGGTGAACGCCTTCCAAAATGAACAAAGTGGCAAACATAAGCAAGCAAGGTTTCGGCCTCCATATTTTGGGATACGCAAGGTATTTTGTTCATCGATTACCTTGACAAAAGACGAACTATCAATAACGAATATTATATATCATGACTAGTTTCTTTGCAAGAAATTAATCGTCAAACAACGGCCACAAATAAAGAAGAAATATGTGATCTGACACTAACTCATCGCGCCGTGTCACAAGTCGATCGCAACAATCGTAAAATTACATGAATTGCACTTCGGTTTGCTACCGCATCCTTTCATCCTCTAGATCTGGCCCCAGCCACTGATGGTTGTTTGCAGAACGTCAAATAAAACCCCAGGGATCGAGATTTGGCTCCTATGAAGAAATGATATCAGTAACTGGGGCGTATTTTGAGGCCAAAACAAATTTTTTTGTCAACAGAAGCATCGATTTGTTAGTGAACTTTGGAATCACATGTATCCCTCTGGAAGGATACTATGCTGATGATTAACGTTGAATTTTGCTTAAAGTTGTTGTTTTATCATTTAGACCCTGGATATTTTGAGTGAAGTCTTATGTTTTTATATCCAAGTTGGTTTGACTAGTTCGTTTACCCAGCGCCTTTAAACATAATTACTTGTTGTCATGGATCCTCGAATGTTTATGTGTATTCCTTCGTATCCAAATGCAAACAATGAAACTAATAAAGAAATATTTCTTATTCAGTTGATTAGCCTATTTTTATCAATATATACGATCATTTAAATGGATGCATTTGTACAGACGCTGCATTTACATAGGAAACACATTTAAATTTCATGAATAAATTCATAGTTTCAATTAAACGGAGCGTCTACTGAGAAATGGCTATCCACTAAACATAAAATTAAATTGATAAAATTATGTCGGATTTATAAATTAAACATATATTACAAGTTTACAAATAATGTTTATTATATCAACCTGGCGCACACTTTACCGTCCTCAACGAGCTGGTCCTAGTTCATTCGTTGGTATGTACGGATTTACTGGCATTGATACTGACCTAGTTAAACTAAAGTTGCTACGATGAGAAGATTCGACGGATTTAGATAACATACACTTGCTTTTCTTTGGGCCGTGTCGCTTTAGGACGTAGGCGATCATGGTCCTTTACATTTCATTATCTCTTCTAACTTTTAGCACATTTTATCTTGTTATTTTTCACACACTTTTTCTGTAATCAACTTGCTTAAGCTCATCAAGAATATCACTATTTACTTTCCTCTATTTCTGTTTCCCTCTATTCGTTCTGTGAATATCAGATTCTCCAAGTATTCTCTCCTTATTGCGTGTCCCAGTAGTTATCTCTTTTTGACTTTACGTATATTTCGTTTCCATCCGCTCAAAAACATCAACTTTGCTCATATGTTTGTGCCATGGTATCCTTAGCTTACACCTATAGAACCATATTTAGATTACTTCAAGTCTTTTATCTTTTATATAGATGATATTCGTAGTCATATAGAAAGACGTGCATCATATAACAGTACATTACTCTTTTTTTTGTTACAACGAAACTCGCCTATGGGTAAATATTTACATATCTTCACTGTTAAAAATGTCATTTTTAAAGTAAATTTCCATTGTGCTTAGTGTTTCATTAACAATTTGAAGAGGTGGATCAGTCATTTTACTGTAGAAATATACAGTTATTTCTTTAAGTTCCCTAATAATTCTTAGGGCTATCCGACAAATAAGTGATAACGAATAGCCCTACATCAAAAATTACATTGTCTAAAACATACATTTTGTGATTTTTTCCTCAGCCTATATATATATATATATATATATATATATATATATATATATATATATATGTTAAAATAACAATAAAAATATTAAAAATTCTACAATATAATTGCACTGAACAACTTTTAATACAACTGTTTACTAGTTTAATTTAATTTTGACTAAAAACTAAGTAACAAAATAACTATATATATATATATATATATATATATATATATATATATATATTAATGCATGTTTCATTACATAATATACACAAGTGTTGTCTATTTATTTTATGTAAATTTTTCATATTCTCTGATAAGTTTAATACCATTCTCATTAAAGAGAAAACAAAATTACAATATGGATATATAATTTTTTAATAATCCATTTTCGTTTCCGACTTACTTAAACCATTTTCAAAGATGTCAAATCACATTATATATAACCACGGACAAACGATATATATATATATATATATATATATATATATATATATATATATTGATTTAACATATATCATCGTTTCTGGAAAAATGAATTACACACTTGCACTATTACAAAATGTGAAAGTATCATAAACAGGATGAGATGAAAGCCGTACTTCTTCAAAAATAACAAAGATACCTCCAGTTTGGATATTACTGATTTTATGGGTTTAAATATCAAAACGCTCCACGCCCTGATGAGCATGTATTGAAATTTGAGAACGACTACTTTGCTCTAAATAACAAAATTATATTCCGAAATGTCACCAACGAACTGCAAAAGCCAGTGCGCATTGACATAAAGTGGTTCAACCAATCTAATCAAATTATTAATAAATCCGACAAGACAAGCCGGCACATTTTATTAACGCGGCGACACACTTCAAAGACACTTATTTCCATAACACATTTTTCCAAAAATGTTTAGGCTGTAAGATATACATAATTTACCTTTTCGATTTTTATGTAAAATGTGTTGATATCAACACGTGTGGTCGAACAGAGATCCCCAGGCAAGAAATATAACCGGTGTATTAATTTTGCTACTGGGATTACGTGACCATAAATATCTAATCTAGACTTTTTTATAAGTGGAACTTTGTCTGTGTGTGTATGCTTGTGTGTGTGTGTGTGTCTGTGTGTGTGTTCGTTACCTATAGACTCCGGAACGGCTGAACCGATTTTCATGAAAATTTAGATAATTGTACTAACATACTAAAACCGTTATCACAAATACATTTCTGTAAGGAAGAACTATTATCAACAATACAATAATATATCAACAGATTGTAGCTGGAAAATATTTTTTATAAAAGAGACTATTAATGTTAGCAAAAACAAAAAAAATAAAATTGCTCTATCAAATGACCCATAATGAATTAATAAGCCTGAAAGCAAACCACACAAAACAAATATACAAGAGCACTTATTGACTGCTAATTATTTTTCTTTAAAATTATTGTGTTTTATGTGGTCTTAATTTAATTTGAAACCTCAGACGTTACTTCAGTATTTGTCAATATATCCTGAGATGAGGTATTATTTGGACAATTGTCCTCATCTTTATTATTAGCTTTACAGTCTTTCAAACGTTGTGCGCTTCGGACATACGGCTCAGTGGATAT
The DNA here is from genome assembly GCA_037127315.1 of Ascarosepion bandense. Classification (NCBI taxonomy): domain Eukaryota; kingdom Metazoa; phylum Mollusca; class Cephalopoda; order Sepiida; family Sepiidae; genus Ascarosepion; species Ascarosepion bandense. The sequence continues at coordinate 1,780,158 of JBBBDQ010000554.1, read as the reverse complement.
AATTTTTGCTTTATTCCATTGATTGATTCAAAGTGTTGTGAGAGCAATACATGGCTACAGCAGTGTTGACCAAATATCTTACAGATTTTAGTAAAAAATGGAAACAACTAAATAGCATCCGAAAGCGGCATCGCGTGGAATGAGAATGATATATCTAAGTGATCAAAACAAAGGGTTCAATTCCAAATTCTTAACACCTGATCAAGGCGGAGCGTAAAACTACCGAAACGTCATAAATATGTCGACAAATATGAGAACAAGAGCCCGAACAATGTAAATAATATGTAAATTACTTGAACAAAATTTTGTGAAATAATACGTAACAAATTATACAAAAAGTTTGAGTATTCAGTTTCTTCACAACAACGAATAACCGACCCTGGTCAAAAGTTACGGAATAACTGAAAAGTTATCTTTTTTAATTTACATGGTTTTACTTATGCAGAGAGATATGTTCATGTAATGTAAACGTTTGATTTTACTATAAATATCAATTTTTGAGGATGGTAAAGATTCTTGATAGTTTGTTGGAGTGATTCTCCAAATTCGATTTCAGACGGCAAACATGGTCGATTGGTTTTTCAAAGGTTTCAGAGAGTTTGACAAAAAGTCACTGATTTGCTAATATATGCAGAGATTCAAAGATATGTGTAGAAATTCAGAGATATGTGTAGAGATTCAAAATGTCGCCGTATTCGTGTACTAAAAAAGAGTCAATCACGACTTTAAGTAAAATTACCTAAATCTATTGAATTGTTCTATGTTTTTAATAGGGTTCTAAATATGGAAGTATGTATTTCCGAAGTATACATTTTCGAAAGTGAGTATAAGATATCAAGTCAGATTTTAAACGCGCGTCACTAAATTTGTCTTTCTGTTAACTGTCACACAACTTTCAAATGCTTATTAATTGTACAACCAGAAAAAACTAACAATTCTTGTTTAGTGAAAATAGCTTATCTACTTGCAAAATAAAGTGGACTGATAAAGGGAAAGGGAGACAGGGGAAATCAGCTCATGCCTTATTTAATGAGTGAAGATAATCGATAACAGAGCAAGTTTTGGGAGAAATTCCAAGGCAAAAGATATTAAAATTTACAAGGGGTCAGAAAATTTGGGGGATATAATTAGCTACATCATTAAGGGACACTGCACATAAAATTAAGAAGTGTATATTATGTTTCAATTAATTAGATAATTTAAATTATACGCACATTATTGATAAGCCGTAAACAGGAAATAAGTCTATTACTTTTTTCCAAATTCCATTTATGAGGATATCGCCAAAATAGAATTCCATACCTACAGTTTAAAGTGATAGAATTACTTGAAGCTTTTTCTTGGTATTAATTACAACCTGATAAATTAAGTTTAATGTTCTCACAAATAAATATCTTTCCAAAGAACATTTTTAATTGATATCTTCGTATTTATTCGAAATATTGTTTTCATCTTCGTTGATATAGATATTATTTTACACAAAACGCTTCGAGTAAGTATCCTCTGGTCTTCATCAAGCGTCCGTTGATTGACTGGTATGGATTATAAAATAGAATAAATAGGCGCATGTACAAATGCAAAGTTGACTAAATTTTACGATCGAATATATTCACCAAAATTAAATTACACGCTTTCAGAAAGTTAAACTATTTTGTTTCTGGTATAATGTCATCGGTAAAATGGGAATTTATTCAAAAAGAATAACTATTTTTCTTATTCGGATAAACATCAAATACACGTTTAATCGAGTGATAACGACATGCATGGTTATGTGCTTATGTAAGCGAATCTTGTAATTTGCTAAACAGATGTAAACATGTAAGACTTTATTATTAGTTCAAATATAACAGCAGTAGAATATGTAAATGAAATATGAAGAGAAAATTAATTTTCATTTTTCTATTTATCAACAATTTAAGATACTCATGCAACTTAATTATATGAATCATTTTGAAGAAATTCTAGCTAGTATTAATCAGTTTGAATTTGAATAGTCGGTGAATGTGTGGTATGATCCAGTCGTAATAAACGCATATAATTACTTTTTTTTGCGGAAGCAAGAACAACGCGAAGTTATACCGCGGAAGAACTGACAAATGCTGCCGGAAGCAGTATTATCGTGCTAAAGTGTGTAAAATACAAAACATGGTGAAACGGCAAAATTGAATACATTTCACTGTTCAAGTGCTTCTTCTTCGTGTGTCGTGTGCCTTCTGGACGAAAGCGGTCATGGACTTTCACAAATCTGGACTAGTGAAATTCCATGATCCTTGTCACTCTCAATATTGTTTCTCTTGCTATCTTTTCCAAACCCCGCTACGCCATTTCTTTACTCAGATCTTTCAAGTAGATTTTGCGCTGTCTAACTTTCGCGTTTTGTGAGTATTAAATTTTACTCGCTTTCCTTTCCCATTAAGTGTCCCAGGAACCTCATCTATCTTATCCTGATATTTAAGTATGAGTTTTCTTCTCGTTTGCATCCTCTGTAACACCCTATCGTTGTAAACGTGCTCTGTTCATGGTATCCTCAGCGTTCTTCTGTAAAACCACATTTCTGCTTCTTCAAGCCTCACCTTACAACAACGACAAATATTGCGATTAATGAAAAGCATCTAAAAGCATTGCGTATGAAAATAACAGAAGCAATATATATGAAAATTGATGGAGAATCGACCCATGCCTAATAAAAAATGAAGATGGTTCGATCATCTTTAATATACAAGTTGGGATACGTCTCGGTTGACTTCAAAATAAAGGGTATAATTTAGCAACGATTAAGCTGTTTACTAATAAACAAATTATGTCGAGACTTGATATCAGGGCATGATTTCTTACGTCAACATTCAGTAATATAAATACGGTTCGGAGGCTCTAAGTTAATTTTTATAATCTGCGATGCAACAGCCATGAAGATGCCGTACCCAGCTTTTTTCAATAATCTAACACCTTATTGTAAACCGGTAGCTACTAAATAGTCTTTCACCTGGAAGAGTTCAAGCTTTCGTAGTCTCTACTCAGAACAGGAAAAATACATGATAATCGTCTATTTACAAACGATAAATCGATGCTTCACCTAAAAAACGACTAGTTTATATGATAGAAAAATAAAACCTAAATTGTCCATATAGTACCTTTGACCTCAGAATTGCTAATCATAAATCTATAAAAGCTCAGTGATAAATCACATACGGCTATTGAGTCTAGCGTCAAACTTTTATCAATTTCACCGAATACCATTTTCAAGTAAAAGTAGTAGCTAACTTCCTACGAGTGACAGACCAGATAATATCGAATGAGAACCTGCAGGGCGCCCATGCTTAAATCGATAATGTATCTATATGCGGAACATGACAAAAATCTCCAATAATTCATGGCAGCTGTTAAAAGGCACAAGCTTACGCTTAACCAAGACGTTTTGTGTGTAAAAATATAAAATCTCTTAGATATATAGCCAATACTAGTAATATAATTCCCAATCCAGAAAGTGTGAATCCACAATTTAACCTACCAGTTCTAAAAGTTTCACGCAGTGCTTTAGGAATTTTTACACAAAATGTTCATTTTATGCAGTCATTTTCAGAAAAACATCTACCCACTAACAACCGTATCAAACTTTGTTATATCTCGTAGCAAAGACAGTATTTAACGTGTTAAATAGAGGCATAGTAAAGCAGCTATAACTACGCGCGACCATATACTACCTATGGAAGTAAATACAGACGCCTCAGAATACGCCGCAGTCGCCTCTTTGAGACAGTCAGGGATGCATATAGCCTTTTTCTCCAGAATGATGGCATATTGCTTTAGAGAAATGATAGTACGCAATTATAAAATTCTTAAGAAAATAGAGGTATTATTTGATCAGGTATCACTTTATATATCAAAATGCAGTTGAATTGATATTTAACGCAAGGCCGACCATCGAAATCTAAAATGAGAAGCTAGCCATATGAAGGATGGAACTTTTGGGTTACACGTTCAAAGTAACATACCGACCCGGTAATGTAAACGCATCAGTGGATCCCTTCTACCCTGTATGTATACGGGCTGCTGCCTAAGAATAAATAGATTATGTAAAGAATTGTGACACACAGGTGTTACACTAATGTTCCACATGACGAAAATCGAAAACGTTCCCTTCACAATAGAAAATATGAAAGAGATTACCAAATCATACACGAGTTACGTTGAAAATAAAACCGGGTTTTATCGTACTAAACTGAGCAATGTTATAATTGAGCAATGTTATAAACGCGAAGCAGCGATACGAAAGTATCACATTGGATTTTAAAATCCGCTTTTGTCAAAAACTCACAATAAATACATTGACAATAACTGCCGCATATTCATGGTCTCTTTTTACGAACCCCTACGTAGATGTATCTTTTATAGCGGTCATATTAGCACTTGGCGCAGTTTATGGTGTCTTCGGTCTACCAGCGTATATTTATTCGGAAAGAGTGTTTTCATTTATGAGAGAATGCGTACGGGGATTTCTACAAGAGTAAAGAGTAGCCGTAAGTAAATATTAAAATATAACACTCAAGGCTATATTCCATATGTCAAAATTCGAGGTATAATACAATAATCTGGAAAACTGCAGCATTCTCAATTGCTGGCAAAAGAAATAGCTGTAGATAACTGAAAGCAATTACTTCCTGATGCCCGGCATGATATTAGAACTCTGGGACGTACAGCCACTAACTCAACACCCATTAAAAAGATTTCTTCCAACACCCACTAAAAGGATTTCTCCGAACACCTATTAAAAAAGATTTCTCCCGTTTCCAAGAAATTCAACTGGTGCGCCTTTAACTTCTTGGTTCTAAAAAGTCGGAAATACACAGATGGGTGGGAAAACACAATCCCACTAATAGACTTGGGTCCAGCAGGGGATGAATGGTGACGCACAAGAGATCTCAGTTCTGCACGCATTATTACACAGGGTGAATCAAAATTATAACAATAATATGAAAGGAATCATTTCTTTAGAGATTACTCAAGAATTTTCACCTTTTCATCTGCATGACTGATGCACAAACATCAGCAGTACGTTTTAATGCCTTGATAAAATTACACCTCTTATCATGTCGTTAGGTTAATCACTGCCTCAAACGTTTTTGCTATACACGCAATCCTTTATCATACTCTCTGAAGAGAAGTCGTAGGGTGTCAGATAAGGGGAGAGTGGTTGCCATACAAACGTTTCGCCGTGAACTATCCAAATATTTGTGGAAGTTTGACTTCGACAAACGCGAACTGAACGGGCAAAATGAAGCGGTGCACTATCATGTTGGAAATACCCAGCTCGTTAGATTTGTATGGGCATGTTATTAATGGCAAACTCTTGTAAATATGCATTTGCAGTTACCGATGGTGTAGTAAAGATATATTGATCAAATACACCAGTAATGTAAACCTGTAAATGAATATTAAAAATGTTAACATATTTTTTGACACACCGTGTGTTATGAAGTGACAGAAACACAGACATGGTTGCCTTCTGGATATTATGGGGAATCTTTGAGCTCTGATCCATCGAGTGGCGACTAAAAAACTTCTTAGAAGTGAGCACTCATAGTGCCGATAATTTAGAGAAGGAATCACTCGTAGACAGCAAAAACACAGCAAGAATAAATCCAGTTTGAACACGAAACAAGAAGAATGTCAGGAAGCATTTGTTAATCTGACACAGCCTAACAGGCAGCAAAGAATGCCCGTTAAGTTCAAGGAATTCTTTTTTATATACGAATAAGTTGGAAAAAATGATGTGTCATATATTTTCTTATTAATATATCGGAACTGAACACAAATATACAGGAGACCGCTTATTTTATGAAGTTTGCCAAAAGACACAAACTCTCTCTCTCTCTCTCTCTCTCTCTCTCTCTCTCTCTCTCTCTCATGAATAGACGAGATACCGACATAGCGTATGCGTGGTCTACGGGGATTTTTATCAGAGCATCCACGGTAAAATTAGATTTGTCCTACATTCTGCCTTTGCACAGAAGCTCAGGTAAATAACGAGTTTGCCAAAAATCTATTTTTGTCGGACAGTCTGCCTTCAAGATGAGAGTAACCCATAAAAGCAACGTCGTAAGGCAGAATGACGTCAGGGCGAAATAGACGGGAACCCGACCCTCGTGTATGCAGGGTGTACGTTTAGATTTAGCCCAAGCATGCTCACATGATAAGATCGGACTCGTCCTACACCCCACCTTTGTGGGGAGGTTCAGATAAATACCGAGCTCGCCAAGATTTTTTAATATTCAGACGCTCTGCATCCGAAAAAAAGAGAAACCCAGACAAAGTAATGCCAAAAAGAGAGGCTCGAGCAAGTTGGGCGTTCTTAAAAGTTTACATTAATCAAATACTAATTGTTTCTAACAACTCTAATCGGCAACGTATTTTTATTTGCACTTCTTTAATCTATGCCCTCTTCAGTACTTGGATGATCATGGCTTGCTAGAACTACCTGCTCTTTATCACTCTTATTAAATTATTCCTCTCATTAAAGGTTTAGTTAAATGCAGTGTTCTCAAAGACTTTATACGTGGTCTACGGGGACCTTTTATCGAAACGTACGCGCTCGCAAATTTCCACGGTAAAGATTCGCAAAACTCTATACTAGTCAGACGATCTGAATCCGAACAAAGAGGAAGCCAGACAAAGCAATGGCGAAAGAGAGGCTCTAGCAAATTGCGACTTCTTTAAAGATTACATTTATCCAATACGAAATGTTACTTACCACTCTAATAGGGAATGTATTTTTATTTGCACTCCTTCTATCTATGCCCGCTTCAATACCTGGATGATCATGGCTCGCTAAAACTACCTGCCCTTTATCTCTATCTGTTAACTGTTACCGTCTTGCTATCTATCTTAATCCCGTTATGTACATTATGTGCTGCTTTTTTTTTCTTCCTTTTGATTTCTATATGTCTTGCTAATGTCAGTTCTCAAAACCTTCCTTTCTTATTACCTGACAGGTGAACTACAACTGTCTGATTGGAAATCTACGTTTGATTTTGGCTTCCATTTTCCCCAAAAATTTAATCGTTTCCGTCCATGTTTCTCTCAGCATCATTTTCTAGATTCACATATTTGTTACCGCGCGACTCTTCTTCAGCTCCGAATGTATTATTCAGCGTTCACTGTAATATAATTAGTTCATAATGGCAGAATGGTTCAGGTGACTTTACTTGGTTTCTATGGATATTTTCTATTCCTTCATACTTCGCTTAGCTTTAAAAAAACAACATATGTTTTTAACAGATGGCACCATCGGATTTAGGTGTCAAAAAATATGGCATTGTAATATGAAATTTTCTATGTCCTCTTTTCTCATTATAGATCCAAGGATGTTCGTCTGTCTCTTTCTTAATTTGAGTCAAACGGGTTTTCTTTTTGTTTTCATACACAGTGATAATACCCAGTCATTTTTTAAACATGAAATTTCATTAAACAATGACTCTGGTATTGACAATAAAAAGTAGCAAAACAAATAAATCCACTCATCACATTGATTGACGCATTTTTTATTTACTTTTACAGTTTATTAACCATTCTGGTGTGCTTAACGCCGTAAAGTATTTTGGATTGTAAATATTTATTTTTGCAAATTAGAGATCCGAAGACGAATTGGCGGGCAAAAGAACCATTCCAGATGTTACGTAAGGTATTAAGAAACAGGACAATTTCCCTAGAAAGAAGAGAGTACTGGATTGGTACGTGATGTCAATTCTTCATAATGGCATTGAATGTTGGACAATATCTTCAGAGATGACAGAAAAAATTTGAAGCAGCTGAAATGTGGTTCTATAGGAGGATGCTGCGAATATCATGGATCGAGTATGTGAGCAATGATGAGGTTTTGGAAATGATGGTTACAAAACAAAAATTAATACTGAGCATCAGGAAAAGACAGTTAAAGTTCCTGTGACATGCAATGAGGAAGGAGGGCTTGAAGAACCTGATATTAACAGACCAGATAGCTAAAAAAGAGACAGGGGAAAGCAGCGGATAACATATATTGATGGGCCTGATCAGGTGTAAGAGAGAACGAGGGTTGTATGATGGTGTAACAGGAGAAAGCGTGATAAGAGCCATCAGGGATAGGGAGACATGGAAAGCCATGATCGCCTACGTTCTGAACCGACAGGACACATAAAAGAAGAAGAAAAGAAGAAGAAAAGAAGAAGAAGAATATTGTCTCGTATCGCCGAGGAGGATAAGATACACATAGAAAATGGGTGGCGAGTTTATTCAGCATAATATCGGATGTGCATTGTGGTACAGTGGATATCGGCTCGGAACGAGAAACCGGGGAGCCGAGTTCGAATTCCAGTTGAATCGATTGTATTCACTTACGCGCAAATACCCTTGGGAAAGGTATTATTCCGTCTCTTCCTTCCAGTTATGGGTTAAATAGCAGGACAGATTGGGTTCTATAGCCTTGGTCGGCAACCAGTCTACCGCAGAAAGCAATGGCAACCTACTGCGGGATAATCGTCTGCCCAGTCAGTCATGTCTCTTCCGAGACATGATCGCCCAAGCGTGTATCACGTATGGCACTTAACTGACTGACTGAATATAGGGTACAACTCAGAGAGGAGGGTTTTAGATCGCAATAGTTACCGTAGTAATATCTGCAAATATTATTCCAATGACACTTGAATGTTACTCCTCGAATGCTACTATTCTTTAGATAATAGTCTAATTCATACAAGAGGACATTCCACTTCTGATAGTGCTGCACTGGTGTTAGCCACTCTACAATAAAAAGGATTTCCAATTCTCAGAATATAAGAATGATCTTTTTCAGTTTTAAGTTCTACTAGCTGGGATGAAATGTTGGATTGATAACATCACCAAAGTTATTTGCGCATAAGTAAACATAAGAAATGCAACAGTAATTCGCACTCGGCTCACCGATTTATCATCCCGACTCGCTATCGATTACACCACCCACACATCCGGAAACTGTGCATATTACATAGATTTGGGCATATCAATTTGTATCACTATATACGCGAGGCTGTCGAAGAAAATAATAAAGAAACATTGACAGTGTGACAACCAACCGTATCACGTTTTCGAAGAGAGATGCTATTTGATATCCGTAAACAGAAGAACATGAAAGAATATAGATATAGTTTTACCATTGGGTCACGGAGTAAAGGAAAATAAATGAGAAAATATTGAAATATGTCAGTAATTTATGCAGTGCCTTTGAAATATGGGCAGCAGGAAGATTATTGTAATACATACACTAGCTGAGAGTATATATATGTAAAAGCTAAACTGCAAAATCGTTGAAAGAAATAGAATGTATAAGACTAGAAAACATCTGTACAATTCATTACCCCTGCCTGCTAAGGTTGTGCATAGAATAAAAAAATATATTCGAGGGGATATTAATACCAATGATAACATTAGATATCTACTTACAGGGAACAGTTAGCTTTTATCGCTCGACGAGATGGTTCTACTTTCCGAGGAAATGTGTAGAATTATATATATTTTTAAAAAAATATCTTTTCACGCGTTCAAGATAGGTTATTGATCATTCAAGTATTGAGAGGGTTTTCCTTGCTGAACTACTTCTTTATGTAGTGTGTAATGTCAACAAGAGTGTGTGTGTGTGCGCGCGCGTGCGTTTCACGTTCTTTAGATTCTTATCGCAAATGTACATAGTCAAAATTGAAGGCTGACAAACTTTTACGAAGTAACTGCATTATTCGTTTGAAGAGATTTTAAAAAATTAATGAGAGACGTCGTATAAAAACTGAGAGTTTAGATATTTATGGACTATTCTGATGCCATATATGACATTCCTATGAGTCTCGATCTGACAAGGCTTTTTACGCACAGAACTCGAGTTTTAGTTTTATTTGTTTTTAGTGGAAATTTAGAGTGTTGACTTAAACTAGTTTTATCACAGTGTATTTCTAGTCTAATTTCCTTATCTGTTATAGCAAATGCGTTATAACGGATCTATACTCCGTTATATTTGTAACTCTTAATATTTACTAATTCTATTTTTTTTATTTTCATTCAGTGTATATATCATCCCTGCTTTAAATAAAATTCTAGATTTTAGTTTGTTTTTGAAAAAATATTTTCAGTCAATATAGTTTTGGGGAATTAAAACTGGCTGAAGTAAATATCACTTAATGTAACACAGATCAGCTTGACCATACGCAGTTGGACATGTGTCCTAGTCGTTGAGGAGTTTTGTTTTTTTTCAATTTAAATGTTGATTTATCAAAGTTGTCTTTCGTGTCACAACTAGATAATTTTGAACACCAACAAATAGAGACAGTCTGCGCAGAATAGATTGCTGACCCGAAATTATTTAAAATAAAACACCATCTATGCGCTGCTATTGTAAATTATATCAAGATATCGCAGACATTTAGATGTAATTCATGTGCTTGATGTACATTTATTCTTTTTTAAAATTAGATTCACCCTATGCAACACAGTAAAAACTCGAAAAACCAAGTAGTTACTGAAAATGAATATCTTTAAGGAGAGAGAACAACAGCAATGTAATCAGAAATACAGTTGATAACGAGTGATATTGCATTTACTTTATTGAAGATCAATGTTGGCAGGAAAATATGGAGCCGGAAGAAAATTAAACGAGCGAGAAGTGCGATGTAATAAACTGTTAGCATAAAACTCACGGTTATACTTAGCCAATTATATTCTAAATCGAACAGACCAAGTTTATAATCTAGCGCTTCAATACATAATTTCTGGGTACCTCCCAACAACTACTATGAAGATATTTATAGAAAAGGCACAAGGAAGCTACATTACGGCGGAGAGCATTTGACTGAAAACGAGACACAATACCAGGGCTGATATTATTGCATATTGCTGTTTAGATTTCATCAGTAACCCTTAAATATATAGCAGGAGCATTGGACAATATATGGCAGCAGTATTTAATGCATAGGAAAATGAAAGGCAGATAGATGCACAAGATACATTCTGCAATAAAAAAATTCTAACATGAATCAACTTTCTTACGATCAGATCAAGCAATCGATTCAATTTAATCTTTCTATTTTATGTCAGCCGAAAATGTAATCCAAGTAGGCAGGTCACACCCCGGGAGGTTGCTATCAACCATACGGATGAAAGGTTGAAAGCGTTTTTTTAGATAATTAATGTCGAGTAGTTTTTTCTTTGTAGCAATCAAAATTAACAAAGCATGATTTGCCTTAGTTAACAAAAGACGGTATGCACTTTTTTGATAAGCTGCGAATTTGACTTTATCAATCAGATCAGACTTAAGACAGGAATAAATATGATGTATTATGAGAAAAAATAAAATTAATAGCTGATTCAGTCGAAAAGCACATTAATGAAAATTATGAAAATAGTAGAATCAAGTCTAAAGACTTATCGGCACTTAGACTGGTACAAAAATATCTGAAAATATGACTGTTCAGGACAACTTTCATTTCCTGATTTGATAAGAAAGACTGAATAAATTCATGAATTATTCAGGAATTAGTATAATCTTTGTAATTATGAAGAAGACCGTAATGACAAACTACGACGAAGGCATTCCAAGTATTAAAGGCAATAGGCCTAGCATCATCCATTGTTTCTAAAGCGTAAGGAAATTTTTCAGGAATGATCGTTAATAATGAGAAGCGAAAGCCCTATTGCTTGTCTGAAAGAAAGCCTTGCTATATGAAATGCTTAAAAATTCTAAGCCTGGATATCATAATTGATACATTAATTTGACAGTATTTGTAATCCAGTATCATTTCTATTGCGTGTTACTCACTAACGGAATAATAATAATAATAATAATAATAATAATAATAATAATAATAATAATAATAATAATAATAGGTAACTCTTTGTCTCACTTACTATTCTGAATATCATTATTACCAAAAAAAAAAACAAACATTTATTTTACATGGATGAGTTAAAGTTGTATGATAAGAAGGATAATGAGCTGGAAGGAATTCTGCAAACTGTAAAATGCTTCAGCGAAGATACTGGAAGGAAATTCAATTTAAATAAATGTGCTAAAGCTACAGTTTTACGTGGATCAATACAAGAAACATCCTCAATTAGCCTAGACCCTGCTGTAACAATAAAAGAATTGAAACCAGAAGAAGCTTATAAATACCTAGGTGTAAATGAGAGCGAAAACATTCACCATAAAAAAATGAAAGAAATAGTGCGTAAAGAGTACTATAGAAGGCTACGAATGATATTAAAAACTGAATTAAATTCACAGAATAGAGTTATGGCCATTAATAGCCTTGCAATCCCAGTTGTCCAATATAGCTTCAACATCTTAAACTGGACTCTAAACGACATCAGGCGAATGGATACTAAAACAAGAAAGCTTCTTTCTAAGCATAGGATGCATCACCCAAAGGCTGATGTAGACCGTCTATACATACCCCGTAAAGAAGGTGGAAGGGGTCTTATTCAGCTGGAATTGTCATACAAGACAACAACTATTGGCTTACTAACATACATAGAAACAACAAAGGATTGGATGATACAATTAGTAAGGCAACATGAAGAAAGAAAGAAAAAATATTCAATAATAAAAGAAGGCAGTAAATACAAACAAGAATTACAGTTAGTAGATTCTGTAGAAAAGCAAAACAGTAGCCAAGAACCAACTATTGCGGCAAAAAATATGAAAATGAAAGCCAAAGATAAAGCTCTTGAAAAGATGAAACAGCGCTGGCAAGACAAACCTCTGCATGGCCAATATCCAGTACGTGCCAATAAATCCAATGTTGACAAAGTTAATACTCATCGATGGTTACGTGCATCTGGATTAAAGTCTGAAACTGAAGGATTTATACTTGCAGCACAAGACCAAAGTCTTTTCACGAGAAACTTTCAGGCAAATATTATGCATAATAATATGGATCCAAAATGCAGGTTTTGTGATAAACACCAAGAAACAATAGACCACCTAATCTCAGGCTGTTCTGTGCTTGCCCCAAACGAATATAAAAATCGCCACGATAGAGTTGGGCAATATTTACATTGGGCAATGTGCAAACATTATGGAAAAGCTGTAAACAAACACTGGTATGAACATCATCCAGCACCGGTTACAGAAATAGAAGATGTAACCATTCTATGGGATTACACCATCTACACAGACAGAAAAATTGAAGCAAACAGGCCAGACATTATTGTTAAAAACCAGAAGGAGAAAACTTGTCTATTAATTGATATGGCTTGTCCAGCGGATTGTAACATAGCAATCAAGGAATTTGAAAAACTGTCAAAATATAAAGACCTGGAAATTGAAATAGAAAAAATGTGGAAATTGAAAACAAGAGTTGTGCCAGTGATAGTAGGTGCACTTGGAATGATAAAAAATGGAACAAAACAACACATTGAAAGAATCCCTGGAAACCCCAGCTTAAGAGATATACAAAAAATTGTATTATTAAGTACAGCCCACACACTAAGGAAAACGTTATCTATGTAATGCTGGGGATGATAGGGAGGATAGAAAAACATGAAATGGAGTCATAACAACACGCCACTACCTGCCTTAGGTCTCCCCGCAGACTTGGTTGGTAGTGAGACCAATGCAGAAATCGAAATATGATGAAAAATGACATAATAATAGGTAACTCTTTGTCTCGCTTACTATTCTGAATATCATTATTACCAAAAAAAAAAACAAACATTTATTTTACATGGATGAGTTAAAGTTGTATGATAAGAAGGATAATGAGCTGGAAGGAATTCTGCAAACTGTAAAATGCTTCAGCGAAGATACTGGAAGGAAATTCAATTTAAATAAATGTGCTAAAGCTACAGTTTTACGTGGATCGCTACAATAAACATCCTCAATTAGCTTAGAGCCTGCTGTAAAAATAAATGATTTAGAGCCAGAAGAAAGCTAGAAATACATAGGTGTAAATGAGAGTGAATATATTCACCATAAAAAAAGAAATCAATTGTGCGTAAAGTGTACTATAGAAGACAATGACTGATATCAAAAACTGAATTAAATTCTCAGAACAGAATTATGTCCATTAATAACCATGCCATCCAAGTTGTCCAGTATAGTTTCAACAATTAAACTGGACTCTAAACGACATCAGGCGAATAACCCAGTTGCCAATCTGGTTGCACGAGTAAACACCTGTTGCAGAGACACCAGTGACTTAAGTTTGTTGGAGCAGAAGCCGTGAAAGTATTTATAGAACAAACAAAGTGAGGCCACATCTCGTCGGTGGGGAGGTGGCTATAGACGAGCCGCCAAGTCGGTACCTAACACATTACTGATTCTCCTTTCGAAGATCACTGAGATGAACAGCAAGGTCGCCTGACCATATATGGCAGCAGTATTCCATGCACGGACAAATGGTTGATTTGTATATATGCAGGATGAATTCATAGCAGTCAATTTAGCTATGGACTCGATGTAGTGAATCCATTTGAGATCAGAAGAGAGCGTAAAACCGAGGAGGCGCAGTGTACTGCTCTCAGGGAGACTCGCTTGGTCCATGCTTATGGGAGGTAGGAGAGGTTGCCTGTGATGATTGACAGTCAACAGCTTGATTTTAGACGCATTGAAATTGACAGGCCACTTCTTGTCCCAATTCACCACAGAGTGTAGATCCCGTTCAAGGTCAGCAGCGAGCTTATGTTTGTTCACCAAGATAGGTTTCTTACTGATGCGGGAGTAAATAATGGTGTCATCTGCGTAGATGCCTACTTAGCTCTTGATTTCATCTGGGAGGTAATTGATGAAAATAAGGAAGAGCGTCGGCCCCAGGATAGAACCCTGAGGGACACCAGCATTTGTGCTATAGGCTGAAGAGGCATGACCATTCAAAACGACCTTCATTTTGCGGTTATTTAAAAAGATTGGATTAGATCAAGCAAACGCCCGGTAATACAGAAGCCCCGTAGCTTGTACAGAAGGCCAGAGTGCCAAACCCTGTCAAAAGCCTTGGAGATGTCCAGAGCAACAGCACGAGCCTCGCCTGACTCATCAAGGGCCTGTAGCATGTACTCGTAAAGGTTATTAGCATATCGGCAGTGGACCTGGCAAAGCGGAAGCCATATTGCTTGTCAGAGTAGAGTTTGTGTGCAGTAAGATGTTGAACTATTTCAGCATTAATTATGGCCTCGAACACTTTCCCGAAAATTGGTAGAAGACTGACAGGGCGATAGTTGGATGAGTCCAAGTGTTCACCACAGTTCTGAAATACAGGAACGACTGAAGAGAACGTCCAGTATGCAGTACAACAGGAAGCAGAAAGGCAGTATTTATACAGTTTAGAGAGGACAGGGCATAGTTCAGGAGCACACCTCTTAAGGACTGTCACCGGGATTCCATCACCACCGCTTACCTTAAGGAGATCAAGTTACTCGGCATACTACTGTCAGATTTGTAGAATAGACTCAAGGAAGCCACATCCCGCCGCTGAGAAAGTGGGTGGAGTCGAGCTGCCATGTCACGACCTATCACGTTACAGATTCTCCTTTAGAGCCTATCGATAAAACTAAAATGAACAGATAGTAATCTTAACAGTAGAAGAAATAACTATTATATCATAGGTTCCATTGTCCGGAAGCTTCTTAAGGGAAATTGAAAGAGGGAAGAAAGAGAAAATGTGCAGGGTGTGAACAGAGAACGTAGACAAGCCACAAGTGTATTGCAAATGCGGTAAATAGCTAATCTCTAGAAGACGTGAAATATTTTACTATAATATCTGCTTGGTTGTTGAATTCTTTGGCTTTATATACTTGGATTCAATCAGTTAAGTTCCATACGTGATACACGTTTTGAGAGATCCTGTCTCGAAAGCGTCATGACTAACTGGTCAGAAAATTATCCCGCAGTAGCTTGCCATTGTCTCTGCGGTCGATAGGTTGCCAGCCAAGTCTATTGAACCCAATCCGTTCTGTTATTTAACCCATAACGGAAGGGAAGAAACGGGTTAATTTTTTCATAGAGTATTTGTGCGTAAGTAGATGCAAGGAATTCAACTGGAATTCGAACTTGGCATTCCGATTTGTCGTTCCAAGTCTATATCCACTGCACCGGAACGCACAACGTTATGGTTCAGTGGATATCGACTTAGAACGAAAAATTGGGGGACCGAGTTCAAATTCATGTTAAATTCCCTGCATTCCTTTAAGCGCAAATAGCCTTGGAAAAGGTATTAGTCCGTCTCTTCCCTCCAGTTATATGTTAGATAAAAGGACAGATTTGATTCTATAGCCTTGGTTGGCAACAAGTCGACCACAGAAAGCATTGGTAATCTACTGAAGGATAATAGGGACATGATCGCCCAAGCGTGTATCACTAATGGTACTTAACTGACTGACTGATAGTTGGTTTGAATTAACTAATTAATTTGAAGTCATAGTCATTCTGAATAGAAAGGATTTTAATAGGCTTTACAAATGGACGTGCAAATAGCGGTACAGAACTGAAGCGTATTTCAAATGCTGGCCTAGTCTGTAGCAATCCTTTTTTCTTAAATACCTTTAAAATGTGCATTTTGGAGTAATAAATATCGGATTGGAGATGTAAATCGCAGAGCCGAGTTCGAATTTCAGCTGAATGTATTACATTCACTTACTCGCAAATACCAATTAGAAAAGTATGAAAATATCACTTGTCCCTCCAGCAAAGGGTTGATTAGTAGAAAGGTTTTCTTTCTATAGTCTTGGTTGGCAATCAGTATACCGCCGAAGAATGCCTACCTACTATGTGAAAATCCCCCTTGTCAGTCATATTTCGAAAGGCTTATGATCGCTGTAGCATATATCCTTTATGGCACTAAACAGACTGAACCTTAGGAAAAGTATAAAGCAATCTCTTCATCTTCATCATATAAGTATGTGTTAAATTTTAGGGTGGACTAGGCTCGTTAATTAGAGTCGTTTTCCTCTATGGAAGAAGGCTTATTCTTAATATCACAAACCGTGAAGGCATCGGTAAACAAACGAACTGTCATAAAAATTCATAGCATTTTAGAGATATTTGAGTAAAAAGTTGCAGTTTTATTCATCTAATTCCGAAAAGATTCTTCTTCTTCTATTTCTTCTTCTTCTTCTTTATCATCATCTTCTTCTTCTTCAGGAGCTGGCGTCAATGACCTTCCTAAATCGGCTGTTTTTTGGAGATCTTAATCTTATATCTCTTAACCCTTGCTCCATCATGCATTTATTCAAACCCGCGAGATATATCATGCTTTTTAGTCGTCTGCCTTTCTTCACCTTAGTTTTTCCTGTAAGTATCAAATTTTCTAAGCCTTTTTTCTTCATTGTGTGCACCAGAATATTTAACCGTCATATAATGATGTTAAGTGTCATTTTTGTTTCTAATTTTCTCTAATTCTCAATTGTTGCTCATGTGTATGCTCCATGCTATTCTTCAACTTCCTCAGTAAAACCTCATTTCATGTTTGTCAAGCATTTTTTCGAATGACAATGTAAAACTTTGTATTCGTTATTATATTCCGTTAACCATATCTTATAAAATATCTGCTTTGCAGATGCTTTTTTTAAATTTTAGCTGAACTTAAAAAAGTAACAGAAAAAATTCAAGCCTAAATTCAAAAACCTAATTTTAAATAAGATATTAGTAAAAAGAAACTTAAATTTTGTTCTTCATTTATGAGAAGATTTTCCAGCATTCACTGCAAAAAAAAAGGAAATGCCGTTTCTGGATTGTGGAACATTAACCTCACAAATATTCATTTATTTCATTTTCATATTATAACATCTAAAATAAGCAACCTTAATATAGCGGAAAAAACTTGGGTGTGACCATGATTAGGAAAACCTTGATGTTTTCATATGATTGTAGGTATAGTAATATAGAATTTCATTTAAAGAGACATATTTATATTAAGACAGATATAAATTTTAACTTTGGAAATGCATCGAGATGAATTCCCGAGTTATGAATGAAATATAATCTGTGGATCGCCAAGCTTACTGACATGACAAAGTAATATGATGTTTACAAAATGCAAATATATATTTTTCTACATAATTAATATTTTCTTATTTCATCGGTGAATATGAATCACAAATATAGAACGATGAAAATGTTTATGGAAATTCAATTTCGTATCCACGTGGCTGACATGGTATTGACACACGTTTTGTACGTTGCCAACAAGGAATTTAACTGGAAAGTTAAATAAATATACAAAAACGAACTGGCAACAAACGTTATAAATGTCTCGGATTTGAGCTTGCTACGGGAATAGACACGGGAGACAATAAACATGCAACTGTAGGGAAGTGAAAATAAAAATAATCAGAAGGAATAGATTTTATCAAACGCTCAAATCGTCTGAATATTGAATAGAAATGGGACCTAGAAATGTCTTGTTACACTGGCACCACATTTGCTATAAATGTATAAGATGGACTCAAAATTATATATATATATATATATATATATATATATATATATATATATATATATATATATGTATCGGAAGTGTTTGAAAAGAAACGTAATAGAATATTTCCATGAAAGAAAGCCATAAATGCTCAAGGAAAATCCATCGCGTTGTATTCAGAAAGAGTTTTTAGCTGAATACGAAACCAAACAAATAATATGCAACATTGAACAAGATTAATGACAATGCCTAAAGCAATACAAGTCACATATATTTTTTAAGGTGCATTATTCCGAAACATCGGAAAAAACGATGCAACATTAACGATTAACATGTTTCGTTGTCGTATGATTGGACAAGTACACAAATCAATAGTGAATGTTTCTTACAACAACTAATCTCTGCGACTAATCTGTAAAAGGAGGAACCATTCTTCGATCTAACACGTCAGGATTTGCTTGATCGTTGCTCACCATAATATACTTGCATTTTTAACACGTAGTAAGTTTGCTCTTTTTGCTATAACTCTTAATCTCAGTTCTGGCAAACATTTACAGAAACAGCTTATTTTGGTAAGACATAGCTTTTACTCGTCACTCTTGTATTCCCTATTCCTTGTGAGTATCAAATGTTCTAATCCATCTTTTCTAAATATTTGCAAATGAAATTTCAGTTGTATATTTCTAATAATAATACAAAGGAAAACATAATAACATAGTATGAATAAAATGAACAACTTAACATATATGGACATACTGCGGAAAAAAACCTGGAAGCAGCATTCTCGTACACGTGTATATTGGTAATTGATCTACAGATCAATTACCAATATTTTACGGCTTATCTATCATTTTCAGTTCATTTAATCATAGAAACGTATTTGTAGATTTTTAAGACTTTACCTAGATATTAGATAATTACTGATTCCCGACCTATTAATTAACCCATATCTGGGGAAGTGCAAGTGGATTGATAATTTTCCCAGACTTATTAATGCGTAAATGAATATAAGAAAATCGACTATAATTGTAAATGAGATCTCCGATTCTCATTTCCGGGCTGTTATCCATTACATCAACGTAATGCTAGGTTTACAACACCTGTTATTTTCAAGTGGTTTGCCATTTAAATATCGCTTAACTTTGCTTAACTACGTTAATCGTTTGTGGACCGGAGTTTCAACGTACAATTCTCAATAAATACCTTGTTGAAACTTACAAGTATTGTTAATAAACCTGAGGCGAAACTACAGGTTAGAAAATGAAACATCAACATTGACAACTGTCACAATTTGATAATTAAATGAGTAGAGAATTACACGCTGAACAAGCTGATTATATATTGTAGATGACAGAAACTGCGAAGAAACCTTAAAAAGATTTAGTATCAGATCAGAATAAAAAATAGATTTAGATGTCTAGTGTAATCTATGTTTAATAGACGTCAAAAAGACGTATAAAAGGAATTTCTACATAATAATCATAATATAAATGAAAATGATCGAATCAAAATTAATCTGTCTCTCTCTTACCCAAACACACTCCTTCCGTAAATTCAAAAGTCCAAAAAGCAGACATAGAAACAGGAAAATAATATGGTATAACCCTCCATTCAACCAATCAGTTAATTTCAAGCTGGAACATAAATTTCTTAAATTAATAGAAAAGCACTTTCCCAAAACTAACCCTCTAATCAAAATCTTTAATAAAAATACCATAAAATTAAGCTATAGCTCTTCTAATAATCTAGAAAAAAATAATCAAAATGCATAACACAAAAATATTGAAAATACACAGCAAAAATAAATCCAACACTAATACAAATCCGTCCAATGACAGAAACCTCTGTAACTGTAGAAACCCCAACCAATGCCCCATGGCCAATAAATGTCTGACAAAATCTCTGATATATATGTGTTCGATTTCATCCTTAGTAAATCCTAAGGATGAAAAAATATATATTGGGAATACTATTTCCTACAATAACAAAGAAAAACAAAACATGACATCTCTCTCCAAAAACTTTTGGAAATTAAAAAACGAAAATAAAACACCTAAGGTCAAATGGAAAGTTCTCAAAAAAGCAAGAGCATAAAAATCTATAAAAGAACCATGCTTTCTTTGCCTTCAACAAAAAATAGAGATCCTTAAATATATAAATAGTAACAAGCTCTTAAAACAGAGACACGAAACCACAGTAAACTGCAAGCACATTAGGGACTTAAACCTACAATCATACTAAGAAATACTAAGAGTTCGATTGATATCCTCATTATAAAAGATAAAAAATGCTATAGAAGAAAATCGATCCAATAAATCCTTAAAGGAAGGTCTATCACTATAAAGCCTACACCAATAACCTTACTTAACACAATAACTTTACTTAAATACAAAAATATTCCGTACAAGAAAAATCAAAATTAAATAAATGGCTCCCAAACTTGAAAAAGAATCAAAATTCATATATTCAAAATCAAGATTAAATATACTACTTAAGATAATTATATCATACACAAAAATGAACTGTAAGTACACGTAAGATCTAACCCTACATTCACCCCAAAAAATACTGGGAATTTGAATAAATATATTTATTATTATAAAAGATAAAAATGCTACAGAAAAATCGATGTAATAAATCCTTAAAATAAGTTCAAATGCCCGCAAAAATATCTAAATAAATAAAATATATAAAAAATTAAAAGAAATAAATAAGATTCCAAACGATAATTTATAGAAAAAGAATAGAAAAAAAAATTAAAAGAAAAAAACGATGATTAAACATACAACTTCATACAAAAAACTGATAAAACGCTAATTTGCATTTACTTCCCAAAAAATACAAATTTAGATTTCTTGAAATGATTTTGCCTAAATACAGCTATACTCCAAACTTGAATAAAAGAAAAAAGAAGAAAGAAAGAAAAAAGGGGTAAGGAGGAGAAGAGAAGGAAAAAGAAGGAAGAAAGATGAGACGAGTGGTATATATATATATATATATATATATATTTTCACCGGAAAAACTAAATTGGAATGAAAAAACACCCCACCCCTATCACGTCTATGAAAACCTAGACACCGGATCAAAGTAAATACATGAATTAGGTCCACTAATAGCAGACGTCAATCAATTAAACGATAGCCAACCATAAAAATGACCACTCAACAGTGCGCTCTTAGAAATCCTAATCAAAATATATACCAAACCAATAAAAAGATTAAACATACATTCCAACAGATAATACCATTAATCAACAATTTCACACTTACACACCAAATTCCTCAAAAGTCTAACGATCAAAACTAGACATTGACTTAATTACCAATAACCCCAACCAACCCCCACGACAACAATGAACCAAATATAAACAGAGAATGATTCCAAACCTTTATAATTTATAATATATATATATATATATATATATATATATATATATATATGTGTGTGTGTGTGTGTGTGTGTGTGTGTGTGTGTGTGTATACTTTTCTTTATTGTTCTACCAAATTAGTAGTCTGTAGATGAACGCAATCACCTGCAAATTTCAGACGATCAATTTTTTAGCCATGACGAACATGTTAATGCAATAACCAATTACTGACTAAAGGACAATGACTGAGGTCAGGCGTTGCCTCGTCTAATTAAGACACAGCAATGATAAAGATTACAAAAATAATAAACTCAATTCAAATATACCCACATAGACCGGCAGGAAAGCGTAGTGGTTCTAGTGCAAGTGAAATAAATATTTTTAGGAACATATTTATAGGTTTGCGGTGGTTAACATTGACAGATCACGTGAGCAGCAATATGGTGTTGGAGAGGATGAAAACGAAAAAAAACTAATATTAGAACCAGTAAGAGATCACTGAGAACTCTGGGACGCGTAATGAGGAAAGAGGTATATAGGGAAAGAGTCAACAGGAAAAGGAGCGTAGGTTATATTTGACGGGATTGAGCAAATTAATCGCGGGCAGGATTTGTGAGAAATAATAATTGTATAGATATTAAGATATAGAAATGAGAGGAGCAAGTGGATGTCAATGGTCGCCTAAGTCTTGAAAGGACAAGGTACATAAAGAAGAAGAAGAAGAAGAAGAAGAAGAAGAAGAAGAAGAAGAAGAAGAAGAAGAAGAACTAAAAGAAGAAGAAAACAGTGAATTAAAGTGGGGTTAAAAGAAAACACAGCGTAAGTTACATTTAAAACATAGAATTGAAAGTACAGAAAAAAAGGAAGATCCGTAAAAATATGCTTTAGTTTCTATAGGTAATGATATAAACCAGGTTATTGGGAAAAAAAGAAATACACATCGAGAAAGACAGAAAAGATTAAAATTAAAATTAAAATTAAGAAAGAAAGATCGAAAAGAAGACCGAATATGATGAAATTTTCTTTTTTTTTATTTATGTGACGTGTCCCTTTAGAACGTTGTCGAACATGAATTTTCACATTAGTCCGTCCCATGTAGCTCTTAATTAATTGCCATTTTGTATCTTAGACATTGTTCATCTATCGATATACCCAAACCTCGACAGGTAGATTATTGTATTCCGCAGTCCTACATGTCTTCAAACTCTCTTGTGTGAGTCAACTATTCCAAAATCGCTTACCTTATTGCGCGCGTTAGAAAGTTCATCTGACTCTTCCTGTGTGTTCCATTTTGTTTCTACTTTCGGTAAAATTTCTTCGATACTTGCATTCCTCGGTGCATGATATTCTCAGCATTATTGTGTAGAACCGCATTTCTGTTGCGTCAAACCACTTCTTTATCTTTGAGAAGAATATCTCGCATTTAGTCAGATAAGAGCTGTGAGTTTGCGTAAAATTTCAACACGCTTTACCTTCTTTTCTAATAATATGCTTATGTTTTTTCATAATTTGCTTAAATTTTGCAAGGCATCGTTTTCTATCAAAATGTGGGTTCTGAGGTCACTTTTGCATATCCCGTCCTCGATTAAAGCACTTCTCAGCCGGTTAATATCTAATAAATAAAGAAATACTTAAGAAAAACGCTATCACAAATAAGAATGTAATGAGGAAAAAATAAAAGAAAACAGACAACGTGGAAATGAATATACTATACAAGAAAATAAAGAAAGAATAATATTAATTATGAGAAGCACAAAAGCAAAGTAAATGAAAAAATACAAAGAAATGTCTCAGGCACATAATAAAGGAAGAGGACTTAGAGAATTTCTCACGCACAGTACATACGGAGGAGTTAAAATATCTTCCTGGCATATTTTTGTGTCAGGTAGGGACCAAAATCATCTCTCAGTTGCGTCTCTGTCCTCGAAGTGCGGCTCAGTTGTAGATCCGTCCGCTAGGACAGGTTTGCTTCTGAGAAAAATTACACTGTGCGGATGCCTGGTACCGAGGAACAGTGTACCGCGAGCGCATCTACTCATTGCAGCAGAGGGTTGAACGAGGTGCTAGTCACGACTGGGGAAGTTTTTTTCCTGTGCCCGCGTTCGGATTCCCCACCTTTAAAAGACCTTGTGTCACATCTCGCTCCACTGGGGGAATGGGGTAAATATCCATACAGAAGTGTCAAAAAGAAACAGCAAATAAGTTACGTAACCTGTTTGTCTAAATGGATGGCTGACCAGGAATAAGGGATTATGCAAAAATACAAACCTACAAAGAGCATATTGTCGAGGAGAGCATTTTTTAGAGTCCCTGTTTTCAGAGAAAAATAAACAGTTAAAATTTCACTGGCACTTAATTTTAAAAATGTACTTTGAGAATTTAACATTCTCTTGATATTTTGATGTCAAGAGCAACAGAGGAAAATAGTGAATATCCGACCAAAACAAGATTGTTTAAATAGAGAGCAGATTAATGATATGAGAGATAGCGAAAAGACAAATATGTCTGAGATCTACAGAGGGCAGCCTTTTGAAGAGAATTATGTTTACCGATTTTCTGAATTTCCAGGTCGCATAGAAGAAGAAGAAGAAGAAGAAGAAGAAGAAGAAGAAGAAGAAGAAGAAGAAGAAGAAGAAAGGAATGTATAATTGAAGGAATAGGAAATAATAATCAAGAAATAATAATCAAGAAAGGTTTAAACTAATGCATATTTTAAAAAGTAACTGTCGAGAATATATAGTTATAATTATGCTAAGATTAGTCTTGCATGAAGTCACAATGGTGAGAAAATTATGGATGATTGGCAATCTCATATGAGTTGCATTCATAGAGACTAGGTGAAGCTTCCTGAAAAGAACAACGTTTAAAGTGCAAACAAAAATATAAAATCCACTTCTCGGCGTGTAAAATCAAGAAAATGGAAAAATTTAATTTAAAAGGTGACTGTAGATACTAAAAGCTAACTAGGTTAGGAGAAAATAAACGATCTGAATGTAAGAAAAGAGATCAAATTAAATCAGATTTAAAGAAATACAATAACTGAAATAATGAATCAATTGAATCTATGTGCTATTCCTGATTTGTCATCTAAGGCAATATATTTGCGTTAAGTCGTTTACCTATATTAATATATGATAGATTGTAAATTTCTATTTACCAAAACGGAATTAGTCTCCTGTATAATATACGCTGTTAAAACATTTCGATACTATATTGCTTAGTTGTGCGTTGTGGGGCCGTGTATGACGGATTAGAACCACAAATCGAAGACCAGATTTCGAATTCTAGTTGAATTCATTACATTCATTTACGCACAAAGAACCTTCGAAACGTTATTAAACCGTGTTTTCTTTCTCCAGATTTACAGTAAATACAGGACATATTAGATTCTATAGCTTTGCTTGGCAACCAGTTTACTGCAGAAAGTAATGGCAAACTATTTTGGGAAAAATTTTGACCAGTCAGTCATATCTCTTTCGAGGCATGATTGCCCAAGCATTTATCACACACGGCACATACCTAACTGAATATAGTGCTTAAATCATTTACGTTTTGATAATTTTGCAGTATTTGGTGAAACAACCTCTACCATAGCATATTCTACATTCAAGTTAATTTTCAGTGATGTTTAAACCTAGATACATGAAGTGTTTGGAATTTGCTATCAAATTAATCAAGAAAAGATCAATATTCAGACCCAAAATATTGGTTAGAATATTTTGAAGGAATTTCTAATTATGTTTAAATTACTCAAGCATGAGAAAATAATAGTGAAGAACTAATGGATGTTTAACAATCACAAAAATTGGGCTTCATGAAGACAAGACTAAAAGTAGTGAATAACTTTATGTTAATGACATCAAGTAAACTGCAAGAAATAAATAAAATGCTATTTCTGCGCATGCAAAGTTAAAAACAAAATGGAAAAGATGTAAAATGTGACCGTATATCAGAAAATCCAAATTGTGTAGGAAAAACAAAATCAAAATAAAAAGATGTAAAATGTGACCGTATATCAGAAAATCCAAATTGGGTAGGAAAAACAAAATCAAAATAAAAAGATGTAAAATGTGACCGTATATCAGAAAATCCAAATTGGGTAGGAAAAACAAAATCAAAATAAAATGATGTAAAATGTGACCGTATATCAGAAAATCCAAATTGGGTAGGAAAAACAAAATCAAAATAAAAAGATGTAAAATGTGACCGTATATCAGAAAATCCAAATTGGGTAGGAAAAACAAAATCAAAATAAAAAGTCTGGATGGAGAAAAAATAGCAAAACAAGTTTGGAAGAAACGACGACAATTTAAGAATTATAAAGATTGAAAAAAATGTGGGATTTGATAAGGAAAATAATCCCAAAATTCATCAGCGTAAAAGAAAATACTGTAGTGCATGACACAAGACGCGAATTAAAGTAACAACAGTTCAAAGATATTAAATGTGAAGACTACAAACATAATGTCTTTTAAATAAGTACAATAACAATTTTCACACAGATGAAAAGAATGATTATTCAGCTAAAATTTCCTTTGATAATTCCCATAGCTAACAAACAAAAAACAAATAGAAATAATTGTTGTCTTTTGCTACACATTCCGTCGAAATGTATTCGAAATAATTTGGGGAAAAGCTACTGAAATTCATACTCCATTTTTTAAAATTATTGGTCAATCATGTTTTGTGGATTTATTTTTGCTTCATAAAATTGAATTATTCTTTGTAAAATCCCGTGCCAATATGAGGTGTAGTTTAATGATAAGTTATATGCCGGTGTAAGATGCAGTTCAATAACAATTCGGTTCCCTTAATTTCAAGTGAACTTAATATTTGATTTACTTCATTAACGTGTATATTCAAAGAAAACAGGGGTCAAATGAATATCCCTATTAAGAGATGCAGGGATTCCGAACATGAAAATTGTAAAGTCTCCTGGAACTTTCAAAAAAACAAAGTTTACGCGTAGTTTTGTTGAATTGCAAGACAAATTCTTTTGATCTGTGTTTATTAGTGTAACGATTCAACTAATATTTTTGTAGTAACTTCTATATAAATACTAATCTTGATTTATCTGCCGTACCGTTCCTGATTTTTTACTTAAAGCAGTGTAGCTCTCCAATGGTATGCATTCAACTAATTCCATAGTTACTGTCACCTTATCTAACCCTAATCTCCTAAAATCGTGTTAACCTGAAGAAAATGAGCTCCTGAACCGCTTCATGTTCTAAATAAATACCTCGATAATATTTGCTTCCCTTCTTTTATTGTTCCAGTCAACTCAATTAATTTACTTTATCGTTCAGATTATCGGCAACTAGGCCTATTACCAGATTTTTTTTAGCAAACTACTATAGGTTCTAATCTATTCTGAATTTGTTAATTATCTCAAATTGCAGAGTCTTTAAAAAATTAATATAATTATTACTTCTGAAGTAATATAATATATAATATAATATAATAATATACATAATGTAATATAATAAATATAATATATAAGAATGTTGAAGGTCAGGTTTTGGTTTTGGAAAATTCAAAAGCCTTTTAAAGAGTTTGGTGGACCGGTTTTCGTCAGAATTTGAAAGGTTATTTTATTTACTACCTAAATTTTAAATTGGTTATGTCATTCTTTCAAATCGTGATATGAAAGTTGTCCTGGACAGCTACAATTCTGGATATGATTTACTAATGCTGTTATACTCCACGACTCTTATTTTGTTCCTAATTTTCATCAGTGACATTAATATTGATGTCACTACTTTAATTGGTACATATCTTGATGACACAATTATTTCATTCTGTGTTGATAGAGAGTTTAATTATTTAAATATATTCAAATTGGCAGTTGATCTAAAATTATTTGACGTCCTTCTTTACTGAGGCAAACATTATTAGTTATCCAAAGCAAAAAATCGTGGATCAAACCTTCTCACCCGTAGACCTAGCAATGGGCTCAGTATAATCGTTCCACTTCATGAGAGACCGTGTTGACGCAAAAAATCAGTCCCTTAGAGAGTAGCTCATGCTAAAGAGAAAAGGGACATATGATAAGATCCATTCACATTCATTGAACATTGCATTTATCAATGCTAATCTGTTTTATCTAGCAATATTTTAAACAATATGCCTTAAAAGTGAAATAAATAGTTGCTTTTGCGCAGCAATAAACTAATCTCGGAGTCGAGAGGCGAACGTCTGCCAGAAATCTTGAGCTACGGTAGGTACACAAAATCAGTTTTCGGAATTAATAAAAATTAGCTGCGATAATATTGATATGTACAGAAAGTTAATTTGAAATATCTTAACATTCACATGTATTCTCGCCATCGAGCTGTATCTCTCGCAATACAAAAATTTTTAAGCAAAGGTTTTTTACAAAGACTGACTTAGAGGCAATATTGACAAAATCAAAACAATAATGGAAAACTTTTAAAAAAGAGCTTAAATTTGAAAGCAAAATTCATATATATATATAATATAATATATATATATATATATATATATATATATATATATATATATATATATATACTAAATCAGAAATAAACAATCCCCTCCCTTATATGTGTGTGCATGTGTGTCTGTGTTAGTAAGTGGCTCTCTGTGTGTATGAGCATATGTATGTTTGTGAGTGTGTTTATCTACATGTTTATATATATATATATATATATATATATAGTTATATAGTTATATATATATATATATATATATATATATATATATATGTACATACTTATATTGTAAGTGAATGAATATATAAAAAAGGTTCATATATATTCACAACGTTTCAATATGTATTATTTCTGCCTTGTTTATTTTATTTTAAGCGACATGAAAGCATCAGGCGACAAAACATCTCAAATGCAAAAAATTATCTGAATGTCGGAAGTGAAATATTGAAAGGAAAACTCAATAAAAACGCCGAATATATCGACTGTAGGAGTGAAAATCGAATGCATCATGAAACAAACAATTGTAAGAAAATATCTTGATCTACACAAACAGAACAAAATCCCAGGTAGCTTCACCACGATGATTGTTCCCTGTATAGGATGTGGTTTCCGGCTTTCTCTTTTACAATCTTTTCACTCTTTTCTTTTGTCTTTTATTTTCTTCAAATAGAGTAGATAGACTAAACTATCTCCCGGTTCACACTCCAGCCACGTGTATTGAACAGGTGAAGAGGCTCATCCCTTGTTCCCTGTTTAGGATGTTGTTTCCGGCTTTCTCTTTTCTAATGTTTTCCCTCTTATGTAGCCCCCTGTGCATCAGTGGCGTTAGCGCCTTGCTCGTGGTTATATGATTAAAAATAAAAAAGATATATATATATATATATATATATATATATATATATATATATATATATATAACGTGACAATTAAATAAGAATCAACTGATAAGATGATGGTCTTATTATTATTAAAAATGACTGTCAATCTGTTGTGCTTTTTACCTCAACACGATTGATTTTCGAAAGCCTTTGATTACTGATAGAGCTCAATACTTTTTCATTAATACAGAAAAACAAAATATATATATATATATATATATATATATATATATATATATATATATATATTTCAAGAAGTAATAGGAGGATTTGAACAATTATTAAGTAAATCATCGAGCTTTATATTCGACGTCAACAGAATGCAGAAAGCAGTGGACGGCCGTGTCATCCTATATTTGGGAATCTTCAGCAGTGCGCATTATTAAGCTGGTTATTAAGCTGATGTTGTACCAACTGTACCATGGAACCTGGTGACGAAAAGGTAACAACTTAAGCTCAATGAAGAGTCCCAAATATAGGACGAAACGGCCGTCCACTGCTTTCTGCATTCTGTTGAGGTCGAATATATAGCTCGATGATTTACTTAATAATTGTTCAAATCCTCCTACTATTTCTTGAATTATATCTCTGTGCTTCAACCACGAAACACGTTATGGATTTAGCGGCTTGGTTGGAGAAGTTGTGGCTTAGGGAGGCACTATCCTATGGGCAAAGGAGATTGGATTAGTTCCACCACGGACTTCGTGAGGAGCGGCGCACTTCATCGAGCTTAATTCCTTACCTCTTCGTCACCAGGGTCCGTGGTACAGTTTGTACAACATCAGCTTAATAACCAAAACTGTCTGGGTGCTATTCCTGGTAGTGGATGCGCACTGCAGAAGAGTCCCAAATATAGGAGAAAACGGCCGTCCAGGGCTATCTCCATTCTGTTGAGGTCGAATATAAAGCTCAATGATTTACTTTAATATAGATAGATAGATAGATAGATCTTCATGTGTATTTGCATGTGTAAATATTGTGTAAGATTTTAGATATATGCGTGTGTAATGTCTTATACTGGTAGAAGTTGTCATGTATATGTGTTCATACACACTCACCTACGCACGATTGCATACGCACGCACGCACACACACACAATTATACATTCATAGATAGGCTCATCCCTTGTTTCCTGTTTAGGATGTGGTTACCGGATTTGTCTTTTCCAATCTTTTCACTCTTACGTAGCCCCCTGCACATCAGTGGCGTTACCGCCTTGCTCGGGGTGATATGATTAAAAAAAAAGGGACATACATACATATACACATTTGAAAGTAAACAGTAGTTATTTTGCAAAATAATGCATTTATAGAACTTAATATTCTTTAATAATCATAAAGATTCTAATTTTACTGATATTTGTAAATTTTACGTAGATCAGCCCTTATTAAAATCGCAGATTTTGCTCTAAGAGGAGAAGCAGTCCTCTTTACTTAATTCATTTCTCATTTTCTTTTCTCGCGCTTTGCAACACTGGCATCTTGAATACTCGACTCACTCTGTAATATATTTTGACATTTTGTTTCAACAATCTGTTAATCAGAAACATCGTATTCATATGAGCTAATACTGATCATACTGATTGGGGCAATTTCTGCGATTTGCTTCGAGACATTATCTGGACTGGTATTTTCAAATTAAAAATCGAGAACGTTACCAATACTGTTTTCTCCATGTCCAAATCTTCATTCCATTTCTTAAATACCAGTTGAGACTTCAATTTTCTACATGTTTCACACTAGCTTGCTTTGTCACTATAGAGCACAGTATCAAATATTTTCAACTATAACAGTGTGACAGCTCTCCTCACAACAGTCTCCTATTTGTTACTGCTCGTATAAAATTTAAAATTTTCTACAAAGCAGTAAGTCTTTTTTTGCTGTCAGAATGAGTCATCGTATTTCAGCTACAATTTTTCGCTTATTTGATTACTGTTGGCTTTGAAATAGTGTATTGAATAAATGTATGTTCTACTTTTTTTAAAATCAGTTTGTCGTGTTATACATTTTTGCTGATTTTTCATGTATATAATTCTCATCAGTCTCTATTCTTGATTCATCTGGTGTAATCCTAATTTTACACTTGAAACTAAGATTTCTTTCAATAATATGCATATAAGTCCTTCTTTCTGCTATCATGTCTAACCTGTAATCTCCCAAAGCATGTGAACCTGACCCTATCTTTGTAATAGTCATTTTTTTCTCGAACTGAATCTTTTTCACTCTAAATTGTATAAGAACTTCGCTGCATCATGTTTTACTGTCTGCTGAAAATTCTTTACTCTTGCCCTAATTTTAAGAACGCTGATGAAATTTCCGCCCCTTCCAAGCATCGATCTAACTCTGTTTGAAAAATTGCTAGAGACCTTAATCAAGGCTGAATTAGTTAAATATCGGTGACATTTCTCAGACAAGCAATTTGACGTTCGTTTCTTCAGAACAACTGTTAATTGTGGAAATACACTATCTAACTGAAAATAAAGATTCTGCAGCTTCAGACACCTTAAAGCATTCGACATGGTTTGAAATTCAGGGCTTCTTGATAATCAAAATGTTACGTTGTCTCCGGACACATCTGCAACTGAACCTGGCAAAGGATGCATTCCAGAAGTTGTGTAAAGTATTAAGAAACAGGACAATTTCGCTACAAGCAAAAAAGGGAGTACTGGATTGCTATGTGTTGTCAGTTCTCCAATAGACACTGAATGCCTGACAATGTCGAATCAACTGAAATGCGCTATCATGGATCGAGCATGTGAGCAATAATGATGTTTGGAAATGATGGAAACGAAAAAGAAATTAATACTGAGTATTAGGAAGAGACAGCTGAATTTCCTGGTACATGCAATGAGGAAGAAGGTCTTGGAGAACCTAATACTAACAGGCCAAAGAGAGGGAAAAATAGACAGGGGAAAACAGTGTATAACATATTTCAAGGACTTGATCAGGTGGATGACGGAACGAGAGTTGCATAGTGTAACAGGAGAATGCGTGCGATGAGGCACTAGAAATAGGCAGACGTGGAAAGTCATGAACGCCTACGTCCTGAAAGTAGAAAGTATATAGAAGAATAAGAAGAATTTGTTTTAAATCTTGAAAAGAAAGTAATCCTGAATGACCACTATCTTAGGTTCTTTCGAGCTAAAGCACGTGACTGCTAGTGTTTCATCCTTGTTCCTTCTTTTATTTTGATTTTCATTAAGTATTTTCCCAATGACACCATTTATAATCTTGATATCTACGCTGATGACACGCCCGCTTAATTCTTTCTCGAATGTAAGAATCATGAATTTGATAATGTTAAAATTGTAGCTTATATCATAATCTACCGTGAGTCTGTTGTTACTGATGAGAGATGTCTTGTGAATTTTAATATTTTCCATACGCAAACTGATAATTTATAACCCTGTCAGGTTTTTTATCGTTAAACTGGTGAATAATCCTAAGGAGAGTGAATCGCTACGCATTTTTGTGCTAACATTCCCGCTTGACATGGAATAGAAGGCGTATTTTTAATCCATGACTAAGTCAGCTGCCAAAAATTTGGCTCACTATGACGTGCTAGACGTCATTTCTCTCCAGAATCTATCTTACATTTTTATAAGTCTACCATTCACGCATGATTAGAATGTTGTTGCAGCATATGATCCGGTGCTCCTCTATTTATCTAGAACTACGTAGAAAAGTATCAACAATATTTTTGGTCTAGATTTGGCGTCTCTGCTTCAATCACATTCCAATACCGTAAGACAGGTTCCCAGCGTCATTTCTATAAATAATTTCATGGTAATTGTTCAGAATAACTCTTAACCATGGTGACAAGACTATTAGAATTTATGTGCACTACAGTCAGTCAGTCAGTTAAGTGCCATACGTGATACACGCTTGGGCGATCATGTCTCGAAAGAGACATGACTGACTGGGCAGAAGATTATCCTGCAGTAGGTTGCCATTGCTTTCTGTGGTAGACTGGTTGCCGACCAAGGCTATAGAACCCAATCTGTCATGCTATTTAACCCATAACTGGAAGGAAGAGACGGATTAATACCTTTCCCAAGGGTATTTGCGCGTAAGTGAATACAATGGATTCAACTGGATTTCGAACTCGGCTCCTCGGTTTCTCGTTCCGAGCCGATATCCACTGTACCACAACGCACATCCATGTGCACCAAAATACAGGTGAAAAGGTGTCACCAATCTTTTGTTAAGTGAGCGACATTTAATCGTAAATTCTATGCTAACAGCTTCTTTTCTCGTATTTCTCGTTTCTAGGAATACATTCTGTCGCCGGGCTTTCGATCCAAATTTTATCTGCAAAATTTAAATGCAATGTCAGTTGCTATCTGCTGGCTTTTTGTTTACTCTTCTTTTGTTCTCTTTTCCTAGCATATTTTTATGATTCTCACCCTTCCACGCCTATTAACTCCTTGCATCTCGGTTCTTTTACTGTCCTCCTTGGGTTGAAGAAAGTTTGAAAAAACATGACACAAATTTTCTGTAGTAAAAATATATCCTTATTTTAACTGGAGAAAAATGACATTAGATTTGAGCTCAATGAATTAGTACTGTTTTGCCTCCAGCTATTCTTTAAATAGAAGGACAGATTGGCCTTTGTACTTTGTTTGGCTACCAGTCTACCAGAGAATGTCAATGTACAATGAGAAAATATGTGAAAAGTCAAGCATATCTCTCTGGAAAAATTATCACCCAAGCGTATATCACACATGGCACTTAACCGAAAGTAGTATATCAATCGGAGTCTAACCGGACTGATAAGCTGAAACAGATCTGTCTGCAGATGACTATATAGCTGTATCACAGCTCATCAGTACGGTTAGACATCCGATTGCTTTTTACCCAGGATTGAAACCCGAGAGAGTTAGCGTCAGTCGGCGATTCTACCTCTGAGCTCTGGGCGCTCGGTAGAAAGAAATAGACTTTTTAGCGTGTACATTATCATTATACACACGCCCAATACCTGAGAGTGTTTTAATTCACTGCTGAATAAACGATGCGTAGATGCCAGAGCTGCTACCAGGGTGCGAGAGCGTAATATATATATATATATATATATATATATATGTGGTAATTAATGTGCCAATATAAACTGTTATAAAAAACTATACTCCTATCACTGAGTGATCACACACTTATACCTAGGTCCCAACCTTTTACTGTGAAACTAATAAAGTTTAAGAGAAAATTCTACTCCAACATCTTTTCTTGCACATTTTGCCTGCAGAATTTTCCCGCTTAATTACTTCCCTGATAGTTAGAATTTCCAAGAATTTGAATGTAAAGTCAATAGTCATCTTCTATCTCACTAACATGCATCCTCTCTCTCATGTTCCTTTCTCTGTCGACTCCACTCTCATCAGTATCGTAATCCTTCTATTACCCACTTCCTGACACCGCCTATAGCCTGTCACTCTTTATCATAACTTTCTCCTATGTAACCTGCACAACAGTGGCAGTAAAGTGGCGTGTTTTGGGCGATAATATTATATATATATATATATATATATATACATATATACGCTAAAAGGTCTGCCTTCTTCCACCGAACGCCCATAGCCCAGTGGTAGAGTCGCCGGGTTTCAATCCTGGGTTAAAAAGCAATCGGAGTCTAACAGTACTGATGAGCTGCGATATATATATATATATATATATATATATATATATATATATATATATATATATATGTTGTAAGGCAGTTATAGAACACGTAGGTTTTAAACCGAATGTTCATGCATTTACTTTTATAAAGAGTGCTCGATACAACGTAGAAATTTATATTGTGATGGTTTTTACAATGGTTTATAAAAGCATTGTATCAATACATAAAATCTTTGCGTTTCGGAGCTACGAGTGCCCCTCATCTGGTGATACGTGGAAATGAATCATA
The DNA here is from genome assembly GCA_037127315.1 of Ascarosepion bandense. Taxonomy (NCBI): domain Eukaryota; kingdom Metazoa; phylum Mollusca; class Cephalopoda; order Sepiida; family Sepiidae; genus Ascarosepion; species Ascarosepion bandense. The sequence continues at coordinate 1,745,156 of JBBBDQ010000554.1, read as the reverse complement.
AATGGTGAAGACGGTTTATTTTGGGTAATATGATATGTAAGTGAATGTGAGATGGGAGTTTAGTATGATCTAGCCGGCCGTTTGTAGCCATAGAGATGCAGTCTTGGGTTGGGAGAAGTGTACGGCTTAGCTTTGCTTTGGACAGGTCACTTTTTAATTTTGTCTAGGTAATTCTTGTATTGGGATGTAAGATTTTTTAAGAGAAGTAGACTTTTTTTATTTTTCTACTATCTGTGAGTGGATAGAATAGAGTTACTATTAATGTTGTGTCAGTTTATTTGCTTTTATTTATAAGATATTCGATTTCTTTTATTTTGAGGATTAAATATGGGTATTAATTAGCTTTTGTGAGGGGATTATTTTATGTGAATGAGGTATATTTTGGTTAATTAATTTTTTTGTAATACTATGCTTTTATAAACCATTGTAACAACCATCACAATATATGTATATATAAATATAAATTTTACGCTGTCACACTCTGATTGAGCACTCTCGATAGATGGTAGATTTTGCAAAAACAGTAGCTACTTGAGCATCTACACATCGCTCATTCAGTAATGAATTAGAGCACTCTAACTGTTAGTGCACGATACATCTTCCGCTAAAATTTTGCCTCCTTCTACCGAGCGCCCTAGCTAAGAGGTAAAATGGCCGGGTCGGGTTTCAATCCTGGGTAAAAGCAATCGAATGTCTAATCGTAGTAATCAACTGTGATACGGCAAAATAGATCGGTTTGTGGATGGCTCTCTCTCTATATATACATATATATAAATATATATATATATAAAGAGAACCGTAATACGTAACTTAGCCGATGCGTTTCGTATAAAATTGACATTTTATCGGGCAATATGAGGATTTCTTGGCAAGAAATATCTATAACGAAGGTTGATATTACTTCTGCAGAAATTTTAAATTTGAGATACGACATGAATATTAATGAAGCTAGATGAAATGTTTTATTAAGCTATAGTTTGACATATGTGTCCTAATTTAATGTTAAATAATGAAGAGTGGGTAAATTATTTTTTTTATTTCAGTTAAGTCGAGGTTAAAGGTGTACAATGTTTTATAGTTTTGAGTCCCCTGGGATTCAATTTTTATAAACAGTGCTCAATGCAATAAATATTGTAGAGCTTAATATAATCAGATAATTATGAATTAAATGTGCAGAAATGTACATCATTTTCACAACCAACATCTAAAATTGCCTGGTGACGAGATTCTATCTGAAAACATAGAAATTTCCGTGTCGCAATGAACATTTTATTTATTATTTATATATATTACATAGTTTCAAAAATATTTTTGATACAAATTTTATATATATATATATATATATATATATATATATATATATATATATAATATTTATCAATAATATTTTTTGAACGACTGTATATAAGAAGTCTGCGTATATATATATACAATTCTATCGGATTTCGTTTAAGTACCTTCCCTAGCAATAAAAAGTTTTGGAAAATTCTAAAATTAAATAATTTAATGCTTTAGAAGAAAGTAAACTAAACACTAGTTTAGAATACTCCATTAAAAACAAAATAGGTAGAAATAAGCAGAAATCACGAAGCATACATTATTTGCTTTTACCAACCCTTAAATGGTAGCATCCAAACTAACATTGGTAAACTCTTCCCTCTATCAATTCACGAACGTTTCTAACATTCGCTCACACTAATAAAAATATCTTCCATAAAACCAATGCTAAAGTCAGTTATAGTTGCTTTACAAACAGAGATAAGTATATTTCACAACATAATAAAATAATATCGAACAAACATTTGTTCCAAATAAACAACATCTTTCACCTAACTTTCTAATAATTGCAACTGCCGAAAATTAAAACCTGCCCATTTAATGGCCAATGTATGTCCGAAACTATTGTTTAAAGTGCTCGAAATTATTTGGATGATAGTGACAATAACTTTTATATTGGAAACAATTCTAACAGGTGAAAGATCAACAACCACCTTTTACTAACAGGCTAGACAGAGGGAATAAAAGACAGGGGAAAGCAACGGATAACATATTTTAAGGATGGATGATGGAACGAGTGGATGATGGAACGAGGGTTGCATGGTGTAACAGGAGAAGGCGTGCTAAGAACCACAAGGGATGGGGAGACGAGGAAAAGCCATGATAGCCTACGTCCTGAAGGGACAGGGCACATACAAGAAGAAGAAAAAGAAGAAGAATATTTGAATATTCAAAAAATTCCTGTTCATCATTTAAGCCCCTACTTTTCCCTGTATTATTTATTTTAATTTTTTTATTTTAAATTTTAAATGTAAAATTAAAATTTATATCTATATATAACTTCAGGATACTTAAATTTTTAATGTTATTAACAAAACACCAGTAACTTAAGTTTATATGATTCAATTCCCATGAAAATTGAGTCAATTAAAATTCAAATCAGTTAAACTGTCAGTTTGACTTATGCAACTGATTATTTTATAACACATGATACTGTTAGTTGCAACTTAGATGTATATATATATATATATATATATATATATATATATATACTGCTCTGTTCATTTACTGAGCAGAGTTTTATTAACACCTATACAATTATAGTATGCATATGCGCACCCTCATATGTATATTTACTAATTTACATCACTATATATATATATATATATATATATATATATATATATATATATATATAAATGTGTGTCTGCGTATGTGTGTGCATCTGTGTGAGACAAAATGATTATTTTGAAATATTTTTACAATTACTTAGAAAAGGTTATCACAATATTCATTCAAAAAAGTCTATCATGGTCCATATTAATTATATATTGTAACATCGATGGAAAAGCAAATAGATCGTTAAACAAAAAAATGGTTACATTTAAAATGCTTCAAAGTTTTCAAAGTTAGAAACACATTCCTGAGACTAGCAGCAAGAAGAGAAATATCGTAACAAGTGTGGACACAATCTTTTAGATACGTTTGCTCAAGAAAGAGGGAAAGCCAATGTTTACACGTCAACAGATAAAAAGAAATAATGTAAAATGTATATCTATATCTATAGGTATATATGTATGAGTTTGGTTATCGATTCATACCTTTGTGTTTGTCACAAAAAATTTTGAAGTCTTCAATGAAGTATGAAGGAGCTAAAATCAATGTTGAAAGGCGAGTTCTGAATGCAGAAAGGAAGCAAACAAAATGAATTATAATCCGTTGATGGAGATTGGAAGGAAATGTTTTAAATCGAGTTATCTTTGAAAAGTTTGTACTCTGTTTTGTCTTGTTTTGTTTATTAGTTCTTTTGCGTTGTCGCTCTTCTCTCTTGCGGATGAAATAGGTTTGAAAGATTAAAAAGTAACAGTAACCTAACAAGAACACAAGAGCATTTGCTATTTTTTACATTTTTCAACCACATGCTGCTTAGAATCTTCGCTCGATTTTGTTCATCATATATATACATATATACTTTTCTCAGTACCGTTTCTCTCTCTCTCACGCTTTCTGCTCAACAACTGCCACAGAAATATAGCGCAATTTTCTTACATTTATGTATGAGACCATATAGACGAATGAATATATATTCTCGAAAACAAAAGCTCTCTCACACAGTTAATATATATATATATATATATATATATATATATATATATATATATATGCGAACTTACTTTATAATTGATAAAGTGGAGATTGCACATAATTTAAATTTATATCACTTTAAAGTTTTTGCTATATTCATCCCTGTCAAATCCATTTTTCAGCATTCAGTACATATTTAAAAAGATTTACAGATGATACATCTATTTAAATGCGATGTAATTATTTACTGAGTCAGCTCGCTAAAATAAACCGTAACTAAATTCTGTCTCCTACTGTCTGTCAATATATATATATATATATATATATATATATATATATATATATATATATACATACTATAGTCATCAATATCACAGCGCATCAGTAGACTCCGATCGCTTCCTAACCCAGGATTGAAACCTGGCCGAATCGGCGATTCTACCCCTAGGCCACGAGCGTCCGGTAGAAGATGGCAGACGTTTTAGCGCGTATAAACACGCCCAATAGCTAGAGTGCTCTAATTCATTATTGAATGAGCGATGCGTATATGCCGGAGTAGCTACTGTTTACAAAGCCTCCCACTCTTCCCATATATATATATATATATATATATATATATATATATATATATATATATATATTCGATTGAAGCTCTGTTTGGTTATTAGACATTATATTTATTTACAAAAATAAGGAAATTTAATAAATAAACACAGAGACTAGCGAAATGTAGGTAACTATTAGAAATATTGTTTAAGTGATGATATATATTGATCATTTAATTACATAGTTTCTAGTTATAAAAGATTAGACCAATGCACATTTATATTAGAGATTGTTCAGTACGCTTATATTGCATAACTTTTTAATATTTTCCATTTGTAAACGAGTTATTACACTTCATAACTCGTTTAAAATTGGAATGTCTACCTACCTATCTATATATATATATATATATATATATATATATATCGTGGCATATTGTGGCAAGACCAGGTGCCTAACACTAAGGTCTTGTCTCATGCAGGTCTGCCCAACATGTTTATACTCCTTAAACAACTCAGAATCAGATGGCTAGGACATGTCCACCGCCTGTCAGATGATTGCAACCCACACAAACTCGGTATGGAAGTTGGCCTATGGAAGAAGACCCACTTGTAGGTCAGAGCTGCCGTAATGTGACATCATAAAAAGCCAGAACAAGGTTGTGGGTATCAACACAGAGTCATGTGAGAGCTTAGCATTCAACCAGTCCAAGTGGAGAAAAAACAAACCAAACTACTCAAATCAGGAAAGGAGCAGCTAACACAATCCACTGTAGGGAGGCGGGTACGGAGAAAGCAAAGTGACAATCCCGACAGACCAGAAATAGAGCATAAACTCAGCCTCTGCAAAAGGGACTGTAACTCCCGCATCTGCTTCTACAGTCACATACGCTGATGCTACAGCCAAGTAGACAAATAGGATGCTAACTATCGTAAACCCTGACTGACTGAGCCCAACTAAAACTACTCTACCTTTCTTTTTCTCTTTGCCCGTCTGTTGTTGTCTCTGACGCTGTTTCTCGGTCTCTCTTCATATATATATTAGCGATTACAGAATATTTCTAGGGGTTACACATATTAGAATAGAAGCTCTGTTTCATTATTAGAAATTATATTCATTTACAAAAATAAGCAAATACATTGTTCAATAAGTAAACAGAGCGTCTAGGGAAATATAAATATCTATAACAATATCCCTTAATTGATGAAATATTATATATATATATATATATATATATATATATATATATATATATCATAGCATTTACTGGCAAGACAAGATGCCCAAAAGCCCTGTGTCACCTGCGTAAGAAAGGATCTTAGACAATTAGCATGTACATATTTCTACATAAATATTAATGCTCTATATTTGTATATCTATGCGAATTCTTTCGTCACACATATGACGCATAGATTGATATAGGTAGCGAAGGCATATTATATATATATATATATATATATATATATATATATATATAGTCATCCACAGAGAGATCTGTTTTGCTGTATCACAGTTCATCCTTACGATTAGACGTCCATTTGCTTCTAGCGATGATTGAAACCCGACCGAATTGATATTAGTCAGCGAATCTACCTCTGAGCTATGGGCGCTTGGTGGAAGACGGCGGATTTTAGTGCATTATGTACAATGTAAAGACACAGAAGTAGCCGAGAATGTTCAAATTCATTACTCAATAAACGATGCGTAGTTGCGTGAGTAGCTGATGCTTTTTCGAAATTTATCATACATCCATATTGCTCAATCGGAGTGTGAGAGTGTAAAGTATTTTTAATGCCTAAAAAGTGGGGTTTTAAGATATTTTTTAATGCTCATTTATAATGATAATACTGATTTTATCAGGTTTTGAAGAATTTTTCAATAATATTTTAGATTTTAGAAAACTGATGTTGTTTTCTAATTTTTTTTAATTAAAAATTTATTGCTGGTAAAAACATTTTTTCCTTCAAATATGTATTATTAGCAATATTTTCTTTAAAGAATATATTTTTCCATGAAAGTATTTTTATGTATACATTTCTATAAAACTATTTGTATATTTGCATAGTGTTTTGAACCCAATTTGGGGTTTAACTATTTACTACAACACCGGGTCAGGGTGGACCTAGGAACAACAGCAATTAAAAAGTTGTTTTCTGCTCCTCCCAACCTCCCAATCAGAGGGCCTGCTGAACAAGAGAAAAACACCTGCGATGTATGGGCGTTCATTTTTTATTCCTTTACTTGCAAATGCTGAATCTTTCCATTCTGCAATCAGCAAAGTTCGATGCGATGATCAAACCAAAGTTGAAAGTTGAACGTTGAAAGTTGAAAGTTTAGTTTTGCTTCCATTATGCCAAACCTAAAAGGGAAAAATACTTCGCAAATATAGAATTCCTCACATTTCAGCAGTCAAAAAACTATAACTTTCATCCAAATCCTTACGATACACTTTACCTTCTTTTTCTTCTTCCGTGTGCGGAGTCCCTTCAGCTCTTCCACATCTACTTAACTCTTGTAGTCATGAACACTCTTTCTCGTTCTACCCTTCCCAAACCATATCTATCAAGTATACCACGCGTTTTTTTCTCTATCTAACTTTCTCTCTGTCTTGTGGGTACTGGGTAATCCAATCCCACTTTTCTCATTACAGATCACAGAAACCTTTTCGTTTCTATTCTCTCTAAAACCTCATTATATATTCGGTCCATGTTATTCTAAGCATCGTTCAATAAAACCACATTTCGGTTACTTCAAGTCTTTCGCTAATCTTTGATGAGATTTTCAAGAATTTGTAGCCTTACTGAAGGACAGAAATCACAAAATAATTCAGAAGACTCTTCTTTGTTTCCGACAAAATTTACCTGTCTCTAAATCTTTACTCAGCTTTTGGAATAAATTTTTGGCCATGACAATACGCCGCAAGTTTCCAGTTTGATTTAGTTCTCTTTTACAACAGCTCTCAGGTATTTAAGTTTCTGTGCCTGCTAGATATTAGTATCCTCGATCCCCCTGAAAAAAGGTTTTTCAGCTAGTATTCAGAATGTTCTCATTATGGTCAAAACCTCTCAGCTTTTTCTAGTTGGATATATCAATTAAAAATTAACTTACACGTCAAGAAAGAATGAATTATGAAGCTAACATCCAACGTATGGTAACAGTGAGTAAGCTAAAAATACTTTTAATTTTGGGGCAGGAACCATATACCTCGACTGGGGGATGAAAGCCCGTATGTGACCCGCAGGGTCGAGGAAGAAGAAAAGAAAGAAAGAAAGAAAGAGTCGAAAAGCCACAGAAATTTCCAACAAATTAAACAAAACAAAAACAAATGTACAATTAAGCATAATCGACTTTTATAGGTTAATTAAAATTAAAACTTCTTAGAGATATCCAAAACAAAATTAAACAAAAATGGGCTTACATCTCAAGAAGAATGAATTAAGGAGCTAACACCCCTCACATGGTAACGGCGCGTAAGCTAAAAATACTTTTAACTTTTGGGCAGGAGCCATATACTTCGGCTGGGGGATGGGAGCCCACAGACTAGCACGTATGTTACCCACAGAGTGGAGGAAGAAGAAAAGGAAAGACGGAGAGAAAAAAAGAAAGAATGAAAGAAAGTAAGAGATAGAGCTGCTGTCTGTCAATCATCACAGGCAACCCATCCTGCCACCCCTAAGCATAAACCAAGCGAGTCTCCCTGAGAGCAATACACTGCACCTCCTCGGTTTTAACCTATCTTCCTATCTCAAGTGGAAACAGTACATTGATTCAATAGCTAAATCCACTACTAAGAAGGTCAGATCGCTGTGTCGTGCCAGGATGTTTTTTTCTTGCACATATACAAATCAATCATCCGTCTGTGCATGTTATACATGCCGTCATATATGGCCAGACGCCCCTGCTGTTCATTTCAGTATTCTTGACAGTCGTCCCCAAAGGAGAATCAGTAATGTGAAAGGTACCGACTTAGCGGCTCAACTCCAGTCTCTTGCTCACCGACGGGAAGTGGCTTCCCACTGTCTGTTCTATAAATATTTTCATGGCTTCTCCTGTCCGACGAACTTAAGTCACTGGTGACCCTACCACATGAATGTACACGTGCAACCAGAGTGGCAACTGGGTCCCACCCATTCACAGTTAGATCTAACAAATTCAGTAGGCAATTTTACTCCATCAGCTTCTTTTCTCGCACTTCCAGCCTGTTGAACACTCTTTCATATTCTTGCTTTTCTGACGGCTACAACTTCCAGAATTTGAATTTAATGTCAATACCCATGTCTTATCCACTTGACTTTAGTTCTTTCTACATCACCCTGTACAGTTTTTCCATTCTCTCTACTTTTACAACTGTCATCACATCTCTTGCTCCCTTCTCTGACATCCTCTGTAACTGATTCGTTTTTCTCTTTACTCTCCTTCTGTGTAATCTTTTTCTCTTATGTAGCCCCCCTGTGGAGTGAAACGATTAAAAAAATATTATAATATAATCTTTTCAAATTATTGCTGGGCATTATATATCCGGCTTATAATTTGTGCTTGCTTCTGATGTCTTTTTCATTTACGGCAAAATTCATTTATGAAAAACCGTACAATTATATCTTAGGTGCAATTATTTATGATATTGTTTAAATTGAATATAAAATATTTCCTACATATCATTCTTTTGAGCATTCAGGAATTTGATGAAGTTATTATCCTTCCAGTCTTTAACATGTTCACTATCTTATCACTATATATTACTGACATTGCTTTTCTGTATTCCAGATAATGTCTGGGGTATATTCTCATTTTAATACGCTTCAAAAACTGCTCGAAAAAGTATATACATATTTCTGTATGAAGCAACGCATGCATATACACGTGAGAATTTGCGAAAATGCATATGGCTTGCTACTTCTCTTTTTTATAATATTTGTAAATGGATAATATCTGAAAAAATTAGGCTTTACTACAATTTTACCCATATTTTCAGAACAAATTTTCTGGTTGTAATTATAAAATAAATATAAATGACATTTTTATGACGCAATAATACTCTTTTATTTGCCATGGAGCTACTAATACATAGAAAAATACATTGGAATTATATAGAAAGTATTTTGAAAATACGTAAATGTAGATTGTGCATTCAAGTAAGTAGCCCTCCTCACAAATTATTGACGTTTTTGAGGTTAGTGAAACAATATGGCTACCTTTTTCTAAAAAAGAAAAGATATTAGAACAAAATTGATTTCCTTTATACGTACAACATTCTTTTATTTAATATTTTAAAAAAGTAAAATAAATTGTGACCAACAGATGTCTCTATAATATTCTTAGGTTGGCAATAAAGTACAGAACCTCATACTACCTTCATGAATGTATTAATACTTTAATCATTTCAAACTGAACAAGTTAATAAACCTACTAAAAGACAAGATGTTAGTGAGAGTAAAGAATTTGAATAAAGATTTAATATGTGTAGAAAACAATAAAAGAAGATGAATTAACGAAACAGACGATAAGGACTGACATTGCATTTAGATCATCGTTGACTAGAAAATCAAGAATTGGGAATTGATTTTCCACAGTTACCAAATGCAAGAGAACAAATACGTCTCATAGAACTTACAGTTACATCTACCACGGTAAACTGTAAAGAATGAGACCTAGCTGCAAATCGCTTAATGCGGTTATATTTGTAATGTATAGGTAGATAAACTCCAAAGAACAATTACTACGAAAATTGTTAGAAGATTTTCAGGGAAGCTACGTTAGGAAATTGTGTGATGGGAGTGAAATGAGGGTTTCAAGTAAGAACAGATGATATTACATATTTTTTTTATTTTATAAAATGTCCGTAAATACATATAAGAAACACTAGGCCAGATATGAGAGTAATATTCAATGCATTGAAAAATTGTAGATTTATAAATGTGTAAAAAATGTCTCACAGCACACACTGACCGGAATTTCATTGAACAGAATTATCAATTGATCCAATATCATACTTCCACTTAGTGTCAATTGAACACCTAAGCAGAAGAAAACGAAATTATTTCAGTCATGCAGAGTGAAAGTAAATGTTTTCTCAAACAATTTAAGAGATTTTCATCTAGCGTTAAAATTAATAAGCAATTTGGCTTCAACTAGCGACTAAATGTAGGTTATTGTTAAAAAAGCTAGCGATTTAATATTGTCAAAGTAATTATACTTAACATTAAGACAGAAGAGAATAGTTGCGTCATCAGAACAGACACCGATTTGAGAACAAATGAGAATTAAATGACTTGAAAAATGTGGTGTAAATGAGAAAAAAGAGCATTGCATAATCAATATTTGTATTTATGCTAAACGACAAACTCTAGATCACATATCGATTTTAGGTAACGCAATGAACACCCTGGTGTGGGGTTTATCTAATTGTCTTTAAATGCGTAAATTAACACTTTTTAGTTTCAAACTGAAAGCAATAGATCCTCGTGTATAAGTTTACATTATTTATTTTTTTTATATTTTGTAACCACTTTAAACTATTTTTATATTTTTTAATTATTTTACCTTATCCAGATAACAAACTCTAGATCATATATTGGCTTCAAGTAATAATACATTTTTAACTACTTTCTATTTCGTCAAAAGGACTTTAATTATACGCACCCAACTACCAAAGTTCATTATAATTTCATTGATTCTTAATAATGAAAAACAGTTATGGTTAGCTCTCACAGTTAAATAAACTGACATAGGTTTTCCAAAAAAATCTAAATAGTGATAATTTTCAGTATAAATCATTGAAACTTTAAAAATATTTATTTTATCAAAAAACACCAGACTTGTGATATCGGAACGATAAGAAATATCTGTTTAGATGAGAAAAAAGAAAAAATGCTATGTATCCCCCAGTGTATATCACGAATCCATCATTGCAGGGTAAAAAGTAGGCACTCACCAACAAGAACACCACACATTGCAAAAAACATCCAAAAGAAGAAAACATTACAGAAATAGTTGGACATGGTGATACTGTTGAAGAATGCGAAGTCGTCTATAGACAATAAACATAGGTCTTACTTTACGGCTCCGGAATCGTCCATACTGCACGGAGAGTTCATACTCGAGATTGCCAAGGATATAAAAAATTGTGCACGTTCTTGAACACCAATCATGTAATTTTGTCGACTTGGTAACACTGAAAAGATTAGTATGCACACAGCTCTCAGTGAGGTTTTATAGGATGGCGTTTCTAGCGTCATAACCAAGTAGATTTGAATTCGAAATTGTCACTTTCCTAGAATTATTATCGATAATATTTAAAATATCCACACTCAGTCATACTTAATAAAAAAAAAAGAGTTTTGAGATAGATAGATAGATTAATGACAAATTAAATAATAATAATACATCAGCATGGTTTCAAAGACCATTACTGAGTATATACAGAGGCTCTCGACAAGAACGGCGAAGAAGGAACTCTTACCCTAAATATCTCCGAAACGTTTGACAAAGTCTGGTATGCTGGCCTTCTACGCAAGCTGCCGGGCTATGGTATAACTGGACAATCGCTTCACCTAATCCAGTCATTCATTTCAAATCGCGCAATGAAGTTATTATTGAACGGACATGCTTCCAAATACTATAATACAAACCGGGGTGTGCCTCAAGGCTCTATTCTAGATCCTACGCTATTCCTGATCTACATTAACGATCTCCCTGATGTAATAACATCCCAATTAGTCATATACGCTGATGGCACGACGAGTCTGACAAGGCAAACCTCACTAACTAGCTTGAAAATGACTACAATCCGTGGTGGTCTGAGGTAAGAAATGTCTCGTGAATTTTAATGCTTCCAAACGAAGATGCTATCTATTAATCATCACAGACAATTCCTCCTCGTCTCCCATTAGCATGGATCAAGCTAGTCTCCCTGAAAGCAAAACACAGCGCCTTCTCTGGTTAACTCTCACAACAGACCTCAAGTGGAATGACTATATAGAATGTATAGCTAAACCCGCTGCTAAGTAGGTTGGTTCTCTGTGTAGGGCCAGGAAGTTTGAATACTGCTGCCATATCTGGTCGGGTGATCCTGCTATCCACCTAGGGGTCCTTGACAAAATCCAGCGGAGAATCTGGAATGTGATCGATCGCGACTTGGCAATTTGTATACAGTCACAATCTCACAGCCACAATGTGTCTTTCCTGTGTCTCTTTTAGACATTTCACGGCTTCTGTTCCAATGAACTTAGCACACTGGTGCCACCTATATTTGAATTTACTCGAGAAAATAGATTAACAAATATGTCCCACCATTTTACTGTGAAACAAATAAAATGCAAACGCAAATTATACCCCAACAGCTTCTTTTCTTGCACTTCCCGACTGTGGAGTTCCGTTCCGTTTATTTGCTTCCCCGACAAATAGAATCTCCAAGAATATAAAAGTAAAGTGAAGAGTCATCTCGTATCTCACTATCTTGTATCCTCTCTCTCTCATGCTCCTTTCTTCGTCCACTCCATTATCATTAGTACTCTTATCCTTCTCTTACTCACTTCCAGATACCCGTATAACATATCACTCTTTCTCATGACTTTCCTCCTATGTAACCCCTACATAACAGTGGCAGTAAAATACTTTGCTTGGGGCAATATGATTATCAATAAAGATAATTTCTATACTATTATAATATGGTTATGAAGTGGGTGTCAATTCTACATTAGAATCAATACATAAACTGATCCCTAGTTTTATGGCCACACTCATCCTTCTATTACACCCATTTTGACACCCTATAGTGTGTGTATAACCTGTCACTCTTTCTCATAACTTTCTTCCTATGTAACCCCTGCCTAATAGTGGCAGTAGACTCCCTATCTTGGGGCGATATCATTATAAAAAAAAAAACTACAGAGACAGCAAAAATTAGAAAACATACTCGGCTTTACAATTTCTTATCCCTATTCTCAATACACTACACCAGTCACACATCCATCGTCCCGAAACAATGGCGCACAAAGTCTGATCAACAGTAAATTGCTTCATTACCATTATCCAGACGAAACTTCTCAAGAGATGCAATGGTGGATGCATTAACACCGAGCTACAATATTCACAGAGGTATTTGGATTCACATATCAATCATGAAAGACATTTAATTTGGAATGATCCAGATGAATGTAAGATGAATAGAAATTCAGTACAAAATATAAATCTTCCCAGTGGTACTGAACAGGCAGATGTTAAAAGAGTTTTTGATAGAATTTCATACTGCAGACAAAGGGTAGGCATCTATATCTACGGCGCTGTGTAGAAGCGCCGTAAGTTTAGGTTTCATTTTCGCAAACGAACAATTTATTTTCTTTTCTTCAGAAGAACATGTCGCAAAAGAACCGCTCACGCAAATGACAAGCGAGATTGCTTAAAACTTGGTTACTCACTCAACTCAGTCTCGGTGTGCAAAGCAAAGCCTTGACCACACACACACACACACACACACACACACACAGACACACACACACACACACACACACACACATATATATATATATATATATATATATATAATGGTAAGGGGCTTTTCTTATTATCTTTAAATGCTTGAACTCACACATTTTGGTTTCACACATAAAGCAATGCATACTTGTTTCTCCGCTTACGTATTCTTTATTTTTATACGTTTTTATCCTTTTCCTTTATGCAAAGCGGCTACTAAGACAGAATGGGTTAATAAGTTTAAAGAAATATGAAGGATGAGAAAATTTAATAAGGAACGAGATGAATAGTTGTGTAAAAATGAAGACACTTGTTTACAATTAATATTTCTTTTATATTTTGCAAAACCAAATTTTGGTGAAATGCTTGATGTGTGTGTGTGTGTGTGTGTGTGTGTGTGTGTGTATTATATTATGGAGACCACCACTCGGAGTTTTCTGCATATTTATTATTTTATGTAACTTTATAAATATAATTTAGTGACCGACAGAAGAAAAGGGAGTGGCATGGTGTAAGGTACATTCTGCTTTATTTTGGCAAACTTTTGCCCTTTACAGCAGTATCCGAGAAGTCAATACCTAAGGGAATTTTTTATTTTTTTTTTGCTTTGAAATACATTAAGACTTCTTTCACTGTTGTCGTTAAACATTGAATTTAAACAAAGTGCCACGCTGATCAATATGTAAAATAATCGACTTGTCATCAGCAAAAGCCGGGCGAAGTTTTCTAATTCTCCGTAATCTTTTCAAGAAAAATTGAATGACAGTGAAAATTCGGTAAATTTTTCCTTTCACTTCAAGTTAATGCGTTATTTTTATCGTTATTCAAAGAAACAAATATGTAGATGTTTTTTTCTTTTGTCATATGCAAGAAATGAAAAGATAAATATAAGGATTATATTAATTCCTTCCTGTTACATTTGTCATTTAAATATAAATATTTAATGATTTGTTTCATGTATTTGTTTTATAAATTTTTTTAGCAATTGAAGTGTTTGCTTGGAGATATAAAATCGGAATAAATTGCTTGAGAAAAAATTTAACACATTTTTGTTGCCAGGAAAATGTAGCACAACATTATGAAGGTTTCACGGTACTGTTGATTCAATATTATATTAATATTTCATTAGTTTATAAATTTAACATTATTTGTAATATTTCTCCCTAAAGAATGTTCTTAGTACTATTTCACTACAGATCACTCTATGATATTAGAAAAGCTGCAATACTTTACTATATTTTATGACTTTCTTGAAAGCATTGTTCGTACTAGGCTAAATTTGATAATAATAAAAATGCATTGTCTTTTTCGAATATCGGATTCATACAATTTTAATAACATTGATATGAATTCCCTATGGTCATATCAAATTCAAACACTGGTCCTTGTTCGAACACCAAATGTAAGCAAAGTTGAGCCCGCACATCATTTAAAGGGTTAGATACAGTAAGAAACTCGACAGTCCAAACCCTTCGGCAATGAATACTTTCATTATACTAACAGATGACGTCTTTAGATAAGAGGGCGTTTAGATAGACACACCTATTTAAAGTTATGTTAGTATTTGAGTAGCATGTTGTGAACATAAATTTTCCCTTATGGGCGTTGGATTTAGCTGAATCAGATTTCTGTCTGTACAACTCAACCTCACTTGCATTTATCAATTTACCTACGTACACTGTTTGCTTATTTATAGCTGCAATTTCTACTATAAAATTTTATTTTTTTACTTTTATCGAACTTTGAATCACTTTTTAGGGGTTAGCTTTTTGCTCACATCTGGAACCCTGTCTGGGAATAACAGCTATTAAGTGGTGGTTCCACGCTTTCCTAAATTTCTTAATCAAAAGCCTTATTGTCGAATGCAGGTTAGCGTCATACAAAGGACAAGATTGTATTTTGACACATGTTCAGAATATGTTAAGTCAGATTTTAACATTCCTTTTACATGCATAAATAGTCGGCTACTCGTTTAAATCTTATTTCATATGGGTATTGAAGTTTGGCTTCCTTTTTCTGACGAAAAACACTTATGTAAATCCTTTCTTGTATCATCTCCACTAAAACCCTTTTGAATATGGTTACTCTATGGACATTAATCCATTTAATCCATTTACATTACTATGTAACCCCTTGAAAAACAGTGGCAATAAAATGCCTTGCTTGGGGCGATATGATTATAAAAATGTTGTTTTAATCATTTTAGGCTTCTACAGCTGATTTTAGCGAATAAAACAATGATTTATTTTCTTACAGAGTTCACGAAATATTAAAATCATTCCAATAGTTTGACAATTAAATCACCGAGCATTAATTCGAAGCATTCATTGCCTTATTTCCAACAGATCAGACAAATTTGAGAGAGCCTTTGCGGCCAAAGTTCACCTTCGTGAAGAGTGAAAACTATTTCTGTGCAGTAATTACTACAATAAAGCAAAGCATTATCTGTACGCAGCAGTAATATCTTGGTCAGTTTTGTTAGTTTTGGAACTCTGACTGGAAGTAAAAGCATTCAGGTTTTTTTACTTGGTGAAGTAATAAGGTTCGTTTTTAACTACTTAGCATATACGTGTCATTCAAATTCGAATCAAATTTTAAAAGAGGAAACGATCAAAATATGTTGTACTGGAAGAATAAATATACAAAATGCTACTTCATGTCTTAATTCAAATGTCATAAGAAAAAACGTTTCTAGCTAACAAGACAATATGTAGCATAATTGGATATCGACTACTCTACATTGATTTTTATTTCTGGGCCACTTTACTTCATCCTATATAAGTAGTATCATACTACTTATATAGGATATAAGTAGTATATAAGCCACTTTATTTCATCCTATATAAGTAGCATCATACTACTTATATAGGATGAAGTAATGTGGCCAAGAAATAAAAATCAATGTAGAGTAGTCGATATCCAATTATGCTACATATTGTCTTGTTAGATAAAAACGTTTTTTTCTCATGACATTTGAATTTAGACATGAAGTAGCATTTTGTATATTTATTCTTCTGGTACAACATATGTTGATCGTTTCCTCTTTTTAAAATTTGATTCGAAGTTGAATGACACGTGTATGCTAAGTTGTAAAAAAACGAATGTTATTCCTAGCTTCACCAAGTAAAAAAAACTGAATGCTTTCAGTCTGTAAAATTGAAGTCATTTTGATGATTCTTATGATACTTCCAGTTATCATAAATTGATGGTTTAATTATTAAATATATTAAAAATATTTTCGTCTACACTATGAGCCGAGAACGTTTCATTATAAATTTTCTCCAAGTAAAGTAATTGGCAGCTCGCTAAATAGTGTATAACAACGTAATTACACTGTGACTGTATATTACCTAGTGGGAAAAAATCATAATCTTGGATAATCTTGGAGTCGAACTCCTTCCTTTTATCCAGATATTTTAATCTTGCTAGCGCTTATAAAAGAAAAACTAAACAGCATAAATTTAAGTTTGCATTTGTTTATATTACATAAGAATTAATATTTAAAATGCCAGGAAGTAACATACAGTAAAATGGAGAAACAATTATTTTCAAATGTGATTGTGCTAAAAATATTGTGTGATTTATGTAAGGGTTTAATAGAGACATATTAATGACAAAAAACATTAATATTTGTCACATAATTTCATAAACACTTATGACTTCATAATCGATTTTAACTGTATGAATTTTATTATCAAACTGAATTCGGGTTATTTTCTTTCTCAATGATAATTAAAATTAAACATCTTCCAGAGTCATTTCGAAATAGTTCTATTCATGCGCACTCCTACAAAAAGGTCAATTCGTATTTATTTTATAAGTTAATTTGTTCATATTTTGAGTGACCAAATCGCCGGTGAAACATTCCTACTCGTCTTGATTTGCATGTTAGAGGATAATAAAATTGTTTCGAACAAACTCGTTTTGTTTGTCCAGTGAATTCTTACTCGGGAAATTGTAATATCAACAGCTGACTCGTACTTAGTAAATGTTAACGACCGATAGGTAAAAAAAAACAAAAAACAAACTATATTCTGATGAGTAAATGTAATATATATAATCAATATTCACATTATAATGTAAGAAGTATGAGACATCGATTGAGGCTCGAACTCACTATTCTATACTACTATGCTGATCAATACTATAGATTGATGTAGAGGGATTTCCTTGAATAATATTCTGTTGTGTTAGACGAGTTCACGTCCTAAGTATAACCTTTGTATAATAAGTTTACTGAGGGAAGCTTCCATTTGAATTGGATTCAAACCTAGGCCACGTACCTACTAAATACCGAAAACGTAAAATACTTGTTATCTGGGAATTACACCATGAGAAGACGCATAGATATATTGGTGTAGGTTTATTTATCCAAATGAGAATAATTTGATACAAGCATAGAATTTTGGCTTTTTATTGAAAATTAAAATCAATGAAAATTATTATGATCGGTATTCTGACTATTACAATATCTGCAAGACATTGAAATATTATATATGAATAAAGAAATGCTGATTAATTCCTCAAAAATGATCCCAGTTCAAACAAATAAGGGAATGTAAATAGCTGCCGACGACATATGGTTTGTACCAGAACATGACCAGTTCTTTTCGGCTCGGGTTCGCAGTAACATACGACTTTTCTTTTAAGTTCAGTGAATTAATCGATTTTAGTCTGATCACGCACAAGCAACAAAAATTTACATTTTTTCTTCAGCGACAAAACGATTATAGTTTCGTTTCAATTTCGTATAAAATCTTTAGCGCTAAAAAATTCTAACTTTACTTCTGCAAACGTTCGGTTAAAAATTAAATCGAATGATATAATTTTAACTGTTACGAAAAAAATTAATTAACAAGTAGTCGCACATATATTGAAAATATATTGTTTAACTGAAATACGATTTATTTGACAGTCAGTTGATAGCCAAATTTAAGAGAACAAAGCAGGATGTGCCATTTCCTTTCCATTTGTTCCTGAATAGACGACTCAGATATCAGTAGAAACCTCGAGATTACTTATTTCCTAACAGACATTCTCCCCCTAAATTTCTCAAGCTAGAATTTACACTAGTGATACGCACATGGCTTTGAAATGGTTGGTGCTTAAGAAATTTATCTCTATCGTTTTCCTTCTACGTCATTAACAAATTGTCGCTAAAATATCAATATGGGGAACATTCAAAGTAGACAATACAGAACATGCGTTGTAACATTGACTACAAGAAAAAAAAAGAAACTATTCCTTTATGACAAAACGGCAGGTTTGACATACATTTAGAAAAAGACAGTGTAATTTTGGCATGAATTAAATTGTGAGGACAAAAAGAGTGAGGCAAACTCTAAATCATCAATTCAAGCATCATTTGATCTCGTAAAATATTTTTTTCAAATTGTTATCTAACGCGGCTTAAGATAAAATATTTCTAAATACAACAGCAAATCTTTGTATTTTCAAATATAAACTTCTTTTTTTCCTGAGGTCGTCAAAGTTTAGAAGACTCAGGAGATCACTCGAGGGAGGTAATTGCAATGTAAGAGGCACAACGTATATAGATATGTACAAAACAGTTTATCCTAAACGTGTAAGGTTTAATATTGTAGTGATAGGAGACGCAACCATTGGTAGTTGGTTGCACATTAAGGTCATACTCTTTTACAATTAGATCAAATAATACAGGCGACAATTCTACTCCATCAGCTTCTTTACTCGTGCTTCTCGCCTGTGGAACTCTCTTCCATATACTTGCCTTCTTGACGGCTATAACCTCCAAGAATATAAATGCAAAGACAATTCACATCCCTTATCAACTTAACTCCAGCCTTTACCACATCACCCCGTGTATCTTGTTCTCTTCCTTTCTCTCTACCTTCGTAAATGTATTCACTCCTGAGTTCATGTCCTTCTCTTGCTCTTTCTCTTTCAACCTAAGTGGCTGGTTCGTCTTTGTTTTCACTCTTTTCCTATCTAACAATTTAATTCTCTTATGCAACCCCCTGCAAACAAGTAGTGTTACTGCCTTGCTTGGGGTGAAATGATAAAAGAAAAAAATGAGTTTGATTTGTGAGAATAATTGAAAGTTTAGCCCATTAGTTGTGTTAAATGTTTATATATGATATTTTTCTTAGATAGGTTTTGATCAAATCTATCTTACACACATATTGTTTTACAAATCTTCACGTGGGGTCAAACAACTTATTCGGCAAAAAAACAAAATAATAAAACAAAAGATTAAATGTATCCCTTGTCCGTCCTTTATGAACAAATTAATAATGTAGAATCTTTAATCGTGGTTTGCTGAAAATTCTTCAATACAGACTAGTAAAAGAAAGGCAAATATTTATCGAGATTAGGACAAACATTGTATTCGGTCTTTTAGAAAATACTGTTCGTTTTGCGCAAATTACACACACACAAACACACACACAAACACACGCACACAAACACACACACATATATATATATATATATATATATATATATGCATATACATGCATATAGTGTTACGTAAATATATATATATATATATATATATATATATATATAAATAAATGCATATATATATATATATATATATATATATATATATATATATATATACTGAGTGAGTATAGAATGAGGACAGAAAAAAGAAAAAAAATTTCCGTCCAAAACATTAATTTAAAACAGTGCTCGATATATGATGTATAGAGCAGTGAATATTTATTTTAAATTATGTTTTAGAACATATACATAATTTCTTCTATATATGTCCTCTTCCCTACAATCATATGTTTGTTTCAGTGTTTGGATTTAAACACTTCTTCAGGGGAAATAAAGGTTTGGAATCATTCTCTGTTTATATTTGGTTCGTTGTTGTCGTGGGGGTTGGTTGGGGTTATTGGTAAGTAAGTGAATGTCTCGTTTTGATCGTTAGACTTTTGAGGATTTTGGTGTGTTAGTTTTTTTACCGAAAAAATCTAAATTGGAAAGAAAATACACCCCAGCCCTATCACGTCTATGAAAACCTAGACACAGGATCAAAGTAAATACATGAATTAGGTCCACTAACAACAGACATCAACCAATTAAATTATAACCAACCATAAAAATGACCACTCAACAGCGGCGCCCTCTTAGAAATCCTAACCAAAAGATATACACAACCGATAAAAAGATAAAACATACATTCCAACAGATAATACCATTAATCAACAATTTCACACTTACACACCAAATTCCTCAAAAGTCCAACGATCAAAACGAGACATTCACTAAATTAACAATAACCCCAACCAACCCCCACGACAAAAACGAACCAAATATAAGCAGAGAATGATTCCAAACCTTTATTTCTCCTGAAGAAGTGTTTAATTCCAAACACTGAAACAAACATATGAATGTAAGGAAGAGAAGAGGACATTCTACCCAATGACATAAATGACTATATATATATATATATATATATATATATATATATATATATATATATATATGCGCGCGCGTGTGTGTGTGTGTGTGTGTGCAAACATGTATACTTTAGAATATTTTTACAGAAAATAAAAGACAGCCAATCTCATTGTTAATAACCCAAATATCCCCACCAAACCAAATCTAGCGATAACAAATACAATGTACCAATTAAAACGCCCTGTACAAGAATGAGTTTTTGTGGCATATAAATTATCTATGTCGGCCATACTACCACTACTTTACATAGAGTCATTAGATTTCCCTGTTCGAATCAAAGTAATATAAAAAAGGCATTTATTTAATATTTAATTTAACAGAAAATTTAAGGAAAACACAAAAATTATTTTTGAAAACACATAAACATTGACATATTATTATCATTATTCTTTTTGTATATACCATATGCATTCAGAAAATGCATATGGTATGAAAAAATGCATATCAGTATATACCATATGCATTCATTCGTCTCCCTATAGCTTGTGGCTCTTAGCACGCTTTCACCTGTTATACCACACAACGCCCGCTCCTCAATTATGTTACATGCAGCTTTCACCCGATTCTCCCGCTATCTGGATTGTTTGTATCAGATTCTCTAAGCCATCTTTTCTCATTGCATGTCCGAAGAACTTTAGCTGTCTTTTTATAATGCTCAGTAATAACCCTAACCTTAACCCTACCCCCGACATATATATATATATATATATATATATATATATATATATATATATATATATACATTTGATATCAAATATCAATGAAATCTTTCTGTTGAATATATTTTATTAGTTCATAGGAAAATTAATTAAGTCATTGTTTATGTAATCTTAGAATAATTATAATATTATAATGATTATATTTCATATGTATTTATGCATTGGATATGAAATGCTTAATGTATAACATACTGCTGAAACAGAGAAAAGAAAGCTGGACTGCTTTGTGATATTTGTTTTAGTTGCTTTTCCTATGCTTGATTTTAATATATATATATATATATATATATATATATATATATATATATATATATAAATGAATAAGAAACGAGGTAAACATTTAAATATTTTCAACGTTCAAAGCATTCATTTAAATTTGTATTTCTTTTTTTCTCATTAATTTAAACCAGTGCTCAATATTGAAACATATAATGAATAATTATTATAAATTATAATTTAGAACATATACAAAATACAATCTACTCCAAAAGTATACATTTTGATTCGACATTGATAGAACAATATCTGGTAAGGTAGTTTATAATGATAGTAATAAAAGTTATTTTTTAAGAAATTTGATGAAAATTCTTTCCTTTTATTGGCAAAAGTTTTCGTACTCGGTAAAGTGGATAGAAAGACTTAGAAAACAAAAAGAGAAATTTAAAAAAGGTGAAAGAGAATGACACAGAGGAAATAAAAACAAAAACAAAGAGGAAAACAAGAGAGGAAGAAATAAAGAAACATGAGAAAATGGCCAATGAAAGACGGCTCAAGGAGCAATAGGCTCCAAGTTTCGGTAGAAAGTAAAGTATGAGAATATACATACATCGCTCACGTGAAGTCTGTGCTTAACAAAGAGGAAAAACTGAGAAAAAGCGCAAAGGGGAATGAAAGTGAGAAAAAGTCAGTAAATGTACTGGAGAAAGAAAGTGGCGGGGTTGACAACAAGAGATGCAAAGATATAGAAATTTCAAACTTTGGCCGGAAACGAAAGATACATTTCATAATAACATTGTATAAAACTAAATCTTTGGCATTAAAGGCATTAAAATATTTGAGGATATTTAAAAATACAAGGAGATATAAATTCATTAGAGTTAATATCATAAATTGGATAAAAAATAATATTAAAATTAAATTGAAAAAAAATTAATGTTAAAAATAAAATTTGTAATAAAAAATTAAGATAAAATAACATAACAAAGCAGAACATAGTTGAAGTAAATTATCAAGATAGTGAGCTTAATACTGAAAAATGTTTATACATGCTGAAGATTCAAGACTTAGATTTTATAATTCTAGCAGTATTGTAAAGTTAATTCTTTAATATGAAACTATTTACTGTAGTTTCATGCCTCTGATTCAGTAATATGTCACTCTTCGTGTATTTAATAATTTTAATTTTTTCTCGTAGACAACGGTAGACAAGGGAAACATGGTCCATTTACCGATCCAGGTCTTCTAGTCTGAGAATATTCCATTTAACTTTAGGTGTTTTATTTTCTTCCTTTAAATTCCAAAGATGTCTAGAAAGTGAGTCATATTTTGTCTATCCTTATCAGTAAATGATGAGAGATGATTGTAAAAACTCTTTTAAAAATTTCATTGTATTGCCAATATAAAAATTAGTAACCCTAGGATTCTCTAGAGATGAAATAGAACACTTATAGACCAGGGATTTATATAAACAACTATAAGATATGAGGCATTGGTTAGGGTTTCTCGCATTACAGATGTTATTACAATGTGACAAATTAAAATGAGTATTAGTATTGTTTTTGTTGTGTTGTATGATTCAATATTTTATTGTTATGTAATTTAATTATATTTTCTAAATTGTTAGAGCAACTGAGATTTAGAGTGTTCCTACTGAAAATTTCGCTTAAACAGATATTTTTTGAAAAGGTTGGCTTTCTAGAGCCACTATATTTTTCCACATTGTTGATCTCCGAAGATTGATAACCGGTATCACTAAGAATATTATCATAAATGTTTTGTTTTTTGAATATTTTATTGCTAGAAAAGTGTGTGTTAATGCGACGTGTAACCTATGATGTTTGATAACGGATCAAGGATGATTCGAAAATGCTGAAAGACGTTTTTCTATTCCATTTTTGTTGTCTCATTAATTTAAACCAGTGCTCAATATACAAACAGAGCAATGAATAATTATTATAAATTATATTTTAGAACATATACAAACTACAATCTCTGACAAAAAATTATATTTTGTTTCAACATGAAAGAACAATGTCTCATCAGGTAGTTAGTAATGAAGATAACAAACGTTATTTTTGAAAAGAAATTTAGATGAAATTAATTTCTTTTTATTGGCAAAATATTTCGCTTAGGAAAAGAGGACAATCCAAAATGCCAAATAAATGTGGGAGATACCAGAATCAAGCAAGTACAAAAATTTAAATACCTAGGAAGTCTCCTAACTGTAGATGGAAAATGCGACACGGAGATCTGAAGGCGAATTGGCATGACAAAGGATGCGTTCCAAAAGCTGAGCAAAATACTAACACACAGGAAAATCTAACTGGAAACAAAGAAAAGAGTGCTGGACTGCTTCGTGATGTCAGTTCTTCAATACGGCAGCGAATGCTGGACAATATCATCGAAAATGAGGACACAACTGGAAGCAGCGGAAATGTGGTTCTACAGAAGGATGCTGCGGATATCATGGACTGAGCATGCAAGCAACGATGAGGTGTTGGAAAGAATGGCAACAAAGAGGAAGTTGATGCTGAGCATCAGGAAGAGACAACTGAAGTTCTTGGGACACGCAATGAGGAAGGAGAGCCTGGAGAACCTGATACTGACTGGCCAGATAGAAGGAAAGAGAGACAGAGGAAGGCAGCGAATAACATATTTGCAGGGCCTCATCAGGTGGCTGACGAAATGGGGGTTGACAGGTGTAACGGGAACAAACATACTAGGAACCACAAGGGATAGGGAGACGTGGAGAACCATGGTCGCCTAAGACCTGAAATGACAGGGCATATAGAAGATGAAGAAAGAGGACAGGAATGATGAGAAAACAAAAAAGGAAATAAAAACGTCTTTCATTGGCTCTTTCCTAATTTTTCTTTATTTCGTTCTCCCTTGTTTTTCTCTTCGTCTTGTATCGTCAAGGATGTGCGTTGTGGTCCAGTGGATATCGACTCGGAACGAGAAATCGGGTAGCCGAGTTCGAATTCTAGTTGAATTCATTGCATTCACTTACGCGCAAATATTCTTGGGAAAGGTATTAATCCGTCTCTTCCCTCCAGTTATGGGATAAATAACAGGAGAGATTGGGTTCTATAGCCTTCGCCGGTAACCAGTCTACCGCGGAAAGCTATGGCAACCTACTGCGGGATAATTTTCTGCCCAGTCAGTCATGTCTCTTTCGAGACATGATCGCCCAAGCATGTTTCACGTATGGCACTTAACTAACTAACTAACTTGTATTTCCTGTGTCATTCTCATTCATTTTTTATTGCTCTTTTTGTTTGCGGTCCGCGTTAGAAAAACTTTAAAAAATAACAAGCTTATTGTTGTAGGTGTTCGTCGCCAATTTTTGCGAATCTTCGTCGCCAATTGTTGCGGATCTTCGTCGTCAAATTTTGTGGATCTTCGTTGCCAAGTTTTTTGTGGATCTCCGTCGTTGAGTTGTAGCGAAACTTGGCAGCAAATTTGCAGTAACATTTTGGGGCCGAAAGTCTGACACGGAACAAGATGGAAGGTTCAAAACATTGTTTTAGCATAACCAGAAACAAGATATCCAAACTGAATATTAATAAGTAACATAGAAATAAATAAATCTTAGGTTATTATAGCACTGCCTGACTAGTGGCTGTCGTTAACTGCTCTTGTTGACAGCTCGTACCTGCTGTTGTTGACTGCCCGTAACTGATTCTCTAGAAGTCACGCAGGTTATTTATATATAACAAGTGAATGAGTTCATTCCTCGTAAGGGGGTGCTATAATACTTATTTAAATTAAAAACAAGAAACACTGTTACTGACGTTGAAATGGTTAAACTGCATACAACGGAAATTAAAGCGGGCTAAGTTATAAGATGCAAATTAACTTTGAATGTAAGTTTTTGAGAGGAAACAAATACAGTCTTATTTGAAATACTTTTCATTGAATGAACATTAAATGTAATATTTTTAAAATACTATGTATTGATCTTAACCAGGTTTTCAAAATGTGGGCTGTAGGACCAACTTGTGAACCCAGTTATGTTGAAAGCGGTTCTGTAAATTTTCATTTTATTTTGAGGGGTAATTAAAATACACGGTAAATGGTATGGTGGACACTTGTTCATTTATTTTTTTATTTTCAATAATTATTCAATATTGTTTAAAAAAGAAAAAAATTCTAAAAAATATTTAAAACCGTGAAAAGCAATCAAACTCTCCTTTATTGATTTTTCATTGTCCTATATGGGTAAATATTCTTTCAACAAATTTGCACAGTTTCTTGCTAAACATAGAAACCGCCTGCAAATTTCGAATCAAGAGTAAGAGGTTTAGAGAGGAAGCACTATAGTCTCCCATCAAATTGAATTAATTGAGATAAGCTATAAAATAAAGCTAAAGTAAGATCTTTAGCCAAAAAACACCAAAGTCAATAAATGCATTAAAAACAATGTGATAAACTATCAAATGTATTAAAAGTAAAAGCATTAGCCATTAAACACTAAAGACAAGAAGCGCATTAAAACATTGAGATAAGATATCATATTAACCTAGAATAATATCCTTAGCCAGTAATCAGTAAAGTCAACCATAGCATTGAAATAGTTGTGTTAGGATACAAAATATACATCTTTTTAGCCTCTTAATCATTGGAATTAATAATATAAATGAAAACTATCTTCAAATTATTTTTGCAGTAATGACTTGACTATGAAATCTGAATAATGTATAATATTCCAAATTTAAGTTGACATGCATACAGGGACAAGAACATTAGCAAAGGATTTATACCCAAATAGACACTGTTTGAAATTGTTTGACAAACATGATTTCAAACAACATAAGCCTTAACAAAATGCGAAAATTAAAAATGTTTTGATGCTATTTTGTGGTTTTCAAATTCTTTTCATTGCTTTTGTTGTCGCTTTGAAAGAAATCATAAACTTATTCTTGTCCTTCTATATTATCAATTGCTTCAGGAAATGCATGCTCATGGGATTCCAAGATGAATTGCTAAGATTTCTCCCTTGTATTTAATATGTTTTGTGAGTTTTCAAGCATATTTCCTCGTTATGTGATCGAAACCCTTTTACTAAAATTGGACACACTTTTATCTTTCAAATAATGTTAATCCTTCTTTTTCGCTTTTCTTTATGCTATTTACGTTGTGTGTCCCCTATCCACACTGTTAATTATATAACTTTTCAAAAGTTTTCGGCTGTTGTAATGAATCCTGGACTGAATTACCCGCTCTCTCAGGAGAGTCCCACTGTAAAGTTTGAATAATTTGCATGACGCCCATTTCTTTTCGTGTTAAATTACTGAATTAATTTTCTATCCATATAGCAACGTTCTCCTCCCAGTATCTCTTCTGGGTTATTCTAATGTATATTCCGAATTAATAAAGCTTATCTAGCAGTTCTTTGTGATTTACGTGATTAAAAGCATGTGTCCTTCTACATTTGTGTTGTTCATTCTGATGCCATTTTTAGTATACAGTAGCGAACATAAAGGACAGAACAACGTTAAGAATATTTTAAGTGAAAAAATAAGTTTTATTTTAAAGCTTGATAGAACACTTTATCAAGGAAAAATAAGAAAATAAAGTTAAATTATATTATTCCAAAATATAACGCTTAATAAACTTATTGTGTAAGACTTATAAGAATAATTATATAATATTCGAAAAAATAGTTGATCAAAAACAACAAAACGATTAACAAAATCATACTCTAATAATGGATTAATCATATCCAAATGAAAATAGCGTTCATGATATATTAGTACTTGATGTAAAAAACCTTTACTTTCAATATCTTGACATCTTTTGCTACATGTGAGAATTAATGTCTTGCATTCATTAACGGATATTTTCTCCTATTCTCTTTTCAAATTAGTTCATAGTTCTTCGACGTTTGTTGGATTGTTTTCCTTACCTCTCTCATTTAGTAACTTCCAAACACTCTAAATATGATCCATGTCTGTGCATTGTGCAGGCCTCTTTATAACAGTATCATCCTTCTTCAGAAAGATTTTGCAAAGTTAATCATGCATAAATATAGATTAATGGCGCGTTATCATGCATAAATATAGATTAATTGCAATTCTCAAATTAGGTACATGATTCTTCAATAACTCTTTGTATACAGTTAATTTTACCGTGTGGCCTAAGAAGCGGTCCCGTACCATCGGCTGAAATTATGCAAAAAACCTTCACACTTTCTCCTCCAAATTTAACGCTGCTTTTAGTGCACTGAGGCAAATATCGTTCCTTAGGACTGCGAACCTTCTACCGTCACACCCAAACAAATTAAAGTTAAAAATTGACTCATCTTTGAAGTGAATACTATATCATTTTTCTTCAGTCTGTATGAGGGGTTCAGTGGCAAGTTTCAATCGTTCCATTTGATCCCTTTTAAAAATGTAGGGCATCGAAGAAGCTACTCGACTGTTCAGATTTATTTCATTAAGTCTTCGGGAAATAGTATGCCTTGATATTTTAATGCCAAGGTTAGCATTGGCTCTTTTTTTTATTCTTTACAAATCCATCATTTTTCATTTGCATTAGTTTTCCTAGGCCTGCCAGGTAGTTTCCTGGCTTCACATGACCAAACTTCTTAATTTTTTCTTAAAATATTATAAGTAAAACTTTTACATTTCTCCACACCCTTTGAAATATCCCCAATTGAGAGTTTATCTTTATTACATAACTTGACTATTAGTTTTCTAAGTATCAATGATATAACAGATTTTTCCGACATGTTTACAATGCAAGACCGAGTAAAGAGCCGGTGTAACTTAATAAAATCCCCAATTTTATATTCTTAACCTAAAGAAATGTTCAATAATGCAAAATAATTATTAATTTTATGGATTTATTTAATCGTTCTGATGTTTTTGATAATCAATTTATTTTTTAATGTTATAAAATTCTTCTTATAATTTTATCAGAATACGTTTATTGAATTTTATATTTAGGAATTCTGTAATTTACTTTTATATACTTTTTTTCTTTGATAAAATGTTTTTTGAAGCTTTAAAATAAAATGTTATTTCACATTTAGACTTTTTCTTAACATCGTTCTTATTGTTAGGCTCGCTACTGTAAGCATGTTATTCCTTGTACCAGACTCTTTAACGAATCTGTAGTGGTCCAATATTTTTAGTCTATCTCTTCTACGTGCTCTGTTCATTAAAATTCGCATGATAATGTTTCTTATTTAGATAATTTCTTTTATTGTCCAAAGGAACACGCATACATTTGCATCTTTCATTTCATTATATACAATATTATTATCGAAAAAGATGATATCGATTCACCATCCCTTAAATCAAGTAATCTCTATATCACATAGTTTTCCCATGAATTCAATACTTATAAAAACATCAATTCTCCGCCCTCATAACTCACCCTTTGCTTTTCGCGAATATTTAACACCGAAGTATGTGACAACTAAACATTTCCTAAACAATTATCCCATGGAATCAGTTTTGTTTTCAAAATTATTTTTCTAAAGAAATTGCTGTTAGATTTTCTGTTCCTCAAGCTATCTTTCTCTTCCTTTTTACTCGAAAAAAATGTTTTCCTATATTTGGCAATAAAACGCAAGAATATTTAAATATCAACTTTTAGTGTAATGAGATCGTTTTGCATCCTTGTCCAAATTAATTGAAAACAATTACCTTGGTTTCTTTCTTTCAATTTATGGTCAGTTTCAGACCGAATAAAGTGTCAGGGTATAATCGACTTCTATTTTTTCTCAGATTAGGTTATTTTCGTGGTGTACAGCAATATGATTCTATTTTCAGGGTGCATGATGAAATATGTTTCGCCTTAAAAAATATTTAGTCATCCGTGACTGTATCAAATTTTCAACTCGCTAAGACACTTTTGTCTAGACAGTAATATGGACATTGTCTGCGGTGAACGTTATTCCAAGGAAGCGAACGAAAATAGTAACGCCGCAAAAACAGACGGCAACCCTTAAAATGAGATCGCGGATAATGTTAATGTCAGACTTTCAACTGTCAGTTGTGTCATCAAGGAAAAGAAACAAACAAGATCCATCAGTTCAAACGGTAAAAGAAAACTCGGTCGGAAAGGTAAAAGAAACAAAGAGACAACGTATACATGATCAGGAAAAATACGATCCTAGGAAGAACGTATTCGTGTTGTTTCAATTAATTTGCAAGACAGTGTGTACATAAGCAAGTATATCATGTAAATGAAAATGTAGACTTAGAGGTTTTTGAATGATTTCTTTAATAACTTATAGCGAAACCTAGAAGTCCAGTTTTTAGAAGCAGTAACAATCATACTATCGGATAAAAAAAGAGATAGAATGAGTTATGTGTAAATAAAGTTATATGGTTTAGGAGTAGAGATCGATACCCGAGGCATTCGGAAAGGAAAAACTATCAAAGTCATAAGGCCATCTTTTGTCAATTTCATAAACGAATGGATACATTTGACTGAATCTACAATATAACCGTTCATAATAGGCAACTGAAACTGAAAGTCAACAATTGCCAAATGTGTCAATTTGTCTCCGGCATTTCATATCTTCAGCATCGGGATGTAAAAAAAGTATTCTAATCACTTTTGTCACCTTTTCTAACAATTTCTTTCTCACTTGAGTGATGATGTAGACACAAGCGAAAACATTATTTTATACAAAACAAAATATATACCAGATTAGATATTATTTTTTATTCCTCTGTACTAAATATCGATCCCAGAAAGAAATTAAAAACGCTAGATCAAATACAATAGTAGGTGACTTACCGACCAAGTTGGCCCAAGAAAGTTGTTACTGTGCCCTATTTACATTGGAATGAACTTTTCCTCCTTCAAAAATACTAACCTACGAAACTTCCTAGAGAAGGCAGTTGAGACGAAGTGTAACTTGGCAGTTAGGGCAGACAGTTCTATCTGCTGACTAATAACAGTCTCATTTTGTACATATGTTCTGATACTCCAATACACTTGTTCAACCTACCTTTTTCGTTTTGTGTCTTTCTTCCTGGCCCTAACTGGCCACAAAAGAAGGCGGCAGGATAGCTTCGCAGCTGGAGAATTATCACAGACAGAGTGCCCCTACGAAGATGACAATTATTGTCAGCGTGAACGAGGTAGACGACCTGTTGTGTGCAATAAGTATCAGTATGCTGAGTCGACAATAAAAAATATATTAAGATTTAGCAATGTTTTTTTTACATTTACGTCTGATCTTTTAAAATTGAAGATTTCTTGAACAAACTACGTAATGCCGACATTATTATTTAGCAGAAAAGCAAAATTCTTAGTTGGGACTAAAAAAACGTATTTAAAATAACTTGTATATCAGTTAGACTAAGCTAAATAAATGATTTCCACACTTTTATTTTTTTATTTCTAAACATGTTAATATTTAATTTATATTTTGTCTCCGAAAGAAAATTGTCATCAACTAATCTATCGGCTATACTATAAAACCAACAAAAAGTAGACAAATATTTTGATTAAAAAGAGATATAAATAAGCCCCCAAAAAGAATTCCGCTTGTTTACGTTATCATTATTATTATTATTGTTGCTGTTGCTGTTGCTGTTTTTTTTTTAATTTACTTGTATTTGTATTGACATTTTGCGTGTAGACAAAACAACGCTCCTTATATAACCTGTCTTAAATTAAGAAGAAAATAACAGTGAAGAAAAAAGAAAAAAACAAACAAACAATACATTGGTTTTAAGAAGATGTAAATTGATTCATGGTCACATTCGTTGTCAGCGTCAAGGGAACAAATTTAAATGAAATCGAAATTGATTTCAGCATTCTCAGTTTGAAATGGATGGAAGATTTTTACCTGACGGAAATGAATTCAGTAACTTTGTAAACGGACAACCATACTTAGATCAAGGCGTGACACGAACGTTGAGAATGATGCATCAAAGGTTCCTACCTCAAGGTACAACACATACAACTTTGATATTCTATTATATATAGTATAGGCTACAAATTATATATTATTCAAACATAAAAGTAAAAGAAAAAATAAAATTGCACACCCACAAAATAGGATCAGAATGACTGAAAACCTGATGGAAAGATAACAGATCAAGCCAAATTTCACAATTCGGTGTAAAAATTAAAATTCTGGATTCCAGTTAGACTGGAAATATAAAATGAAACTATGATACTTGTCAATATTCTTAACACCTAAAAAATACGAGTTTGATGTTGGAATCGATTACGTGACTTGATTTGAGTAATTATGCACGTTTCTCTACCGACCAATGACCGACCGATGGAAGCAGAGATCTGATAAAAACATCGCCACAATGTAAGAGATCAATTTCGCCAGACATGTTATGTCTCGTCTTTCCTATTATCGTTATCATTTGTCCTTTCTTTTGTCTTCACTCAATCGCTCTGAAAGAAACAAAATATTTGCAACTGACTCTAAAACAATTCAAAACTGGTTAGTGTATTTTCCTCTTATCTTTTATTTTTCACTTACACATTCTTTTCCACCTTAAATTGAAAACCCCTTTGTAATTTTCACCTACTCGGCAGACACGAAAAGAAAGAAAAGAAAAAACGACTTTACAACTACGAACTCTTCATTCTTTTGACAGAACACTTTCACTTTTTGAACATTATTCTAGTTAGTAATTTCATTTCTTACACATTTGATGTTATTCTGTTCTATGTTGTGAAGTGGCCTCATACCAAACATGGCTGACGGTCCCTACAATAGTACCCCAATAATTCTACTATGTAATGTTGTTTGCAAGTTATATCTTTTCTATTGTCGATTTACTTATATACAACTACTTTTCACGTAGTAAACGGGGTTCGCTTGAACGACATAGACATTAAACAAGTTTGTCTCTTAGATAGAACATATACCTGACCACTCTCTCACTTATATTAAGAATGTAATGTATTTGTGCCTATCAGATTTAGATACTTTAATGCCAATATGCAATATTTCAATCTGGTTGGGGGAAAGTTCTTAAGATCACTGAAACAGGAAATATTTTTTGGAAACTCAGTAACTTTCCTCACAACCAAAACATTTAATCTAAGACAACCAAAACATTTAATCTAAGTTACTCTTTTTTGTACAGTATTGTACTAAACAATAAACGCAATGAAAAATTCGAGAATCATTTATTTTTTTGCATACTAGAAATCCAATACAAGTAATATCTTTATTCATGTTAAATATTTATTAACTTCATTGAATATGATAAATTTCAAATACACTACTTACATAATTCGGACTATTGTCTACATCTTTACATTTTTACAGCGTTTCGACTGTTGTACGCGCTGGCTTTCTTCAGGTGCTAGTGATTTAGAACAGAATCCATTATGACAATCACTGGAGTATATCGTTCTCATTTATTGTGCAAAGCATTTACTTTATTTTTGTAGTAATGAGTTATCTCTCTCTAACCCGAGTGTCTCTGTTACTTGTTCAACACTGCTATAGCTTGGTGTTGAATTCACAACTATTTGCGCCAATTAACCGGAAGTAACCAAAATCTATATTCACTGGGTCATGTCTTCTTAAGGACAAGAACAATTGAATTTCTGAGACTTATATACCTAATGTTCAGAAACTATATTTTACTAAAGTTAATATTGCAATTTTTGATGCTAATATTTGTCACTAGTTTTTTTTTATGTTACTGGTTTATCTCTAGTATTTAGTAATTTAGATAGTCGGGTTAAATAGAGACAACTCATGACTACCAAAAGAGTTACACACAAGGAATGAGAAAGATACACCTCAATGATCGAAATAAATCGTTCTGTTCCAAATTCCTAGCACCTGGAAAGGCTGGAGCGTACAACGATCCAAATGGCAACAAAGATGAGGACAATAGTCCAAATAATGTGAAAACTGTGTTACTCGTTTAGTTTTAATTCATTGGCACAAGGGTGTAAGCAGAAATAAATGACAAGCCGATATGATTCAAGGCGAAGTAGACTATATCTACTCTGCCAGTAAATTCATATAGTTCAATATGACATGGTTTAATATCGGGGGATTTGTTGTGTTGTTTATTTTATACTCTGAAATGTTAAATGTAACTGATAAGTTTGGGTTATATTTTTTCATGTCATATGCAGTTTACTGCACTCCGATTAATGGGTTCACTATGAAATTATTAAGAAAATATTACAAGGCTGTATATAGATCTGACGAAGACCGTGTAGTTTAAGCCTCGAGACATTGTTATTATGAAGTTCATGATGAGGACACGTGTCTGAATAAATCTATGTATAATAATAAATGTTTTTCTTTTGCTGACTATTAGAAGAACATTTTTAAATTAGATTCTCGACAACCTGGCACAGTAAATAATTCATCATTGCTAATAAATTATAGGTAAACACGTACACCGATCATCGTTTTTGCTATGTGTCATTAGTAGATGTTGTAATCTTATCTCTGCGAAAACGCTCAAAAGGAAGAGAGGACACGGGTAAAATTATTCTAGTCGTTTAATTTCTTCGCGTTCGTTTAGATGAGATTAGATAAAGAGAGAAACATCTGAATGTAATGAAATAACTTAAGGAACAACAAGAAAAGACACTACTACTGCTGTAACGGGAGATGGTTGAAGAAAGATTTGTTCTTCCAGTTATATTTACCCCGTTATGCAATTTATTATTCGTAATATAATAACACCGTAATATCGAATTTTCTATAAGACGGCCATTGTGCGTTGAAATACCTACACACTATTAATGTTCAACTAGACTGGCTATATTAGACAATACAAATCATTGAAACTAACCAAATTATTTTGATCGAATTAATATTGCTATTAATAGGGAGACTAAATATTTGACATACTATTTCATATATAACTATTTTCTAAAAGATGAAAATAAAAGTTTAAACCCTATACTAACATATTCAATAAGATTTTCAAAAGATATTCCATTGTTCCGTGAACGAATAATGAATTATCTTAGAATATTTTATTTTTTACTGGGACTTGTTTCTTTCACAGTGAATTGAATGGAAATTTATGAAAATCCTGAGATTTGAGCAAACTTACAAATGTCATCTGATATGAAATACCATCACAGGAAATACCGATTTCACTAAATATTTTAAAACGGATTCTAGTCAAAATGGCTTAATCATTGTCTTCATTCACAGATTTGATAATATCTTAGAGATATTGTTAGCGTCAAATGCGATACTATACCAAGACGTCTATGAGTGTGAATTAATTAAAAAAAATCTTGAAGAATTGAACTTAAAATATTAAAAATCTAAGTTTAGAAAAATCCTAAAATATAAAACTTCGTAATTTTATATAATTCATTTCACGAAAGATAATGAAGCCACTGAAACAAAAAGGGTTTGTGTTATATACCTCCGCTGTTCCGGAACTGTATTGAAATATAACGACAAACAAAATCACGTCTATATAGAAATATAAAATTCCATTTTTATTCCTGATGGTTGTATGGAGTGGTAGTCAGAAAAATCACGCATATACGAGGGAGTTTTCGGATACCGGTAACTTGCAAGAGTTGGCTTTTCTTTTGCTCTATTTTATGAGTTCTCTCAATGTTTTCACTTCGGCCCGAAAACCCATATCTTATATTACCTGAAATTTTCAGCATTTTTTACATCCGCGGGATTTCGTTTAATTGTGTCATTTATGACCAAGCACAACTGTTAACAATGTTCGCCGGCTATTGCCTTTCAAACCAGCTGCTTTTGATGTAATCATACTTTCTCGGTCTTATTTATATTTTCTGCATTTGATACTGATCTTACTTTTATCGTTTCTGCTTTTGATATCAACCATGTTTCTTTCAAGTCAGTGAAATATATTACTGTGGTTGAGTGTGTGAGAATATGGGAAAAGGAAACGATATTAATGAAAAGAAATAATTAACGTACAAGAATTAAGCAGTCAAAATATAACATTTGACATCGCATTTGAAATTTTGAAGAGCAGTGTTGAGAAGAAAAGGATCTGGAAGAGAGATATACAAACGATATGTGTGGGAAAATGAAATGTTAGCATAAAACTTACGGCTACATGTAGACATTTCATCTTTAATTTGATGGAATCTTGCCTCTAATCAGTCAGTTGAGTGCTACACGTGATACACGCTTTTGCTGATCATATCTTCAAAGACACATGACTGACTGGGCAGAAGATTATCCCGCAGTAGTTG
Organism: Ascarosepion bandense; assembly: GCA_037127315.1. Lineage (NCBI taxonomy): Eukaryota > Metazoa > Mollusca > Cephalopoda > Sepiida > Sepiidae > Ascarosepion > Ascarosepion bandense. The sequence goes on along the minus strand of JBBBDQ010000554.1, from coordinate 1,708,995 downwards.
ACCATTGCTTTCTGTGGTAGACCGGTTAACAGCCAAGGCTATAGAACTCAATCTGTTCTATTATTAAACCCATAACTTGACGGAAGAGACGGACTAATATATTTCCCAACGGTATATGTGCGTTAGTGAATGCAAAGAATTAAACTGGAATTCGAATTTGGCTCCCCGATTTATCGTTACGAGTCGATATCCACTGCACAACAATGTACATCATGCACCACAACGCACACCCTTGCCTCTAATACTGAGGTCAAATTCATAAGGTCTTGGTGCAATAGATGTAAACTAACCAGAAAATAATAACCATGAAATTATAGAAAAGATATGAGGAAGCTATGTTAGAGCCATAGGAACGTGTTTGAAACGGATATATCATATCAGGACAAATAATATTTCATATTATTATTTATTAAATGTATAACAGAATCGCCAAACCAGATATGACAGCAATATTGAATGAATTGACGAATAGTTTACTTACATGACATTCAGACGAAAAATATTGAATCACCCTTCATAGCAGCAGACATATCATTTGCTTAATTATAATATTTCCGCTTCGTGTCAGCGGAAAACGATGCTGTTGGACATTAGTGACAGCCGTGCTGAGAGAAAGCGATAAAGGATCTCTTCGAAGATTATTAGAAAGTATTTTGTTTTTAACACTTGCAAACGCTTATGGTACAACTGTGTAAATTTTCAGGAAAATCGGTTCAGCCGTTTCGGAGTCTATAGGTAACGGACACACACACATACACACACACAGACAAAGATCCATTTATAAATAAGTTTAGATTTTTAGGGCTTCAGGAATTGCTTTATTGAATAGTTTTAGTCGTTGTTTTTCAGGTAGCAACTGTTGTCGACTTCTGGCGTCACTGGGCAGTTTTCTGATCAAGGAGCCCGTGAGATGGGCAGATGTGCGTGTTAGCTCTACTCAGCCATCTCTCACTAAGTTGAACTGATGGCGTCGATCTTGTATTGAAGATATTGGCCATCGAGCAGACTTTTGAATTAGCTTGTATCTTTTCTTATTGAGCCAAAAATATTTTTCAGAATTTAAATTTTTTCATTTTTTTTAATCTTTTTTTTGTGATGGGGAGACAGGTTAAGCCAGTTTGAATCACTGAACAGCAAATGTCGGTGGTGAGCAATTATATTTTCGTTGAAGAGTATGATTCCTGACAAGCTACGCTAATTTCGAACTCGTCAAGTACGTTACTGGCTCTTTTTTTTTACCTTGCTTCAGTATACTATTTACCTGTTAACTTACACAGGTTTTCCTTAAACTTTCATCGGTATTTGCGTGTACTATTCATGGTGTTTTGAAAATTCTGCATTTATATTCTTCAATTTCATTTCTCTCAATTAAAGCGTCCAAGCTACTCGGTGTAGGCGATAGAATGACGCTGAGGCTCTAAAAGACAGACGCGAATATGCTTGATCATGTGTTATTGTTCACAATAATAAGGGTAACATCGAACAAAAAAATAATCCAATACCATAAGTTTGCTAACTGTATGGTGTTTGTCGTTCCTACTATTCTCAGGGGGTATTTTAAGATGTTTACTATCATTCTGTCAGCAGTTTGACGCTAATACTGCAAAGAGAAGGTATGTTTTATTTTTTCTGTCTGAATAAAATCATGTTCATAACATTCAATCTTCTTAATGAAAAACTTTTATGTCAAAACAATGCCTTGTATATATATATATATATATATATATATATGTATATATATATATATATATAAGAGCGAAGAAAATAATAGCAACGTACAAAGTATTAACTTAAAACAGGGCTCAATATAAAAGTAGATGAATTAATATTTATTATTCATTGTTACTTTAGACTATGTGCAATGTACAAACTATTACAAAATTGTATATTTTGTTTCAACATTGAAAGAACAAAGGCTCATCAGGTAGTTAACCATGATGGTGAATAGCTAATGAGACATTGTTCTGCCAATGTTGAAACAAAGTGTTTAATTTTGTAGTAGTTTATAGCGTGCACATTTTCTAACAAAATAGTAGTAATAATTGAAATGAATTGTTTGAACATTATTTTTTATCGATACTCGTATTTAAATAGATATTTTTTTTTTATGAAAGAGTATTATATATTTATTTCTACCGGCCTGATTATTAAAGATAAATTTTTATTACGAAAATGTGTACCATTCGGCAGGATTCGAAACTGCGACCCCTATCTATATATGGGAAACTACCATTTGATCTGGTAACGTCTTCGACCTCTTGACCACGAATAACCTCCAGTCTAAACGAGGTTTTTATCAAGCCTATATAACACAATTTTCGATCCATCGAAAATTTAACGAAACTTGGTTATAAGCAACCGACAAGTTTCGTTAACATTCGTTGATTTCCGTAACATGTTTACATTTGTTGATATTACGATACATTTCAGAGCAGATATGTTTGTTTACGATGGATAGAAAACATATAATAAGGTTTCATTAAAAAAGAATATCTACTTAAATACGAGTATCGATAAAAAATAATCTTCAAACATTTCAAATTGTCCGTTGCTTATAACCAAGGTTCGTTAAAATTCGTTGATTTCCGTAATATATATATATATATATATATATATATATATATATATATATATATATATATCTTGTTTAAATTATTATATTATTTATCCAGCATTATTTGAAATTGCACTAAAACTCCGTTTTTACTGAGCTCCTATCTCGCGCATGTCTGCTCACTCTGTTTACACTCCTTAAACTTCTTAAACAGCGTAGACTTTACTGGCTAGACCATGTCAATCGCATACCAGACTGTTGCATTCCAAAAATCCTCTTGTATGGAGAGCTGGCCTCTAGAAAAAAAAAACCAATGTGCGGCCACATCTGCGGTATCGTAACATCATAAAATTCAATATAAAGTCTGTGGGCATCAACACGGAGTCATGGGAGAACGTAGCAGTCAACCATACCAAAGAGAGAGGTACCTTGACCCAACAACTCAAATCAAAGAAGAGCAATTGATACAAGTTAACATTGATAGGCGGGTTCGTAGAAAGCAAAATGACAGCTCCGACACACCAGAAACAAAATATAAATGTAGCCTCTGCAACGAAGACTAACACTTCCGCGTTGGATTCTACAATTAGAGACGCCAATTTTCCAACTAAGCAGACAACTAGGATGCTACACATGGTCAACACTGACAGACGGAAACCTATAACTACTTGATATTGCATTAAAACTCTTTTTTTATGTATATATGTTTTGTTATACGCGTCTTTCCTTTTTTCAAAAGCCTGTAAATTAAGTCAAATGCTTTACGTATTACGAAGATTTAACCAACGGAATGTAAGATTTAAATTCCGCAAATGTTTTTTTCATTATTTCTGTCAAATACACAGGACAAAAGATGTAACTGAAATTTTAAAATAACAAAAATGTCTACTAAAACATATATATCAACTATAAATAATTTTTAATATCACCTGTATTCTCTGGTAAAACATTTGAATATCGTTTGTGGAGATAAACATACATACATACTATGCATATATATAGAAAGAGAGAGAGAGAGAGAGAGAGAGAGAGAGAGAGAGAGAGAGAGAGCATATTTCGAAACACACAAACACACACACACACACACATATATATAATATATTTCAAAACACACACACACACATATATATTGTTGTAAGAGAGTGACTATGTGGACTGACTATATTAGTAGCAATATATAGTGAACACGAGAGATATATGTAATTTTCTGCGACAATTACTAGCCTGCTACTAGTTTCCCTCTCTTGCTATTGTGTATTATCTTTACAATAAACCTCTCTTTTTACAACTACGCATGTGTTTGCTGTTCTTTCACTCGAGTTTCCATGTTTCTGCTCGGAAACTCTTTAAAAGACACAACAGTGGCGTGGGGGTTATCGTGTTCTATCCCACATCGAGAAAGACCACAAGACACTGTTTGTCAAACGTACAAGAGTAGTAATTACGGATTTGATTCCCTTACGGTAAAAAGACACTGAAATTCAGTTAGTTAAGTGCCATAAGTGATACACGCTTTGAGCGATCATGTCTCAAAAGAAACGTGACTGACTTGACAGAAAATTATACCGCAGTAGGTGCTATTGCTTTCTGCGATAGACTGGATGCCAATCAAGATTATAAACCCAATCTGTTCTATTATTTAACCCATAATCGGAGAGAAGAGACTTGTTAATAACATTTCCAAGGTTATTTGTGTGTAAGTAATTGCAATAAATTTAACTGGAATTCGAACTTGGCAGTGAAATTACTCAACGAAAATTAAATAACTGCTTGAATTGAATAAAGCATTACACGCTAGTTTTCAGTTAAAACAGCAGCAGCAACAAAAGTTACAGCAACAGTTTTTACAGCACCAAGAAATATTTGAAAAATCGCAAAATTACACATGTACACATGAAATTACGAAAACATCAAGCGGAAGACAGTAAGCTATTTTGCGAAATTGTAATATCTAAAACAACAGCAGAACAGAGGGACAATTTCTCCCCTGAAGAAATATAGAATTTTTTATCAGAATTCAAGTATGACCCAGACAATGGAGTAATTTTCTCTGCCCATTTTGCAGGTACGAGACAATTGTTTTTCAAACGATGCGAACAATGGTCTGAGGAGGTGAAAATTACGTTGTTGTTCAAAAAGCTAGTTACAAAGGAGAACACTAAATAAACGAACTTAATTTTACCTAAAAAGCAGGAGAAAATCTTGTTAGAGAAGATAATAAATAATTTGTCAGGAATTTTCAACGAAAGAGGCACTTTATTCGAAAACATTGTAAAACAAGGGAATGAGATTTGGTAATGTTAATTCACAATTTAAATTTTTTAAAATAAGCGACCTTTTAGACGACGTTTAAATGTTTAATCTGTGTCCAGGGATTTTCAGCGGCGAAAAATAAAAACATCACATCGAGATTTCTGCCAATTATAAAACAAAACTTTCTAATTACGCTACAGTAGGTGACTGAGAAATGCAAGCAGCAGAGAAATGTAAAAAAAGACAATACACTGATCGAAGAAAATATATTTCTCTAGTTCTAGCGATAAAACAATAGAAATTTGGAAATTGTAAGCTGAAAACATCCCGTGTGATGCATCTGGGGTGGGGTAGGATTTTAAAAAGAGTGTATTGTTAGAATAAGGTTTGCTTTGGATGTGCCTAATTAGATGACAAAATCTCCCAATGTTGGTATAAACAGAAAAGAAAGAAGCAAATCAAAATATGAATCTTGTTTTATCTAAGAATGAAACTGAAAAGTTTGAAAAGAGGAGATATGTAAATTCGAAAATAAATAATCATACGACTAAATTATTGTTGGATTCTGGCTGCTATGTTTCTATTGTGAATGAACAAACATGTAAGAAAATAGGCATCATTACTAGAGGAGTGTCTTGTAAAAAGCTAAATTTCAGTGGCGAATTTAGCTACAAGATAACATTTAGAGAGAGGACTTTCAAGTCAGAATTCTATGTTTTTATAGGTACGAAGAATGTATTTGTTATGAATTGCTTTTCAATTTATGGGAATTATATGTAAATACATTTTTCAACAAACTGGATGTTTTGGTAATGTAAAAAACTGAAGAAACTGAAAAAATATTTCTGATCTGAAGAAATAATTTCTACGCATGTTTTCTGAAGGTCTCGTAAAATGCACGAAAACCGAGGTCAGCATAAGTCTAGTATTCAAACCAGAAAGCAATGTAACATTTTCAGCTTAAAAATTCCGTAAATCAAGTACTTGAACGGTTTGGGAAAATGGGTTTAAATTCTAAAATTGACTAGACAGGGCTGCGCCTACAGTGTTTTTAATGAAAAAGAGCAACATGATCGGAGTTTGTGCAGAATTTTCAACCAGATTAAATGCCTATCTAAAAGTCAAAAAATGTTTGTCACCTTCACCGGAAAATATTTTTCTTCGTTGAATGGTGGCAAAGGCTTCTCTAAAATAGATCTGTCTGACGCATATCAACAAATGAAAGCAGATGTACAGTGCTAAAGGTTATTAGCAATTAATACAATCAAGGAACTTTACAAGCTTAATCTTCTCCCATCAATTTTAAAGGTGGCTCCTAATTTGTTTTAACAAATAATAGACACCATGATAGGTGGGCTGGAATTTGTCATAGCGTATCTGAAGTCATCCTGTTAAAGAGCGAAAACAGCACAAAAAACATATCACGGTAGTATTCTAGGGGATGGATTATTATGGCTTCAATCTAAATTTAGATGAATGCGGGTTCTTCATGGAGCAAATGATATAGTTGGGGAAATTTATCGACGAAAACAGAAGACGATGTGAACAAGAAAGTGGCAAAGATATTAAAAATATGCCACCGCCAAACAACCGTCACTAATCTTCAGGCATTTTTAAGCGTCGTCAACTATTAAAATATCTACATTTCCATAATATATGATCTTAGAGCCCCACAGAATGACTTATTGAATAAGAGTGCAAAATGTATTTTGTCTTAAAACTTCGAACATGTTTTCTATAAGATAAAAACCTGTTTGTTATCTGATTCATCGTTAGCACGTTTTGGCGCAAAAGACAAAGAAATTGTAGCGTCTGTCGCAAGCAAATTTGGGATCCGGTCTGTAAGTCTACGTAAGTTTGAAGATGGGACTACAAAGCCAATAGCCCATGTTTCCAGAACCCGTCTTCCTGTAGAAAGAAGTCATAATCAGATTGAGAAAGAAAGCCTGGCCATAATTTAAGCGGCCAAAAATTGTAGAGGGTTATCCATGGAAGGAAAATTGCACTACAGATTGATCATAGACCGTTATTAAAATTTTGGGATCAGAAACGGATATACACACGCAGGCTGCTAACGGGTTACAACAATGGGGAATAAACTTGTTAAACTAAAAAAATTAAGATGGAATACCTACCCACGAAATAACAAGGACAAGCCGATGGATAGTCTAGGATGTGTTCAGAATTTGTAGTACTATTAGGTTTACAGAAGTACTCCGAAACCAAATATAGAATCAGGCTTATCACCAGCCGAACCAATGTTGATGGTGTTTGACATGCTGTTACCTAGTGCAATGAAATCAGTGATAAGAAAAATGCGACCAAATTTTACAAACAGAAGACAGTTTTCTTTAGATATTATAAATGTGGAAACAATCTCCTGGTAAAACGTAATTCTCACCAGAAAACCTGGCAGAGTTATATATATGCTCAAGCGAAGAAGATTTTAATGTAAGAGACATTTTAATTAGTTAAGACCAAGACTTACGAAAGATGCCACGCCTAGTTTAGAATTATCAATGAAGGAAATATAGGACGCATTCGAAATGACATTTCACATATTTTTACCAGTAGCAATGAATATACCTCTAACCCCGCCAGTGTTAGCTTTCCGAAATCACGAATCCTTGGTGAGACGTAAAGTAATAATAAAAAGCGAAACAGTTATGTATTGACCCCAAAAAGAAAAGTTATTGAGCAACATTTCATGGGAAAAATATCTCAGGGAGAGGTGTTCAGATGGATTGTCCTACACTTCCTGACGCCTATGTAGACTGACAATATTGGTCAACATATACAGTGAACAGAAAAGATACTTGTGAATTGCTTTGGTAATTAATAGCCTGTCACCAGATCTTGCAGTAGTTTATTATCTTTAAAATAAATCTCTCTCCTTTCAACTATGCATGTGTTGTGGTTCTTTCACTAGTGTACTATTTTGTTTGTCTGTAACTATTTTAAAAGATATATATATATATATATATATATATATATATATATAACTTTACACGCATTAGATATATGTCAAAAGTAGAAATCTCTGGACAAGGACCGATTTAGTGCTTGCAATTAACGGTGCAATTAGTCGGTAGAAACAGCAAGCATTTTTCTCGAAGCAATCTCCTTCATATTAATTACTGTCTGAGACTATTTGCAGAAATAAAACTGTGACAGTGTTGAAGCATTTATTTTGTGGTTTAAATTCTGGCTAAAATAAAATTAGCGGAGTTTCCTTTCACCGATTCAAGATTTACAAATATATCCAGAATTTAATGAGCAACTAAACTCTCGTTCGTGTGTTGAGCATTCATTTTTTTATATTTTTAGTAAAGTAAATAAACACTAAGTATCTTTCATTTAAAAAGAAACACTACTTTGAAACAAAAACTTTTTAACTGCGACATGATATCTAATCAGTTATAAAGGCAATAAAAGTTAAAGAGAATTGATTAAACAGATATATGATGAGAAATTGGTCAAAATTTGAGAATAACACGCATAAGACTTGTAAGAAACAAAGAAGTTTAAAAATAATAAAAACGGAATATTTTATTACATTCCATTTTTATTCTTTCACAGGAGGTAGTGATACTTCTGAGAAATAGTGAATGAATGGAAATAATAATGTTATTGATTTTGACTTGAATTTTTGCTTGTCATTTTCCAACAACCGTAATATAGCTTCAGTATGACTTTTCTAAAAATATTTTTATGGTAATCATTCTTCTTTGGTATCATCACTTTACCAATTTAAGCACAATACTCAATTGGCCTTTAGGTCTCCTCACTTCACAACTGACATAGGCATATTTATCCATAGGCTCTACTCAAACGGACGTTTCAATTGTGGAAATCTCTCCTCTCTTCTTAAATTTTGACGCAACATTGTTCATCAGAAACTTAGATTAAATATCAGCTGTCTTTTTCTGTTTCATTGAATGTAGATATAATATTGTTTGCTCTCAAGAATAATTATTTTTCTAAAATTGTTTCATTCTTAGCAATACCTTTCCTCATAGAGACTTAAAAATTTTGAGAAAAATGAAACAATTTTAGGAAAGAACACTTCGATTGTGTAAGACTTACTGCGTATATCAAAAGCTTGCGAAAACCGCAAATAAATTAGCGTTTGTGCAAATGGATGGAAGATAAATTATCAAACTGAAAAATAGCCAATGAGGAAAGGAAATAATTTTCTTAAGCTAGAGAAGAAGGTGTAGAACCTAATTGTTAACATCTAGATTGCATAAATTATGTATATAAGTTATCATCATACAAGCATGTTTCGCTGTTTCCTAGCTCATCAGTGTGGCTAGACACGTCCACTTTCTTCTGGCCGGGATCGAAACTTGACCGACTTTGTGTCAGCCGGGGTCGCTACCCACTAAGCTATAGCCGCATGGAATCAGCGTAGGGAAATTTTAGTGTGTTGTATATAAGCAGTGTATACATACGACAGTTACCGATAGAACTCAATTCATTTCTGTAGAGTAACGCATATATCGCAGAAGTGGAAAATGCTTTTACAATTTTCTTCTCTAGAGCTTAATCGTAATGATAGTATAATATAATAGTCATCTACATACAAGCCTGTTTCGCTGTATTAAAGCTCATCAGTGTGGCTAGACACATCTACTTACTTCTCAGTTATATATATATATATATATATATATATATATATATATATATTAACAAATATGCATATTATCCTACGTGTATGGCAGGACTCGGAGTTTCATGACGTGCATATTAAAAATCCTCTGGTGTAAATGTCCAAGGCCTAAGATCGGAACTAGCAGAGCGTATCTCACTCGCGTTTTCAGTGCGTCGGTGTGGATGGGTCTTATATACAGGGGACCCGTTTTTTAACCCCCGACCCTGAATATATAATGTCTAGTAGGTCAGTTTATATTCAGCATGTTTTCATCGACGTTGTGAGAGTTTTTTCGACGAATTTTAAACACTCTCATCTGGGGTTTTTTATACTATAATATTTTTCGTAAATTATTTCTGATCTTTCATCGCGTAATTTTTTCTTGCTGAAAATACTATTATGACTATTTTTTTAGCATAATCAGCATACATGGCCACTATTGTAAGTTTGTTTTGTTTGTTTCATATGCTTCATGTTAAATCAGAATCTTTAACTTTTTCTTCTATTTCAACACGGGGTTAGGTCGATTGTTACAATTCTTAAGGTTTCATTGTGGTGAAGTTGTTCAAATAATTTTATTTGATGTAAAAATTGAATATGAAATTAGAAAGCGATATCTTAAAAATTAAATTGCTTAATGAAGAAGAATTCTAGAGGAAATCATATCCCATAAGACAAAGGGAAGATAAGATCAGCAGGGACAAACGACGAGTAAATCCCGAGTCGTGTTTGAATTAATTAATATTAGAACAAAGAAAATAAATTCAAATCAAATGTCAAATATTTATTCGAGGAATAGAATACAAGAAAGTGTAGATGATCAATGTCACACCCTGAAAGAGTAATAAATAAATAATAGAAAATATAACACCCTATTCTTGTTTTAGAAAAGGCATAATGCTGAAAAGCACACAACATACTTATACTCTGTTACTTTCCCTAGTTCACTGAAATAAATTCTCCCCTATTTCAGCGATATAATAATTTATGTTGGAGTTGGATATTCTTAAATAAATACCATATTACACATACAGTTTCTAGATTATGCATACATTCATTTGGCATCTGTTTGTACATTGAGGTCAATTTCGGGTTTCTTAAAAAAGTCATATTCTAATGTCTGTAAGATGCAGAAACATATACTATTTTTCATTTATTATTCACTACATAACAACAGATGCGTGAGTCAGACGTGAAAAATAATCTAACACTAGCAACAATGATAGGACCAGGGAGCCGTTGGAAGTAACTTCAAGTTTGGCAACCAAACACGATTAAAATATTACAGCTGAATTGAGTTCAATTCCCACTTGATTCGCCATGTTTGTTGCCTTGTGTAAAATCCATTTAATCTTAGTATATAACTACAGTTAATGTAATACGTTTAAAAACAATAAAAAAACAGAATATCAAGTAAATACGGTTATTCACAAAAAATAATGTCTGAAGAAATAAATTTGCCGGATTAAATATCAATCCATTAATTCTTTAGAAAATACATTTCAGATGACAAAACGGAGCAGATATGGGCTTTCGAGAAATATGAACAAATAAATGGGCATTTTACAAAAGGGTAAACAGAATATTACTAGTGTTTGACGCTTTTCATCGACGAATTGTGTAAAGCAAACAGGATCCGGTGGTGTAACTCCAACAATGAGGGATGCAGAGGGATCATTCATTTCATTCATTTGGCCAGAGTGCACAATTTAATAGAGGTAATACCGCCTGTTAAAAAATGGGGCATTTATTAAAATGCGCACATCAAATTTTTTAAATGATTTCACCCCAAGCAAGACAGTTTTACTGCCACTGTTGCGCAGGGTTTTACATAGAGGGAAGTGATGAGAAAGAGGGGTTACTTATAGAGGATGTTAGGAGGATCTTAATAGACGGATGAGAAAATAGGTGAAGATTGATAGAATGGATGCGAGTTAGTGTGATAAAAGATGTCTATTGAGCGTACATTTAAATTCCGGGAGATTGTAGCTGTCGGAGAAGCAAGCATATGGAAAGGAATTCCACAGGCGGGAAGTTCGTGAAAATAAGATGTTAGTATAGAAATTGCAGTTACATTTTATTGGTTTCATGGTGAAATGGTGGGACCTATTTACTAGACTATTAGCTCATGGAACTTTGTACATAGAGTGCGCCGGTGAGCTACATTCATTGGAGCAGAAGCCGTGAATATGCATCTACTCGTGTACATGCACATTTTTTGAATATATGTTTACATGACATGCATATATATATATATATATATATATATATATATATGTGTGTGTGTGTGTGTGTAAATTAAATTAAATTTTTTCAAAGATGTTGAACGCACATTTCGACATGAAAAAAAAATTGATTAAAAGATATCAATTAGGGTCGGGTTTTGGAATTTACATTTCTGCTTTTCCCGCTTGGATTAAAGTATTTATATAAATAAATATATACATATATATATATATATATATATATGTGTGTGTGTGTCTGTGTGTGTGTGTGTCAGTGTGTGTGTAAAAGTTTGTAAATTAATTGAGCAGGTTTAAGCAGACTTAGAAGTTTCGTGATGTGATTGCTATTGCTTCTTTGACATTTTGCAGAAGCAAAGAAATTGAGGAGTGAAGATATCAGAATAATACCTACACAAATCTTATAGATTTCTATTGCTCTGTTCATTGAAACTTTAATTCTGTTAATGCTCAATTTCTGCCTCGATATCGAGCACTATACTGGAAACAAACTGCTTGTGAAATTGCTTTTATGCAAGTGAAACACCAAAAATATAAGAATATATTTGATAAAATCAACTTTAGCAGCAACTTCTACTCTAATTGCTTCTTTTCAAGCTCTTACTGCTTATAAAATTCCCTCCCGTATACTTGCCTTCCTGACAGCTACTATCCCAAAGAATTTAAATGCAATGCCATCTCTTATTTCTTTAAACTCGCATGCTTTCCCTGAAAATCCTTGTATCATGTTTTCTCGCTTTCCAATCTACACTCAAAATTCAGTCTTCCAATCAGTGTTCTTATCTTTCAGTTATCCATTCTCTGAAACACCCTGTAACAATGTTACTCTTTCTCATCCCTTAGCTTATAAGTAAACCACAGCGAACCAGTGGTTATACTCCTTTGCTTGGTATGAAATGATTCTATGATTATATATATATATATATATATATATATATATTAAGCACTTACTGTTATCGACTTTAGATCTTGAGCAAGAATCACAATATGTAGATAATAGTCCTTTCATGAAGAACTTTCAGTAACACTTATTTAATAAACATGTCAATTGTGAATAGAATCAAACAGGGAAAGAAATCCATTATCATTATTTACTGACAAGTATTTATTCGATTTGATTTGCTTATCACATCCTAAACTAAATACAAGCCTCTCTTTTTTATGCCTCAGATACATACATACATACATACATACATATATATATATATATATATGTATGTATGTATGTATGTATGTATGTGTGTGTGTGTGTGTGTGTGTGTGTGTGTGTGTGTATTTCGAAAGAAAATAGTATCTTGTGTGTATTGAAATAAAATTAATTGTTATTATTTATAGAATTTACGTACTAGGCGGGTGGTTAGCGGATAGGGTGGAGAAATTAGAAAACGCAGTTGAACTTATGTTGAGTTCATTACATGAATTTACGAGCTAAAAGTCTTGGAAAAGGTATGTTATGTAGCTCCTGTCCATTTCGACAAAGGCCAGCAGAAATTACTGTAAAAAATAAAATCAATCTCCTATATCGTCTCCAAGAAAAGAGCAGCGCTCCTACTTGAGCTACGACAGAAAATGATGGCCTTCACATTCGAACAAATACAAGACAATGATACGCCGTGGCATCGTGGAACTTTCTAATTTTGGAACATTCACGATTCTTTACATGCAGACGATAGATCTTATTTTGTTATGGGTGTGAATACTCATAAATATGTCTTTGTAATATTATGATTTATCACAATTGGATGGCTTTAGTCAAACATTTTTCATCTAACCTATCTCTATCTCTCTCTATAGCACTACACAGATTATGTATATCCGCAGACAGATCAATATCACAGCTCATCAGTACGGTTAGACATCCGATTGCTTTTAACCAGCATTGATATATATATATATATATATATATATATAATGTTGTGCAGATAGTAGCCGCTTTATATTTTTAACTGAGCATGGACGTTGTTTTTATTTTGTTAACTCATTGGCACCGTCTGTGAGAAAAAGAGTACCATGACTCAGTTTAATCCAGAAGAAATTTGAAAACGTCATGCGTTACTATTTGCTATTTGTCGCGTAAGTTCCAACCCTTAATACGAATGTTTTAATGTGTTTGGATGTCAGTCTGAGGATAATGCAGATGATTCGGAAAGGGTTGGACGAATCCAATATTTATTACGATTATGTTTGATGTGATCGTTAATAGTAGAGACGTTATACCAAGATTAATCTTCAAAGGACTTAGACTCAAAATTTAGGCTTAAATGAATTGCCTTGAAGAGGCAGACCAACCCTGGTTCAAGAGGATGGCTGCTAGAAAACGCTATGTCTTGTAACATGGCACTTCTGCATGCCACTAAAAAAGAGAACCCAGTTGTGGCTGTCAGACAATATCTGAAACAAAATCATTTCTTCCAACTGGTCACCCAATTCCCCAGACTGCAGCCCCCATGTGTTGAACGAGAAAGGAAGAAAAATCTTTTTAATAATAAAAATGAAGTTAAAAATGAAGTTAAATGTTTATGATAGCATTTATTGATTTAAATATAGACATCCAAAAGAGATGAAAGACATTCTGACGACATCTTGAAGCGAACGATAATTTTATTGAAAAAAGTTTCTCCTTTATATATTTCGTAATTCCCGTCAGTCTATTTGATCAAGTGAGATGTTCGTGTTAATTTTATTTTTGCGTAATTTAGAGGCCTATTCACCCAAGGCTTTCTGTATATATATATATATATATATATATATATATATATATATATATGTGTGTGTGTGTGTGTGTGTGTGTGTGTGTGTGTGTGTGTGTGTGTTATAATTAAACAGGTTTCTGACGTATTAAGTTTAAATAGGAAATGGACTATGGGGTGGGGAAAACGTTTTTTTTAATTTTGTTTTTGCCTTTTTTTTCATTGGTTAATCACATCTTACATGTGATCCCAGTTCAGAAAGGCATTAACTTTCAATTAATCTTTACCAAAAAAAATCCTAATACAATCTTGACCCCTAAGAAATAGAATGCATTTCTTTATAATCCCTATTGCTGAGAAAGTCACCGTAAATTCTACTATAAGAATATTTATATAAAAGTATTTAACATAGACTTCCACGATTAACTCCACGCATAAAAGTGCCCCACAATGTCTACATGGATCGGCAAAATTCTACATTGGAAAAATATCCTTTTCAATTCCAGTGCCGAAATTTCAAGGGAATTATTTTAGATAACTACCCACAAATCAATCACATAAAATACAAGGTACACAACATTTGTATCCACAGTAAATGGAGGAATATCGGTAAATCAAATAAATCTAATTCACCAAATGGACGAAGAAAAAGAAGCACCTTTACCAAAGACAACAGATTTGACCGCACATATATTGAAAGAGATTTCACTTCTGGCAATAATTAAAAAACCTTTTCTAATAATGGAAACGTAATTATAACTCCACCAAACACGTGGGAGGTAAATAGTCATCATAGAAAAGAGAGACTACACTGAAAATATAGAATACATTTTCAAAGACAATAACACTTAAGAAGAAACAACAACCAAAAGACGAACGGTAAATACAAACACAAAATTCAAAAAATAACAAAGTAACTTTTAGAAAATATAAACAATTCCTTGGGCAAACAATTGTGTCTATCAGCAAGAGACTTCACCCCAAAAAAACAACGTAGGTAATGTCAATAAAATACCATAACTTCGTTCCTAGTCACCATGAAACCAACACACATGCAGAAAACTGCTACGTTCAGAAACAAATATGTTTGTGCTATGTTTGTATACCAAACCATTATACACCATAATCTTTCACAAAATGTCGTACTAAGAAACTAAAATATCAAAACTTCCTTTTCCGGTTCATAAAATTATTCAACTGTGCAAACTAATCACTAATATGCTATTTAATTAAGACTTTTGGTGTATTAGTACCCATCTTACTTATAAAAACTCGACGTATCTGATATGCATAGAAACCTTCATTTAATATATCCGCATAACCTAACAACACAGATACAAGTCATTTCTGCCCAAATAATAAAAGCTAGCAGCTTAAAAACATATATATAATTATTTTATTACCTCTATATTTATTATTCTGCTGAATGTTAAATAGAACGATACATGTCAAATTTATATTTCATACTGGTTACCCATATATATATATATATATATATATATATATATATATATATATATATATATTGTTAAATATAACAGAAAATGAATGTATATTATATTTAATCATGGTCTGTTGTACACATGGTATTTTGGGTTTATTTCCAGGTGAAAATGAAGACAAATTATAAACTTATTTATAAATGGAACTCTGTTCGTGTGTCCGTTACCTATAGACGCCGAAACAACTGAACCGATTTTCTTGAAAAAATTGTCTTATAGGAAGAGTGTACCGATTTTAATCAATGACACCCGAGCAACGCCGAGCTATACTGCTAATATATATATATATATATATATATATATATATATATATATATATATATATAGTAATCCGTTTAGCAACTGGGGCAAAACAAGAACAAAACTCCATAAAATTAAATATTTCCACATTCCTTTTTTCAATCTATTAGGTTTAATGTTCACCGTAGCCACTGTCCAATGTAAAATCCAGAAATTAATGCAAAAATAATCTTATAAATTTTGTAACAAGTTTCTTGACACTAAAGATATTAAAGTATTCATAAAAATATGCATAAGAAACTAATAATTTTATGTCAAAACCGAAGTAGAAACACAATCTTAAAATGTCCACGGCTTGCTCCTAGACACGCATATTCCCGTTGCATTACTGACTAATGAACCATTTCAAATACAATCATACAATGTCTAATGGTCTCCTTGGAAGATATGACACGTTAGTGAAATAATACAACATTATTAATATCTGCTGAACCCTTGAGAAAGGTATTAATCCGTCTCTTCCCTCCAGTTATGGGTTAAATATTAGGACAGATTGGGTTCTATAGCCTTGACTGGCAACCAGTCTACCGCAGAAAGCAATGGCGACCTACTGCGGGATAATCTTCTGCCCAGTCAGTCATGTCTGTCGAGACATGATCGCCGAATCATGTATCGCGCATGACACTTGACTGACTGAGCAGTGGGTAAAAGACCCAACTCCCGTTAAAAATGATACGGATCGAGGAGTTGCTCTGACATATAGCACATGCTAACAATATATATTGTGTACTGCAACAAGAATTGTCATGAAAAACCTGTAGAATGTGTTCTTTATGGTCCATACGAGCGGATATCGGTTTTTCTCGACCTATTGTTTGTGGTGCCAGAGTTCTTGTCTCCGCAACCCTATAATAAACAGCATCTATGTTTTGATAAATTCGATGACTTTCACTTATTTTTTCCCATAAGCCTTCGGCCCTGATATATGTTTCCAGTTTTATCTTGTTTCATAAGATTTTTGTCGTTAACATTTTTTGACCTGTGTAACCAGATGTTTATGAAAAGGGCTCTTTATTTTTCTGAACTTATTTCTGTCCATTACACTAAGCCTATCTTTTTAAAAACAGCAAACTCATCAACAGCAGGAGATATTTCCTTGTTTTACAATGAAAGTTTTCAATATGTTACTTGTACTTACATATTTATTTAAAAAAATAACACATGCTCTCCCGTTCTCGTAAGAACTTTTCAATTTTATGCAATAGACTCAGCATGTAATAATGACTGACAGGTACAGTGAGGGTTATCCACGATTACGTTATATATATATATATATATATATATATATATATATATATATATATATATATACAAAATATTATATAATAATATATATATATATAGGATGATGCAAAAGAAGTTGGACATTAAATAATAATATGTATTTTGCAATTTCATATAACATTATACTTGTTCATACAATTATTGCATTGGCATTTACATTTTACAGTGTATGATAATGTAAAAACAATTCAGTTGATTAAACAATTTGCTGAAAGTGTTGTCCATCACACTGAAAATATTTGTTATTCGGCAGGATTTAAACCATCCATTTTCAGCTATAAGATATAGACTCTCATTTGAGATAAAAATTAAGAAGTGGGCAACGATATCACTCTGAAAAGTGCAGGATTATAATCCTGTTATAAATGATTTTTCAAACAGACGTTTAGATGCTCCGGAGCGTTTCCACATACGCCTTTTACGTTCTTCTCTTGGAAACTACCGGATATCCCACATCTCAGACACTCGAAAATGCAAATGTTATAAGCATCGAAATCATTATCAGAGGCAATAAATGACACTCGTGTTAAATGCAGCAGAATACCTAACCTAATACGAACTACTCAACAATTTAGAGCGTTGTTTGCAATTGTTTCAACCAACAAGAAGAAGTGAGACAATGGATGAAATATAAAGTCCACCACCTCACTGCGGAATCGAATCGGTAGTCTACTGAGTGAACAGCGGCAGGCGAAACGGTCCAAAGCGATCAAAGACGCAAACATCAGCAGGTAAGTTTTCACCTCCATGTTAAGTGATGCGAAATGTATTTTTTCATCGATCAATATGAGAACAAAATTACCATAAATAGTGAATATTACATTAGTACGTTTGAAAAAAGAACTAGTTAAAAAATGCTTAACAAAGAAAGAAAAGAGTGACGTATCATTAAGACAACGCACCATGACACAAGTAGATTGCAACGATGGGAAATGTACATAATTTTCAATTGCTTCCGCCTTCACCATATTATCTAAATCTAGACTTAAGCGACTAATGGTTATTTGCAGACCTCAAAAGAAGGGAAAGAGATTTGGCTCCAAAGAAGTGATATTGGAATTTGAGATATATTTTGAGGCGTTCTACAAAAAGGTATCGAATTGTTAGAGAAACGTTGAAATCAGTGTATCCCACAAGTGGAAACCTATGTTGATGAATAAAGTCGAATTATGCCTAAAATTTGATGTTTTATTAGTAACCCCCGAGATTTATTGAACGATATGTTATATAGAAAACATAATATTTAAATATATTGAATACACTCCCTCCTCTTCTCTCTCTCTCTCTCTCTCTATATATATATATATATATATATAATAGCAATCTGAAAATGTATGGTTTGTTTTCATATGAGCAGCTATTTTAGTGAAAAGAGTGCAGTGTAAGTGTACCAGAATTTCTGCATATGGTAGCTAGATTATATACAAATTTTGACGGCCCGATGAAGTGTATGAATGTAGAGCAGATTCTACCTCGACTACTGTACTTTACAGGCTGTTGGTAAATCCAAAAAATGTACTGAAGTTGTATATATATATATATATATATGTATATATATATATATATATATATATATATATATATTCAAAAATGTATTCACAGTAATTTATTTTCCAAATTTTGCATATTTTTTCTTTTTTTAACTAATATATTCCGTTTAATATTTTTCCATCACAACTGTATTTCTGGTAATATTTTCTTAATGTCTTGGTGGTATTATTTCTTTTCAAATAGTTATTGCTAGTAATTTTTATTTTCAAAAATATTTTGCTACGAATATTTTTTCTTAAATGTATTGCTGGCAATATTTTTTTAACTGTATTGCTGGGAATATTTTCTTCAAAAATATATTACTCATAACATTTATTTATCGATTTTCATAAAAAATATATAGGTGGTCACATTTTTATTAAAAATATATTGCTTTATTATTCTTACTTTAAAATATATCGCTAGTAAAATTATTACCTTCATAAATGTATAGCTGTTAATATTTTTCATTAAAGTATATTTTCAGATTTTTGAACCCAGACTGGGTATAAATATTTGGCTATAGCTGAAACCTTAATAGGTACTACAGCATCGAATCGGTGGCCCTTGGAACAACACAAGCAAGGGGTGGTAACCGCTCTTCACAAATGGGTGCATTGATATCGGATGCAGTATATCGTTATGCATCCACGATTACGTTATATATGTTTCTGTGCGTGTGTGTGTGTAACCATTGAACAATAATACAATACAAATGTACAACATCATATGTATATTTATTAAAAAACATTATTGGTATTTTTATTAATATATATATATATATATATACATTGAAAAAATTATTATCACAGTATAATTGTGCAAAATGTACATACCAGCAATACATCTTACTCTCAAAGACTTCTTTACAAAGGTAAGTCATGAAGACTGATCTAAAATTGATTTCTTACAGAGAATACATTTTCTATTCTTACGAATCTATTGCAAAAATCTTTTCGGGACTACATACCTGAATAAAATTGATATGCTGTAACACAAAACGTACTAAATATATTAGGATCTTGAATATCTTTTCGTAGATTTTTCGTGAGCATTAATATTTTATTAACAATAACTATTAAGAAGCAAGTCACCGAATTTACAGCCTGTCGCGAGGCACTATTTTTCCATTCTTTTTGGCAGCATTTGAATTCAATGTCAGACAAACGAGAAATCTTTTGAGACTTTTTTTTGACATTTTCATAAGAACGAAAGATTTGGTCAGACAGCAATATGCCATCGATCGGAACAAGTGATAACCGGACGTGCTAATATCTGGTGAATACGGCACATGATGTAGGAGCTTCTGTAAATTTTTCCAAGAAGGTTTCCAATCGTTTTGCAATATGTGACCATAACATTTGCAATACGGAGTGAATGCTGTACAATATCATCGCAGATTAGGAAAAAACTTCAAGCTTCCCAAATGTCATTTTGCAGAAGGATGCTGCGGATATCATGGACCGAATATGTGAGCTATGATGAGGTTTTGGAATGAATGGCAACAAAAAGAAAATTAATAGTGAGCATCAGGAAGAGACAACTGAAGTTCCTGGGAAGTGCAACGAGGAAGGGCCTGATGAGGTGGATGACGGAATGGGTTTTGCATTGAGTAACAGGAGAAAACATACTAAGATTTGCCAGGGATCGCCTAAATCCTGAAAGGACAGGGTACATAGAAGAACAAGAAGACCCCAGGCTTGTCATTTTTGAAAATCACTTTTATATATCTCTATTCGAATAGCGTCCGTTTTTTTTCTTAATGCTCGGCTCAGGTGCATCAAATGTAGTTGATAACCATGTTAACAGTCTTTTTGAGCAACTCATAATAAACTACACGCAGATGACACTACCATGGATATTCAGCTTTGCTGCTGATGTTGATGCATTGCTGGGTTTTTCTACGTTTGAATTTATCGTAGTTTATATAATTTTCATCCTCGGTCACGATACGATGCATTTTTTTTTTCATTTTTTTCTTCTGAATCAGCTATTCAAACGTGAAAAGATACCTAACAGCTTCAACTGGTACGTCACACATTGTCCTTGTTTTTGGACATTTCTTAACTGTTTTTATCATTTCGATACTTTTGGGTTATCATCTTTAATGATTTTGCAAGTACAGTTCGCGCCTGACATGAAGCTTCATCTAAAACAATCCGTGCATATCGTATCCGACAAAACATTGTCGCTGTAAGTCTCAAGAAGAATTATGTGTGCTTCAGCTGCAGATTTCTTTAAAATAATGTAATGCTATAAAATTCCCCACAAGTAGACTTTCGTTGGCAAAATATCTGACATGTTTCCCGCTATGAAAAGCAATATTGTTTATACTTCGCCAAAATGACATACAGTGAACTTAAAGCTTGCTTGTACTGCCTTATAGATGCGTCACCATCTGAAACTACAGGCAAGCAGTTCTGCAAAACAGTGTGAAAATATTCAATGCCTTAATATTATCATGTTAGAATTGCGTCTTAATTATTTCTTCTTCCTAAACATTACCACCTTGTGTAAGATTATTATTAATAATTAGATTATTATAATTAATTATTCCTCAGTAGATTTTATATGCAAACCATCACAATTTACTGCAAAAATTTGCGGTGTTTAATTTCCAGTTCATATAAAAAAAACTCTTTTTTATCAATTTTACTATCGAGTGCGAATTAAAATCTAATTGAATATTGAGAGCCACACAGTTTTTTTCATTTTGCTGTATCCCAGTTCAAATGGAACCAGTCTGAAAAAACACTAGAAATAAGATACACATTATTAGTTTGAACATTTTTATCGATACTCGTATTTAAGTAGATATTCTGTTTTTAATTTAACAGTATTATATATTTATATATACCGGCCTGATTATTTACGATTAATTTTTATTACAAATATGTGTATCATTCGGCAGGATTCGAATATGCGACCCCTATCCATGAAGGGGAAGATACCATATGATCTTGCACGTCTTAGACCTCTCGACCACGAATGACCATTACTCTAAACGAGATTTTAATCAAGCCTATATAACACAGTTTTCGAACTATCGAAATAACCATATCTTTGAAATGTTTAATTAAAGACAGAATATCTACTTAAACACGAGTATCGAGCAAAATAATGTTCAAACAAATCATTTCAAATTGTCGGCTGTTTATAACCCTGTTTCGTTAATTTCCGTAACATGTTTATATTTGTTGACATTACTTCACATTTCACAGCAAATATGGTTATTGCGAAAGATCGAAAACTGTGTTATATAGACTTGATTAATACCCCGTTTAGACAAAATCGATAAAAAATAATGCTCAAACAAATAATTTCAAATTGTCGGTTATTTATAACCAAGTTTCATTCATCTTCGTTAATTTCCATAACATATACATACATGGCTAAAGTCGATGAGTGCTGGTGTAATATATAACGAGTCACAATGAAACGAGTCCGAATTACCCGTCGTGTTTATTATATTCATGCACGTGCAAATACCAGTGCAAAAGAAACGCAACCTTCTCTTCTACACCTAGTCCCAAGATTTACGTAGCCATGTAGCTATGAATGACAACTAGTCTAGAAGAAGTAGCCTCTGAATTCAACTCACCTCATAGATATCATTTTCCAATTGCAGTTTAGATGTAGCACAAGGATGAAAGCACTGGACATTAAATGAGGACGGAATCAGTGATTACTTGTTATGATTTAAAAAAAAAACAAGCTGGTTAACTATAACACCATGTCGAAGTTCCCAAATTTGATTTTCGAAGCGCCTCTTAAATGAGGCACACAGAGGAATGTATGGAATATCCAGTGGCAATCGAATACATAGCTCTGTTGTATTAGGTTATATTGAGACGAACTCGCTAAACATTACACCATGCGGAGAAGCCCAAATCAGCCACTAGGGATTTGGAATTCGTGCCCGAAAACACACCTGCAATACTTACTGCTACTACAGCTTCTGTGTTAAAGGTCATGTAAGTTTGGTATACCAAATACTTACGTGGGTACGCTAGAAATAATCTGAACAATTTAAAATAATGATTCTTGTCTATCTATTCTAAGAGACGTTTGCCGACAGCTCAGTTCTGTTCGTTTCTTTTCCCAGATATTCTCTCTTATTTTACATCATTCGCAAAGAGAAACTAGTGCGGTGTTTCTACTGACGGGTCCGGTCTTTCTAGATCATATAATGTCGTTCAAGTAACGCCTTTTTTGTATGTTATACCTGAATGCGGCTCATAACACCACTTCCATTCGCCTCCGGAATTATTTTTTTCCTAAAGAAATTCCCATAAAGAACCGGGTCAGGCTTTTGGATTAAAGCCAGAGTCACTGCGTCTTTCGACATAAATCATTTCTATTGTAGAGACGACTAGAATCTTTGCGAGTCCAAGCGTCCAGAGAATTATTATTATTATTAATATTATTACTATTATTATTATTATTGTTAATATTAATTCTGCTATTAATAAGAATAAATTTAATATAAAAGAAAACAAACTAAAGATAACAATGAAAATGAATGAAAATGAATCAATTTGCTACAGTTTATATTGGATATCTCAATTAAGAGGACTATCAAAGTTACTACGATTTATCTCTTGCTACTTTTGCTGTAAAACAGTTTTATACATTATTATACATTATTAACAAATACGAAAGCTCGGTTTGCTGATTCCATTAAAAATCTTAGTATGTGAGACAACAGGGAATAATAGAGTTTTGGTTGCAACAACCATATTATTTTGTTATAATACCTTTATTTTCAGGTCTTGAGAAATAATGGTCTCTCCGGAATTTCTTTGCGGGTAGCTCTTTTGAACTATTATATTTTATCATCGCATTTTGATATGGTTTGTTCGTACATTCACTTAAACTCATTAAGTGGCTTTGATTATCTTGCATTCTCTATGCCCTGTGCGTGTTAAATTTTTTAGGCCCGCTTTTTTATTAATAGGTCTTAGAAGTTCCAGCTGATTATAACTAGGCGTGTATATGAATACAATTCAATAAATGTGCTTTGTGGTGCAAAGGTATATCGACTCGGAACGACAAATCGGGGAGCTGAGTTCCAATTTCAGTTAAATTCATGTCATTCACTTACGCGCAAATACCGTTGGGAAATGTATTAATTCGTCTCTTCCCTCCCGTTGTGGGTTAAATAGTAGGACAGATAGGGTTTTATCGCCTCAACCGGCAACCAGTCTACGGCAAAAAGCAATAGCAACCTACTGCAGGATAATCTTCTACCCAGTCATTGATGTCTCATTCGAGATATGATCGCCCAAAGCGTGTATCCCGTAACTTAATTGACTGCCTGAAAGTTCTTTCTGTAAAACTTCGAGTTGGCTCGAAAGTTCTGCCTTTTGAGATCTCATACTCCTTAAATAGGACATATTTTTATCATACCAACCTACTTTCTCATTTGTTTGATTTTTTAGCATATCAGTTCCATATACTAGTCTTTGATACTACATATACTACCGGCCGTAATTATTAGCCCATCCCAGTTTTTAAAAGAAATGATGTATTTCATACAGTTTTTAGTATTTTTTGCTAAATGAAAATAGAATGGTACTTTTGTTATTATTAATTTGCAAGATTTTACACGGCAAAAATGAACTCATTTAAACCACCCTAAATTTTTCTCATTCTTTCATTGACGAAATTGCAATGTAGGTAATTATCAAATATTTATAAAATCATTTGATGCACATGTTATTGTACAATATTAACAAAAGAACCATTCTGTGTTCATGTACGATTATTCACTTGACAATAAATACTAAAAAATAGTATGAAATACATCCTTTTTTAAAACAAAGGGGTTGCCTATCAATTATGGCCGTTACTGTAAATTTTTTCCTTATGTCAGTATTTTGCTAGGTATACACAAGGCAGCATTCGCTGTTCTTAAAAGTTTTTAGATTTCTGTAACCCAGTTTCTATCATCTGTCATGACATTATCAAAACATCATAAATCATATACAAATATGCAGATGTAACCTTTTACATAATTTTTTGCGACTTCTATGATACTGCAACTAGTTATTTGCACACTTTTTTTCTAAAAAATACATTTTCACTTTGATTAATTTTTCTCTGATTTTCTCAGGTAGAAATGATGTCATCTCTAAGAGTTCGTCCCAGTGTCTCTCTTTAGCTGTTTATTTCACGTAGTTTTGGCTGATTTTTCCCTCCGTTTGGCATCATATTATAGCCACGAGACATATATCGTTCAAGCTTCATTGGGCACGCAGTATTTTATTATAAAAGTTTTTTAAACGTTGTATGCCGACTTCCCGCTATGTTATACTCTGTAACAACGCATTTGGTTGAACTTTGTATTGACATATATCGTTCAAGCTTCACTGGGCTCGAAGTATTTTGTTATACAAGGTTTTTTAAACGTTTTATAACGACATTCCACTAAGTTGAACTGTGTAACAAAGCATTTTGTTGAATGTTGTTTTGACATATATCGTTCAAGCTTCACTGGGCTCGATGTATTTTATTATACAAGGTTTTTTTAAACGTTTTATACCAACATCCCACTATGTCAAACTGTGTAACAATGCATTTTGTTGAACTTTATATTGACATTTAGTTCGAACCTAAATGATAAGTCAACATTTTATCGCTTTGTGTCGTACAAAAATATTTGAACTGAATTTCTGCAAGGTGATATCATTATTATTTACTCAATTTACATTTGAATTATTGCTCTGTGCATTGCTGTTGTTACCATAACATTGCTGTTGTTATTCCATGCGTTATTCATCAGGTGTATATCGATTTGTTCAAACTACAAGGAATTCCGCATAATGGTTTCAATGCGATGTTTCCTGTGGTTTAGTTGGATCAATATACACCTCATGAAGGCCAGATAGCTCAACAGTCGAAACGGTGTGATAAAAATATCGATGATGTGGAGGATACAATGTAAATAGTGTATGTAAAAGAATTAAAATATATTGTCATGGAACTTCTGAAAGGGCAATGTTTTCCAATATTTTCTTGAAGACCAAATTTGCTAATCTGATGTCCCTCATATTAATTGACTAAGACCATCTAATATAAAGAATGATGAAGTTAAAATTGTAAAAGATACTATTGAAAATATTGAAGAAAAATTGGAAAATAAGAAAGAAAATGTTTAGAATTATACATTCACAAACTAGCAAATCCTAACAAAGTTGGCTCAAACTAACACAACTTAAAAGACTAATTCGACATAAACAACCAAACACAGCTTAAATCTTCTCTGAAACGCAATATTTAGCTATATATATAAGAATTTGATATTGCCCATGAGTACCGCTGACGATAGCATAGTCCTACCATCAGTTTGTCAGTTAAGTGTCATACGTGACACACGCTTTTGCGATCATGTCTCGAAAAATACATGACTGACTGGGCAGAACATTATTCCGCAGTAGGTTGCCATTACTTTCTGCGGCAGACTGGTTGCCAACGAAGGCTATAGAACCCAATCTGTCTTGTTATTTAACCCATAACTGGAGGGAAGGGATGAATTAATAGCTTTCCCAAGCTTAATTGCGCGTAAGTAAATGCAACGAATTTAACTGACATTTGAAATCGGGTCCGCGATTTGAATTTCCGAACCGATATCCACTGCACCACAACGCACATCAGTCCTATATTACTTAACTAAAAGTTGGTAAGTTAAAATGTTGATTTTCAAATTCGGAAGATTTTTTTCAAGTAATACGGTATTACTAAATTTTGTTTTTAAGGATTTTGTTTTTAAAGAAGACAGTCCCTAGATAGATGCTCATGTAGTTGTTTATTAATTATTGTGTTATTGCTTTTTATGACGTCAAGCATCATGCACCTTCTACAACATACACTCCTTATTTAAGCTAAGTACATTTAAGCTAAGTACATACGGATGTGCGTTGTGGTACAGTGGATATCGGCTCAGAACGACAAGCCGGGAAGCCGAGCTCGAATTCCAGTTGAAACCATTGTATTCACTTACGCGCAAATACCCTTGGGAAAGGTATTAATCCGTCTCTTCCTTCCAGTTATGGGTTAAATAGCAGGATATATTGGGTTCTATAGCCTTGGTCGGCAACCAGTCTACCTCAGAAAGCGATGGCAACCTACTGAGGGATAATCTTCTGCCCGGTCAGTCATGTCTATTTCGAGACATGATCGCCCAAGCGTCTATCACGTGTGGCATTTAACTGGCTGACATATTGTCCGTTTGCTATTTCTCTTTATTCTTCTACTGGCAGCATTTTACACCATCTCCTTAGGTAGGTTATCTGCTGCATTCCATTATCTATCATGTTTTTTATCTGCCCTGTGTGTACCATTTCATCCAAGCCGTCTTTCCTCATAATGCCCAGAGAAAATATCAAAGCTTTTTTCTCATTCGAGCTATATGTGTTTATTTTATTTCCTTTATTAATTAAGATTTTGTTGTTTCATACATGTTCGATACATGCGTATGGCATTCTCATTATCCTTCTGTAGAACCAAGTTTCTATAAAAAAATCTCTTCTAAGATTGTGAGGAGATTTTCCGAGATATATTTTCATATTGGGTTATCGATACTACATAATAGTTTCACTCTTTTTTCTCTACTTTTTTGCTTAGCTTTCGAAAGTCATATTTAATTATTCAAATAGACTGTTTTTGGCGATGTATTTTCCCCCCTCTTCAGACTATTCCCAGATATTTAAATTTGTACAATTTTGATGGTTACAATTTATAGTTTTCAATTTTGCTTGTTCCTTTTGCTATCGACAATTATTATTGATGTTTTTCTCTCAATTTCCTGAATTGGTTTAGAATTTTCTATAGTTTTCATTTCAATGTCTTCTATCAACACTTTGTCATTTGCATATATATTATGGTGCTCTCTTTATAGGAATAGACACTTGCTTCGTTAAAAAAATACTAACTTCCAAGAGCGCATCTGTGAGCCAGTGTAGAGACAGTCGTGAGACAGTCGAGACGCAGCATAACTATAGTGTTCGGACGTATAATTCTCTCTGCTGACTGCTGACACTCTTACTTCTACAAATGACCTGTTATTCTAATAAGCTAGTTAAACCTACTTTCTTGTTTCAGTGTCTTTCATCTGGACCCTACCAGGCCACAACAATATATATTATATTGTTAAACCGTTCTTCGTCACTAATAAATAATGGTAAAACTGATAATGAATGAATCGGAACGCCGAGAAAACTAAATCTTATGATTTGCTACTCCTTCGCAGATGGCTTCTTTCCACTATAGGTTCTGTATATTTAATCGTATATTTCCCGTACAAATGCACCTTACGGAGTTGTTCATACAATTCTTTTTTATGGTTTTTCATAATCTATAGAATATAAGAAACACATTTTGAGTCTCCTTTCCTATTATCATTCTTAATATAAATAAGGAACAGCTTGTTACATTGCCTTCAAGGAAATGACACTATCATTGATATATTCTCGCTCTAATTCTTCTATTCTTCAGAATTTGCATGTTTTTTTTTTTTGTATGTAGCTTTTCTGCAGATTGTGCCATAATATTCTCATTTATTTCAGCATGGTAACATGGGCAGCGCTATTACAATTATCCTAGTGAGTATATCACCGCTGTCATATATTTTATTTAGTATAACAGTAATATTGCTGGTTCGAAATAATATAAAGATGTTAGCATGTTTATTTCGGTTTCATCAGGTCCGACGCTTTCTTCTCTTTCAATTTGATCCGTGCTGATTTCACTTCTTATTTTTCATATTTCTGCCTTTTCTACATTCTTGCGTATGAAGAATTCCTATATGTATTCGTTCAATATTTATTTCTGGATTATCAGCGTTCTTTTTTATATTCTATCCATCCTGCTTCAATGTGTTTTGTCTTGCCATGTCTGTTATTAAGTTATGAATATATGTGGTATCTGAGATATTCATTATTTCTCTCTCTGCAGACCGTTTTTTCAGACATTAACTTTTGGATCACCCGCGTTACTTTGTATAACATCCAATATACTGTACGATGCTGTTCTTTTTTTACAGTCACCTTTTCAGCACATCGATAATCTCGTTTGGTATCCATTTTTACCCATATCTAGTTTTCTTTGGAATAATCTCGTTCGGTTTTTGTATCGAAAATTAATGAACCCCATTTGGTTTCACAATTATTGTATTGCATCTATTTTTAACGCTTTTAGTATGCCTCTCTCTCAAATTCAGAACATACAGTAGTTGTTTTGGGGTACGACTATGACATCTTCAATTTCCGTAATTTCACTGTAAGGTTACATATCAGTGAAATATAGACATTGCCGCAATCAGCCCGTGGGTACGTTTTACAGTGCAAATCCGTATTCACGGACTTCTTATTTATAGTTATGTAGACGAAATGTATGTTACTCTTTTCCTTTTCCTCTTCTCCATGTCTATATACATTTTCGTTATTCTTAGAATCAGACATTACTTACTAATATTTCTCTCCACGTTCAACTCTGATTCCTTGTCAGTACTGTTCAAATATGTACACATTTCTCTCCGTCCTTACTTGGACATTCAGTTCTCCAATAACGAATGTAACGGTTTGCATTGTGTCTTGGTTTTGACAAGTGTGCCAAAAATCTTTTCACTTTCTCTTTCCATACTTTGGGCTTTTAGTGCAATTACTAATACGATTGGTATATTAAACAGTTTACATTTCCGTTGAACAAGATAAATTACTGCAAGAATTCTACTAGATTATTGAGAGTATCACATAAAATATTTCTTCTTGTCAACATCTTGTATGAGTTCTGTTTCTTTACCATTTACACTTTGTCTCCTTATATCTGCCTTTGTTACTAACGTCATTTTCATTAGTAGTTTTTCATAGGCCTAAAATATTATTTTTCATTTTTATTTCCATATTTATTTTTCTAGTTGGTTATATCATTTTATGTTCTGAAGTTTTATGTTCCTAAAACAGTTTTTATTTGATTCGAACAAATGCTAGATGACGGTTCTATGGCACATGTTCCTTATGTCTTATTTGCTGTGATAGTAAGAACTTTCAAGCAATCTACCCCGTCCACCCGTTGTTCCTGATAGTTTTAATGATAGTAGCTCTCTGACAGCCAGAAGACCCTAGGTGCACCTGTCCAGCTTTTATCCGCTTAACAACGTTATCTCTGATACTAACGTCAAAAGTCATGAATCATGCTGAAAAATAATGGTTTATTTCCTTTGCTGTTTTTACTGTGATTTCATTGAGGACCGTCTGTAGTTCGCTAGCCGTTGACTCATAAAGCGTTTACGCGTTCCTTGATAGATATCATTTTTCAATCTACATTACTGCTAACTACACTTGCAGTAAATTCGTGTTTTGAAGCCAGTTTAATCGCAAAAAACTTTCGACAAAACAATTTCGCAAATATTCTATTTAAGTTTCAATTTACTTTAAATTATAATTAAACTTTCGTGTAAAGTAAGTGAAAGTACTACATTAGTTTATTTTATCTTTTACAAGAAGGTCGGTTTTAGACTCGCTGGAGTGACAGGGTGTAATCTGGTTTTATTTTTTCTCATATTAGGTCGTTTGAAATGATAGCAGCAAAATTAATTAGATAATTAGTTAATCCTTGAAAGCCCCTGTAACATGTGTAATTGCATCAGATTTTCATCACGCACAGGCACTATTGACAAAGAGCCATTATCTTCGATGAAAGTTACTCCAAAGAAAAGTACAAAAATTGTACCACTGTACGAACACACTTGGAAACTTCATAGAGTGGTCACGGATATTTTAGTGTCTGCCTTTCAAATGTCGGTGTAGTTTTCAGGTGAAGAAACAAACTGGATAAATCAGTCCAAAACATAAAAAATAAGGTCGAAAGAGAAAACCAATGCTAAGAGACAACGTATAGAATGTCAACGAATGTGGGAATGGTACTAGGAAGACAATATTCGTTTTGTTTGAAGTAATTTGCACAAAGGTGTAATTTTCTGATATTCAATATTGTTGCGCACATATTACTAAATATTAGCATTAACATTATAGAATTTTATCTGCATTATAAAACGAACGGTCTGCACCTATAAAAATATAAGCACATTATTCTATCACGAAATATCCTACCAAGGAATGATTCTTGTTAATAAGATGAGCTTTATTTGAAATTATTATGAATTTAATCATCCAAACTCAAACTCATTACTCATAAATAATATCTCAATTTCTTATACATCCTATTTCAGGATTGGCATAAAAATAGAAAAATATTTTATTTTTTTAATATCTCAGTTACTACATTTTTTCTGCCTAACTATCCCTTCGCCAGATAAAATGTTTTTTTTTGTTTTTCAGTAGCGGAAGGCTTTCTCATAAGATGTGATGTTAGCTTTAAGAAATATACCCAATAAGAGAAACTTACCATTTTCGTTATTGATTGATCCACTATTGTCATATATTATATATTCTCGAATATTTTATATTTGGCTTTATTCTTTGAACGCACTCATTAGCAATGTCTTGAATTGCGTACCTTTGACCGATGATGAATTTTTGCATTTTCATTTTATTCGCCATTGAAATGTTTGAAATTTATTTGGTTTAAGTGTAACTTATTCTTGTGTATTCCTTAGTCGTCAGTTTTATTATCACTGTTTATACCACAGTTGGTTATGTTAAAAAGCAACTTGACATAAATAATAGTAGAGTACTATTTTTATGTAGATATAATTCAAGCAAAAATGTCCCTTATGTAAGGTATATTTGTTTTGTTAGTTTTTACCGGTAACAAATTAAAGATGTTAACTTCATTTGCAGTTCTTACCCTATGCGAAGTTTTTTTTGTTTTTTTTATTTCCTTTGCGCAAATTATGTAGGACGTGAGTTGTGGTTCAATGGAAAAATCTGAAAGCAGAGACAGAATTTCTTTTTA
This sequence comes from Ascarosepion bandense, assembly GCA_037127315.1. Taxonomy (NCBI): domain Eukaryota; kingdom Metazoa; phylum Mollusca; class Cephalopoda; order Sepiida; family Sepiidae; genus Ascarosepion; species Ascarosepion bandense. The sequence continues at coordinate 1,677,070 of JBBBDQ010000554.1, read as the reverse complement.
TATGCATTCACTTCCGCACAAACACCACTGGGAAATGTAATATTCCACTGCTTCTTCCTCCTGCTTTGGGCTAAATAGAACTGATTGAGTTGTATAGCTTTGGTTGACAACCAAACTACCGGAAGAAAAAGTAGGAACCTACTGCAGGAAAAAAATCTACTGCCTCGTTATTCTTATTTCGAAAGAGACATGATCGCACAACCGTGAATAGCTTATGGCAGTTAAATAACTTACTGATATTATAAATAGATGACTTTTATTATGTATTATTTTCTTTACTGAGTCAATAATATATGAATGAATTTATATATATGCCAGTTGCGTTGACCCTTACATAAAAGCTTTTCATGTTATTATTTTAAATTAGTGGCGTGGCGTTGTCTGTTATTTGATTTATTACTCAAAATTACATTTGCTTTTTCATCTTTAAAGTGTTTATGTCAATTTGAAACTTGCTTTTCTCTAAATGTAATTCTCAGGTATCTTTTACATTTAATTTTACTAAAAAGTCACCCTTTCTTACAAATCATGTCAATGTTGTTCCAATATTCAAGAACAACACATGCAGCCTTTTATTTGTTTCAAAAACATTTTTATCTTTTTATAATTTATGGAAGACAACATTGCTTACATCAAACCACGTATGGATATGCGTGTCTCACTTCAAAAACCTGATGGTAAAGGCATAATAGGATTGTTAAAATCATGTGCCTGCTTGCTTTCGACGCCACCAGTATTTAACGCAGATACCGATTTGTCTTTTTTATGATAATCATGCAGTATGACATGCTGCAATACCTAGATGCTTTTTCTCTATATATTTAGTACCCCACTCAAACTAATGTTATTTCCCCATAATCGTATTTGCTCACTTTTAGCTAAGATTAGAATTGCTTACTTCATTAGGGTCAACATATATTTAATGTGAATTTCGGTTAGTAAGAAGGTACATAGACCCAAAATACTTACACTAAACCATCTCTTGAATCAAGGTAACATTCAGAACGTTTGGAGGAGGATTCCTTGCAGTGAATGACTTAAACAACTTCCCTTTTCAGGCATGTCATTCACGCATTGTAAGTGAAATAACTATCGGTTCCCATTTAATCCCTGAAGTTCAGTAATACCAATTTCGATCAGAATTTAAGCGAATAGTGTAAGCAACATCATACTATATGAAAGGCATGTCACTTTGAAATAACCGAAAAAGGGTTGATAATTTGTAAAAGCAAAACCAATTATTCAGGAGTTATTGCCTTGCCTAACACATGCAATAAATATTGAGAAGAGTTTTAATCTCCGAAATTGGTTTCATCATAGTGGCCGCCTTTCCCAATATTTGACCATTGATGGTGATGAAAATGAAAGGTGCATTTTATTTTACTTTTAGAAAACAAACAGTGTATTCATTCGCCAGTATTGGCACTTGTCGTACCGATGACAATTCCCGTTCTTCTATAATCCATCTTGCACATATACAAATCAACCCTCCGTCTGTGGTGCATAGAATACTCCTGGCATATATGGTCAGGCGCCCCCGCTGTTCATGTCAGTGCTCTTGACAGGCTTTAAAAGGGAATCAGTAATGTGATAGGTACCGACTTGGTGGCTCAACTCTAGCTACTTTCCCAAAGACGGGATGTAGCTTCCCTCTGTCTGTTCTATAAATATTTTCATGGCTTCTGCTCCGACGAACTTAAGTCACTGTTGCCCCTGCACATGAGTTTTCTCGTGCAACCAGTCGAGCAACAAGGTCCCACCCATTCACAGTTAGATCAACTAAATGCAGCCGACATTTCTACTCAATCAGCTTTTCTTCTTGGATTTCATGAACTATCTTCCATAACTAACGGCTACAACAACCAGAAATTTAAATGCAATGTCAATATCCATCTTTTAACCACTTTACTCCAGTTCTTTCTTCATCACACTGCATATGTTTTCCTTTCTCGCTATCTTTGCAAATATCATCAAGCATGTACTCCCATCCTTCTCTTGCTCCTTTCTCTGACAACTACTGAAACTGGTTCGTTTTCCTCTTTACAATTTTCCTATCTAATATTTTTCTCATATGTAATCCCTTGTACATCAGTGCCGCCTACGAGTAGAAAAAATTATGCAACACATTTAACACGTACTGGAATATAGATCAAGGATATCTATATATTTTCTATTTTCGATTGTGCGCTGCATGTGAATATTCATATATTAATAACTCTGCCATAATAACAAGATCATTACAGATATTTTTCTCTCTACCATGTATGGCAACATCCTGTGGAATTGTAAAATCTAATCTACAAAGTTCTGCAAATTAATTGAAACAAAACAAAATGTCTTCCTCCAATATCTCACACTTACCCTGATCCTTTGAGTTTTTTTCTCACCTGAATTTTTAAAAAAAGTTTCTGATTGCTGGATCCAGTTTTTTCCTTTGCACTGATAGCACAATTGAGAGTTGAAAGCCTGGCACCAACAATATCCACGAATTCTCCTAAGTATTTTTAGGGTGTTCGGGAAGAGTTACAATTTTCGTACTGATCGCAGTAACGTCCATCGCCGACAATACCCATTGGACAACTAATCGACAGTCAAGACAATAGTGTCTGGATTTGATAAATATCAAATTCAATCAGGTATGACGCAATATTTTTAAGGCCAAATAAATTTTATTATACACCCTAAAAATAGATTCATATGACTGCACAACGTCTGATTTAAAAATAGGAATCGATTTCATCCTGTAAATCCATAACTGTTAAACTGACCGTTCAGTGAAAAAAAAAGTTAACATTTTTAATTAATTTGCACAAAAAATCTATCTGCATTTGTAAAATTTATGGAAATATCGAAAGCATCGACCCAATCCTATGTGTTTACTGACAGAACTTCCCTTTCTTAGAATTGAGCAAATCAGTCATCAAGTCTCTCTGAACAGGAGATTTTAAGCTTTGAGAAACATTGAACCACCTCTTATTACTGTTGCTTCCAGGTCCAAAATGACCTAATTTTTTCTAAAATTATATACATTTTATAATGGATTTCCCCAGCTAGAAATAAACTTTTCCGTTGACTGTATATAAATCACCTGATTGACGAGTACAGAGCCGTCAGTTTGGCAGACAACTAGAGCAGTTAAGTACAGCAATTAACGACAGTTATTAGTCGACAGCGTAATAATACCTTGGATTTACTTATTTTTTATTTACTATTTATAAACACTTCTTTGAAAATCTTCTTTATACTAATAGACATTTTGGAAACTAGTTCCTGTGTTCCGTCTCTTTCTTCCGGTCAAACCGGTCAATACACTTTTTGGCGAAGTTGCGCCACAACTCAAGAACAAATTGGTGACGGAGAGCTACAACAATTTAATATAAAAATAATTACAAACACTAAAGAGTTACCGTAAATTTAAAAACAATAGATCAATCAACATGGAAGAAATATTTCGTGACCTAAATCCTCAGAATGTCTTATAATTTTTTAACAATATAAAAATGTAATCAGAAAATATATTTTCTACAAAACTACAAATTAAAACACACATGTCACTGCCACTATTAAGCATATCTTGGCAAACATTGTTATGCACAAATTATTTACCATCTATTCAGATGAGAAAGAAAAATAACTTATATTTATTATTTCTAACTTCAAATGAAAATTAATTTTCAGTATTAAATGATCAATAATGCTATATGCCTGTAAACAAAAAGTAAATAAAAAAGATTCAAGAGATAAGTAACAGAAATACTTACGTAAATGTAAATAATTATGTCCTTAAAGAAGGCAACATTTTTAAGGGTAGATAGAATAAGAAGCGATAGTTTTTTTTTCTGTAAGGTTACAGAAGGCTATAAAAAAGAATTCCAAGATATTTGTCTGAAGTGGCTCCAATTTCAAACCTTATGATTAAGTCCTGTCTGCGTCTCCTTCACAAACATACGAGGTATCCGCACTAACTTTTACAGCGTAGAATCATTCCTTCAACCTAACTCACCTGATATCTTAACTCTATGTGGAACTAACCTGGACCCTTATATCCCCTATTCTGGGTTTTACGTTCCTGGTTACCTTACTCTCTTCAGGTAGGACTCCAATGTCCATATGCATGGGCTTAGTGTTTAAGTCATCGAAATCATCCCTCTAGCTAAGGGGACATACATTGAATCCTTAGATCATTCTTTCATGTGGTTCTGTCTCCCACTTCTAAGCTCGGTTAGCTATCTCTTCTTTCTCTACCGCTCCCCTCATCCTCTGACTGTTCGGTACTTGAGAGCATCTATGATAATATCGACAAGGCGATTTCTTCTCATCCATCTGCCCATATATTTGTGTTTGGTGACTTTAACGCCCACCACACCAAGTGGCTGGAAAAAAACTGTAACCGACATTGTTTGTGTCCACACCATGAATTCTTCAGTCACCCAATCTCTTACGTAAGGGGTGGACTTCCCCGCGCGTTTCTCCAATAAACCTGACAAAAGGGACTCACTACTAGACCTCTGTTTTACTTCCATCCAAGACTTTTTCACTACCAGGCAGCTCTGCTCTCTCGGAAACTCTGACCATGCCGTAGTTTCCGTCAACATCGCATTCCTCTCCCACTCAACCCAAGAAACACAGACTAGCAGAATATCCTACTGCTACCAAAGAGCAGACTGGGATTCGTTCTGAGACTTCGTCTGTAACGTCCCTTGGAACAACGTTTTTAGTCTTCCCGTCGAAGACTATGCATCCGAGGTCTCCTCTTGGGTTTAGGCTGGCATCAATGCTTTTATCCCTGCCAGGAAATTTAAGTTTAAATCTCATTCTTCTACCCGGTTCTCGCCCGCTTGCTCGGCCGCCATTGTCCACCGGAATCATTGCTTCCGGCTTTATCGAAGCTAAGAGTCGGATCAAAACAGGTGCCTTTACGCTTCAGCTCGTAATAAGTGTAAAAAGATAGTTAACGAAGGGAAGATGTTGTTTGCTGCCAGAATAAAGCATTGTATATCATCCTGTAAGTTAGACGCCAAAGGACAAGGCTGAATGATTTGCTCGTAGATTTTCCACCAATTCGAGACTGGATTCGTCTGGAGTTCCTACACCCGACTTCCCACCTAGAACTGAGTCTCAACTGAATGACGTCCATATTAAATACTCGCTGGTCTCTAACATATTACCAAAACTTGACCCTCACAAAGGAGGAGATAGAATCCCAATCATGGTCTTGAAGTAATGTGCCCCTGATCCCTCCTCTGTCCTCTTTAAGCTCTACAACTTTTGCCTATCTGCTTCCTGCACTACTGCCTGTTGGAAATCTTCCACTGTAGTTCCTATATTTAAGAACACTGGTGAACCCTCGGACCCCGCAAATTACCGCCCTATCAGCCTTCTTCCGATCTTGGCAAAATGTTCGAAGCCATTATCCAACCCGAGGTGGTTCGGTATCTCAAAATTCACAAGCTTCTCTCAGACAAACAGTATGGTTTTCGCTTCACGAAGTCTACTGCTGATATGCTAACGACCATCACCGAGTAAATATACAAGGCTATCTGCAAGAATGGCGAAGCCCAAATCATTGCCTTGGATATCTCCAAAGCGTTCGACAGAGTCTGGCATGCTGGCCTTCTCCGCAAATTGCGGAACTATGGTATAACTGGACATTTGTTTGACCTAAACCAGTCATTCTTTTCTAACCACACACTGAAGGTGGTATTAAATGGACATGCATCCCAAAACTACGATATAAACGAGGCTGTCTCTCAAGGCTCTATCCTAGGTCCTACGCTTTTTCTGATATACATTAATGATCTCCCCGTTGCCATAAGTTCCCAAGTAGGAATGTACGCCGATGACACTACAGTTTACTCTCGCCTCGATCAAAAATCTGGTGTGGACGACAAGGAGAACCTCGCTGGCGAGCTTGAAAAAACCTCCAATCCGTAGTGGACTGGGATAAGAAATGGCTCCTAAATTTTAATGCTTCCAAAACGAAGCTGTTCTCATTTAACCATCATAGACAATCGCACCTACTTCCCATTAGCATGGGACAGGATTACCTCCTAGAGAGTAAGACACTATGCCTCCTTGTCCTCACAATCACAGCGGATCTCAAGTTGAATAACTATATTGAATCCATTACTAAATCCGCTGCTATGAAAGTCGGTTCTCTGTGCAAGGCCGGGAAGATTTTCCCGGCTGAATCTGTACTGCACGTATATAAATCTACCATCCATCCGTGTATTTAATACTATTCTCCTCGGGGTCTTGACAAAATACAACGGAGAATTTGTAATGTGATCGATACTGACTTAGCAAATCGACTGCAGTCACTCTGTCACCGGCGTGACTTGGCTTCCCTGTGCTTCTTCTATAAATACTTTCTCCGATGAACTTAGATCATTGGTGCCGCCTAGGTACGAATTTGCACGAGATACTAGATTAGCAACTAGGTCCCATCCTTTAACAATGTAACCGATAAAATGTAACAAAATTTCTACTCCAACAGCTTCTTTTCTCGCACTTCACGCCTATGGAATTCCCGTCTACATACTTGCTTCCCCGACAGCTACAATCTCCAGGAATTTAAATGTAAGGTCAATAGACACCTCCTAACATACTAACTCGCACCCATTCTCTTGACCCTCATTCTCGGTATCCATACCCGTATATCACCCACCTTCTGACATTTCCTATAACTAACCACTCTTTCTTAGCACTTTTCTTTATGTAACCGCCTGCGCAGTAGTGGAGGTGGAATGATTTGCTTGGAGTGAAATGATTTAAAAAAATAAGATGATTAAATTAAGATTGATATTACAAAATTATTATTTCAATTATATGAAATTATTAAATTAAGAGTAGCAAATTAATTAATATGAAATTATGTTAGGCATCTTTTCGGTATTCTTAAAAAGGGCCATAGCATTGCTTTGACGGATTAAGGGAAATGAGTAAATAGTTTTGATTTTGCAAAGGCTAAGACAACACTGCAAATTCGATAATTCTTTGATAAGTAACAACGATGTAAAGATAATCTATTGCACCCTTATATGCGCAATTTGTGGTTTTCATGTCAGTGTCAAAGTAGGAGTTAAGTTTTGAAAAACATAAGACATCCAATCAAATTTAAAGTGACAAAATAAACGTAAACCAAAGAATAGTTTAAAAACGAATATAAAGAGAATGGAAATAATATGCCTACTGAAGATCGATTTAGTCAGTCGAGTGCCATACGTGATAAGTCGATCATATCTCGAAAGTGACATGACTGACTGTGCAGAAGATTATCCCGAAGTAGTTTGCCATTAATTTCTGTGGTAGACTGGTTGCCAAGCAAAGCTATAGAACCCAATCTCCCGTTATTTAACTCATAACTGGAGAGAAGATACCGATTAATACCTCTCAATGGTCTCTGCGTCTATGTTATCGAGTATTTAACTATAATTTTCAGTGATAAACGTTGTAACAACTACGATGTTCCAGAAACTATTGGGTTACTATTAGCAGGTTCTTTCCTCAGAGTTGCAGATGCTAAAACCATGTATACGATCCGATGAATTGTGTGTGCATTAGAGAACTCCTCTGATTTTGCAAAGAAATTAACATTGTATGATGAAAACTTTCACCAAACTTAATGAAAAACAAAGTTAGAATCTTTATGTATTATTAAGTGGAAAGATCAGATAATAATTTCAGCATTAAATTATATTTTAAGCCATTTCAAAAAACTCGAAATGTTTGCAAACAATTTGTCTTCTTTTAGTTAATCTGTGGCCAAAATTAGAAAAGGAAATACTAGCATCCATTTGCGGTGAAAAACTCATCGATTTAGAAATTTTTGCAAAAATCAAATAATTGTCGAATTTTACTAAAATTATGATGAATGATTTGCAAATGAAAGCAATTATTTTAGAAATGTTTTTCTTTAGAATATCGTGGCAAAAATATGATTTTACTTTTATTACACCACGCTATGAAATTTTGAGAAATAACATTTGTTTCGCTTAATGTTTATTTTAGTGAAAAGCAAAATCTAAATAATTATGTCTGTAAAACAACTAAAATTTCTAAATTATATTTTCAGAAAAGTATATTTTATTTTTTAAGTTTATTTTAATAAAGAGAATTACATTTAAAGTGACGCTACAGTCAGCGATGCTACTGATTTTAAAACGAAAACTTCTTTCAGACAACTTGAATTAGTTTAGGAATAGAGCATTTTAATTATTTAAAATTGTAAGTGTAAACTATTAGCTCGAAATTAAAATTAAAACGCATATTTCAATACTGATTTCTCATTTAAAAATTATCTTAAATCTTAGGTTTCAAGAATATATGGAAGCACCTCATATAAATTATAAATGATCACGTGATGGATACATGTCTAGTCTAAAATGATTGAAAATGACCGTTCGTATATCATTTCAGTTTTGAAGGAACACCTGATGATATGTTTCAGAAAAGACATTTATACCTGACATTATTCCACCGTGTTTCATAAAAAGGAAAGCCAAATTAATTAGAATTAGTTTCAAATATAGGAACGGCTTGTTCTTTCTACCTTAAACCAAACTGTTTAATCTTGATGATACCCAAAGTAAGAGGTTTTAAATTTGATGATGGTCCTTCAGTAGTAAATATAAGCATTGATTAGAAAGAAATGGTAATGTGCTACGGGAAGATCTGCTGCCTAGTCTGTGATGTCTCGAAAAAGACTGAGCGTAACATGAGACATTTAGATATTACAGCAAAATATATAAAATCATCGCCACATAATACTATTGAGTGTTAATACATAAAACATTGAAGTAATGGCAAGCACATTACCATGAAAAAATGTTTGTAATTGAATTTATCAGTTTTAAAAACATAAATAAAATCAAGTTTTAGTTAATCATGTGATAGCAGTGTGTATTCCGTCATGTAAACATAAAGACACAACTATAGAGATTATCGTATTATTTATCATTTAATTCCTATTATATTTTAAACAACATAAAATGATTTTTTCTCTTCTCTTGCACGTGATTTTGGAATTACTCTCACTTTTGTTCTGTAATTTTTCTTTATCTTTAAATTGATTACACTTCACTTGCACACTTGAAAATGTAATCACCGATCATCATTTTATCGGAAAACGAGTTGGAAATATTTACAGAAATTATATAAATAAAAATGGACGTGAGATTTATGTTCAAATTGATATAAAGCAATCAGTACATAAATAGTAATAGTTAAATAATGAATAAAACTATGAACTAACTAGATAATTATATTGAAATCACTTTCAAGTAAAATGTTAATGTGTCCAAATATAAGAAAACCCATGTTTGAAAGATTTAATATAGTAAATTGCTGTGTTTGATAGGTCACAAAATTTCTAAACACTCAAAACATCGGGACAACAAGATTAGGTAGTCAATATTTTGATGAAGTAAATGTCTAACGTTGTGACAGTGTTACTGAGAGGGGGAACTCTTAAAGAAAGAAGTATAAATTTGATATTATAAGAGAAAATTCACATGTTAAATACGGTGCAAAATATATTTAGAAATCTATAATAAGAGATGAATAAAATATAATCTACATTATGCAAAAGTCTATTTAATTTTCACAACTTATTTTAATTTTCTAAAATTACGCAAAAATGTCTACTGTGGATTTTCGTCGGCAATTTCTTATGGAGTTGTAGCTAAACTTCACCGCAAAGTCTTACTGACCGGTTTGTTTGGAAGTAAGATACGGAACACAGGATGTAGGGTGAAAACAATTTATTAGTATAACATGAACATATGTACAACGTAAGTGTAAATAATAATTAAATAGAAATAAGTAAGTCAGAACGGTACAGTAGCTGGCTTTAACTGCTGTCTTAACTACCTACCGTAAGTAAGCAGGTAATTATATATAACAAGTGGATGAGTCCATTCTTCGTAGGAGGGGACCATAACAATATCTTGAAATACTAAAGAATAAACGTATTTCATAAAATTACTATTAGCTTTAAACATGGACTTCGACATCTCCTGCATCTCTTCTACAAGGAATCCTTGTTTCCGTTAGTGAATACTGCCCTAATTATTGTCTTTTTTCATATCTGGTGTTGCAAGAAGTTTTTATAATCTCTCGATCAACTGCTGTCTACAAAATATAATCAGATGACTTCAAGTCTGCTAAGTTATGTAAAAAAATGTATCGGATAATACGGATGTAGACAATTCCTGACAGCCATGGCATGTTTCTTCTGCTAATATGGCATGATACAGAGTCATGTGGCCAGGGATAGGTTTTTTTAGCAGCTACACTTTTGTATTTGAGGCTTTCCCTACCTCCACTAATCATTTGATGTATGACTTCGTGTTGAGTTTGAGACCTTGTGGAAAGATGACTAGGATATTGTCTTTAATAGTGATCAATACAAATGCATTCGTAATCGCCATTACACTCATCCAAATCTTTCCAAATTTCCTGCACTGAGCTCGAATTGACACCAACATACTCTTGAATATTCGTTAAAGAGCTTTGGACTCGAATGTCAAACAGAAGTGCATACGTTTTCCAAATTCCTGGCTGAGTGAAATGTCCCCTGGTGCTCCTCTTTTCTCAGATGGTGACAAACTAATTTTACTATATTCTGCAGTCAACAAAATAACAAACAACGAGCATGAGCCACATTAAAAATATAAAATGGCCACAATTTGCCTATCGCGGCCTGCGTTTAATAGTAAAATCTAAAAAGCAAAAACTCGAAAATTATGCAAACATGAAATTAATTACATTTTGTATTTTAGTGTGATTTAATCTTAAAAATAAAAGCGGAATTTTTAAATCCAGTAATTAAATACGTATTAATGCTTTTGTTTGGATTACTATAATTATTAACGGAAATTTAGCCAATGATTGATTCCGTTAAGTGAAACCTTTTGCATAGCCGTTGTCATGTGTTGTAACCTGGAGAGTGGTTGGGGTTTCATCAGGTTCACTTGTCCAAGGCATGTTACGCATCAATGAATAAAACTCAGGCTTTCAACCCAAATAAGTGAAGTGAACTAATAAGGAGCAAGTTGCGCAGCAATGACTCTTCGACAACACTTAGTCATGCGGTTGATGACGATGATGCTGCTGAGCATAAGAACCATAGTGACTCTGATGATGATGGTGAATTTATGCCTGAATTTTATATTAATTTTTATAATTAATAGCAGTTACTACAGTGGGCATTATTTGGTTATGCTAAATTCAAGGGAGATGCAAAAATTGGAGATTCAAGAATTAATTAAAACAACAGCAGCAAAATATGTTGTGAATTATTTCTTAGAAAAATATTAGGTATGAGAAGAAATCTATTAGGAAGTAAAATCAATATATTATGGAATGTTTCCGATTAGGAATTGAGCGGTATTCCATATTAACTAGGTAGAGATTCATGACAGAATCAAAATCAGCAGCTGGTATTTTCTCGGTCCTTCTGTCAATTTTGCACCACGGTAACATGGATGCCGTGTGTCTCTTTTATAAAAATTGCATGGCAATTGCACAATCTTTGCTCTTTTGTAGCTCTAATTAATAGTTTGAAAATTAATAATCGATTAGTAGCAAGCTATTTTCATTTTCTAAAGGGAAAAGCTGCCTGTTGCCATGCCTTATAAGGTCAGAAAACTTTCCTTTACTTCGCGACTTTGGAACTCACTTCTGGTCTCTGACATTTCTGTCAATATCGATCTCTAAAATTTAAATGCTATTTCAATCGTTATTTTCTGTCTCATTGAATTCTGTTCTTTTCATAATCTTATCTCTCTGTCTCTGTCTGTCTGTCTGTCTGTCTGTCTGTCTGTCTGTTTCTCTCTCTTTCTGGCTCATTCTTTTCCAGAACGTTTTGGCTGACGGTCGTATCATGTTGAAACACTGGTTCCAGTACGCTTATTGACGTTAAGTAAAAGCAAACATGGTCAAAATCTATATAGGTGACCAGGTGCTGTAAGCTTAGATGTTCGAGAGGTTAAATTCTCATTTGGATAGCCAAGTTCAATTTGTTACTGCGTTAGTTATATTCACACGTGTATATACCATTGGAAAAAGTATGAATCCATCCATTCTCCCTCCAGCTATGTGTTACTTATTAAGATTTGTATCAGTAAATTAATAGCGTGTAAAAAACCTTACTTTCAAGTAACTTGTAAAGCCATAGAAAACGAACCGATCAAGAATATGTTCTTCGTGAATTTAATTCTTAGTAACAATCTTGAATCTCAGTGGTTTTATCGCCTTCCTTGGAATAATTAGAAATGCAACGCTTTCGTTTCTATTAAAGAAAGTTTCTATTTTGTATGTCTCACACCTTGTTTCTATGTAGACATTGCATTACTCATTCGTTTTCCATCAATTCAAGCTTTGAAAAAGCCAAGCCAAACATTTGTAGTCTAAGACATTTAGATAACAAGTTGTGACAATGGATTCACCTGTTGGTTATATTTCCAATAACTTCTTTTGCTATTTTTTACATTATGTGTTGAAAATCAATAATACATTTGTTGCATTTTGATTGAGTAAAATAAGACGCAATCGTCAAGAACTAAGCTCATTTCCATTTACGACATGATATTATTTATTTGGGATCTTAACCTCACCAACTAGTTAATAATTCTTTGCTTGTTGAAATCAAGAAGAAATTCATCTTTTTACTGCATCCGATTAATGTAAATATTTTCTAACGAAAACCAGCAGCAAATATACGAACATACATAACATCACTCTTTCTTCTCGAGGTAAATTTATTGATTTTGTTTCGAGAATGAGGAACTCATAATATTTCTCATGGCCTCACGGGTGACTTAAAGGAAGCAAATACATTTTTTAGAAACCATTATCGCCAATTACAAGTATATAGACTGTTTAAGTTTTAACATTGACGTTTGGATGAATTATTGTTTTTCTTGATAGTTTATAACCTTCATGATAATTCTGTTTTCTGAGAGGGAAGAAACATTACAATTAAAAATAGAAACGACTTACTGCTTGTTCAAGTAAGCGTACATATACACACACAAATGCATATGAATATGTTAAATTGTTGCAAATATAATGGCCGACATAAAAAATATAATTTATTCTTGAAAACATAATTGTAGAATTGTTAGAAACAGTCAAAATACAAACCTTGAGCATCTATGCAACACTGCAATCGGTCGACGAGATTATTTATTCCTCGTTAATAAAACGTTATTGGCTGTAATGCAAATAAATCTTTGAAATCAGTTCTCACCTCTAGTTTGGACCCAAAAGTTTTATCATTAAAAATGTACTTAAATACTTAAACAATATTAATCAGTGGATAGAAGATTAAGAGCATATAGAAGAGGTAAATCCTAAATCTGTGAGTTTTTGCAACGTCATTCTTGCAACATGTGGTCATGCACTATCGTAGAAAAGGATTGGAACATGTCAATTCACCAATGCAGGTTTCATTTTTGTTGGCATGCATGCATTTCAGTAATTTGATTGCAGTAAAGCTCCGGAGTAATGTTCTGATTAGCTTCCAGATAGATGTAGTGGATATCCCTAATTGCAGAAAACCAGACAGTCACCATATTATTTTTCTGAAAAAAACTTTGGCTTGGAGTTATCTACACGGTCAAAGCATTCACTTGGTGGTATTGAGGATTCACCTCTTTATACAAAAAATGATGTGTACATATAATCCTGCCTATTGAAAGAACGGTAATAGTTGCAAAGTAGTTGTAAAGCATTTTCTTAGTTGGTTAGTAAGTTGGTGCAGAGTTAGTAAGATTTGTTTGGATATAGACTCATTACTCGGACATACTATTTCACTGCAAGTATGTATATATTGATTTCTATTAATAGTATTCCTGAATTGACTAACCCGTGTTTTAGTTTGTATAGTGTTCAGTATATTTTACATTTTCTATCTCCATATCTGTTTTTGTTATTATTTTGTGTGGCGTATCACCTAGAATCCACAACATATTGGCGACGAGGATTTCGAACACGAACTCAAGTATACCCAAAGTCGCTTAACAAATTGGCGACGAGGATTTCGAACAAGTTCACGCGTAAAGAAAAATACATTTTTCACCTCAGTCGCCAACACCAAATTGGCGACGATGATCTCGAAAATCACGTACACGGAGTAGTCAACAAAAAATTGGCAACGAAGATTTCGAGCACGAACTAACGTATACCTCAAGTCGCACAACAAATTAGCGACGAGGATATCAAAATCACGTACACAAGTCGCCCAACAAATTTGCGACGAACATAGGTTCACGTATATCCTGAACCATCTCAACAAAATACGCTACGAAGATTTCGAACACAACTCGATCACAAACAATTTATCGACAGTAGCACAGAGAGATAGAAAAAAAATGTAAATAGAATTTAAAAAGAAAAATTTAGAAAATTTTCGTACGAGATTAAATACCAGAAAGCAATAGTTAAAAAACAGCAAACCATGGATCACTTTCAGAAACGAATACGAGATATCATTAAAAGAAATGAAGAAAGACATATGGAAATCCAAAAGGCAAATGAAGTAGACAAATTGAAATTCATACGACATATGCAGAATGATAATTACTAAAGTCAGAGGTAAACAAATATAATATAAAAACAAACAGAAATGCAAAAGGCAAATGGAAATGCAAAAGGCAAATTAAGAAGGATAATTACAACTACAACAAACATTACTGAAATTAATTATTACAGCACTAGAAAGGAGCACGGAAAAAAACGAGACGTTTTCGCAATAGGCGGTGTGGAACGCGAAAGAAAGTTTGAAATACTCTATTGATGAACACTACAACTTGGGAGAATTTTACGGGCGATATGAAGATATTTTTATTATCGACTGCCAACACTGGAGTGAGAAAAGAATTAAAGCTTTTGCTCAGAAAATTTGATAAGAACAAATATACTAAGTTTGTAGATCATATTCTTCCACAAAAAGACGAACGATTTAAAATTCGACGAGTCAGTGACATGCTTCACTGAGCCATTCAGCCCCAAAATCTCGTTGTTCTATATAAGGTGGAAATGCCTTAATCTCGTGAAAGACGAAAACGTGGACTATTGAATATACGCAGGCATCGTCAACAAATATTGTGACGACTTTAAATTGGTGGAGCTAACTCCAGAAAACTTAAAAAGACAGCGAAATGAGAAAACGAATGCTGACCAAAAACCGTCAGAAGATTGCCAAAAATGCTTCAGAATAAAGAAAGACAGTAAAGATATCGAAGGATAAGGTGTCGTGCATATTTTAAATTTAAAAAGAAATTCAAGTTCATCAAACTCCCCAAAAGAAAAACAAGATTTTAACGACAAAGTAAAAAGGTACAAAACAGCTAATGACTGAAACAAAATACAAAACCGCCCGCTTCTGCAATTTACTCATACTGTGCCGATGGGTAGAGTCGTGAATGTAGAACAATAGACATATATTTTTTGCCGGGTTACATGGCCCGAAAAAAACACATAAAAAGACCTTATGTCACATTTCGCCTATTGTGGGATAGCTAACTAAATTCTGTAGTTGCCTCGCAGTAACTGCCATTGTCACTGTCAGCTCACTGCCTTCGTTAACACAGTCGTGGCTCCGCCGAAGGCAGAATCAGGACTGGGGAACAATAGACAAGTGTCTTTGGCCGGGTTACATGGCCTGGAAGACCCAAATAAAAAGGCCTTGTATCACATTTCGTCTATAGTTAGAAGGCCAACTAAATATTGTAGTTGCCTGGAAGTAACTGCCATGTCTGCTTTCCGCATTCGCACGAAGAGCACAAACACAATCGTGGCTCCGCCGAAGTTAGAATCGCGACTAGGGGACAAGAGATAGATATTTTTGGCTGGGCAATTTTGCTGACTAAATATTGTAGTTTCAAAGCAGTACAGCCATTGTCACTGTCAGCATTCGGCTTACGGGCGAAGTGAATCAACCTAGTCGTGTTTCCGCCGATAGATTTAGTCCCGACAAGGGAACAATAGACAGATATTTTTGGCCGGGTTATATGGCCCGGAAGACCCAGATTAAAATGACCTTGTGCCACATTTTGTCTTAAGTGGGAAGGTCAACTAAATACTGCTGATGCCTCGCAGTGACCTCACTTGACACTGTCAGCACTCTGCCTTCGGGTGGAGGGCATTAAACCAGTTGTAGCACCACCGAATATTAGAGTTACCACTGCAGGAAGAATAGACAGCTAGGAAGACACAGAATTCAATGGCCTTGTGCCACAGGTTGCCTTTAATGAGAAGTCCAACTAAATTCTGTAGTTGCAATGGAGTAACTGCCTTTGTCACTGTCAACACTCTGCCTTCGGACGGATAGCTTTCGTGGGTCTGCCGAAGGGTAGAATCACGACTGGGGTACAATAGCCAGTTATTTTGTCCGGGCTATATGGCCCGGAAGACCCATATTAATTTCTTGTGTCGCATGTTGCCTCAAGTTGGAAGGTCATCTAAATACTGCAGTTGCAAATCAGTAAATGTCTTTGTCACTGACAGCTCTCTTCCTTGGGGTGGAGAGTATTAACCCAGTCGTGGCTCCCCCGAAGAGCAGAATCGTGTATAATAGACAGATATTTTTGGCCGGGCTATATGTCCCGGAAGACTAACATGAAAATAGCCTTGTGATACCTTTTTCCTTAAGTGGGAAGGCGCCCAAATACTGTAGTTGCAATGTAGTTGTAAAGTAGTTTCTTAGTTGGTCAGAGAGTTAGTGCAGATTTAGGTGGAGTTGTTTAGATATGGACGCAATACCCGGACACACTATTTCACTGCAAGACTGTATATATTGCTTTCCACTAATATTGTACCTGAATTGACTGATACGTGTTCCGGTTAGTATATTTTGTTCGACATAAATTACATTTTCTATCACCGTATCTGATATTGTTATTTATTATTTTGTGTGGTTTTTCACCCGAAATCCACAACAGATCGTTTACGGATATAATGAATGATTCACACTACATCGCAAGTGACAATTCGGACAAAAATATGAGTAATTGATGTTACGCAGTAAGATCATGAAGCACACTGAAATCGTCTATTTTTTTACTGACTTCATGAGGAACCCATTTATTAAATCTTTTAGCTTACTAGTAATCTGAAAATAGTGTGACACTGTTGCAGCTTTGATGACAAGCGTCTAAGACATTTTTCTGAACATTTGACATATGTTTTGTTCAACAATTGCTTGTCATTGTTCTTTGTCATATCTGCAAAACAGTCCTTTACCGTTCTCAACTTGAAGACTTTCATTATCAGTAAGTATCTCCAGCAACAACATTGCTACTCTCCGATGACTTGTGGACCTATCCCCAAATGATCTGTTGATATAAGCAGAAGTTTATGGGGCACTAAACCCAAGTTTGAACTGATGCAAGAACAGTAAACGAAGTTCATGTTTTTCATGTTGATAATTAAGAACCTCTAAGTTTCTTGGAAATTTATGTCTAAAATATGTTTGAAATTATTGAAGAGCACACATTAATTAGTATGTATACCAAAATTCCCTTAATAAATACCGTGAATACTATAGTAAAATTGCCTTTCAAAATATGTTACTTCAATCGGCTATTGTTTTGTAACAACCTAATACTATTTCATATATATGTATATATATATATATATATATGAGGGCCCCAAAAATAAAAAAAAATAATTAGAGTTACGAGAACGAGTAGCCTATGAATCATTTTCTCGCCTGCCTATCCATCTTTCATGGATATTATATGACGGCAATGTGACTAACATATGTTGGTGACTGAACGACATGCATTTTCATATTATCAGAGTTATATCGTGTGTGGGTTTGTGTTCGAAATAAATTTCCTATATTTATCTCCTGGAAAACGTGCTGGTAAAAGATATGTACCTACCAGACAGTCACCTACATTTGCACACCTCAACTTAGCCGTAAACTGATGTGTGGTATCTAGTATACTTTGAACCATAGCGATTTCTATCCACTCACGAATGTATTCTTTGGTAAAGTAATTATTCCATCACTTCTAAATGTTGCCTCAATACTCAACATGACTGATGAGGCATATAATGTATTTGCATTTTTTAAAATGAACCATCAGCAAAAGTTTTCTTTTCCGTACTGAGGGATCACTGGGCTAAGAGACATGCACACGTTGCAAATGATGTGGATAAAAAGCTGGGCGGACAAGAAGGAGAATACCACCATCTTTAAATTTGTTGTTTTTCTTCTTTTTTTTACTTTGTTTCAGTGCAATTTTATCGATAACACCCTAAACTTTCCGATTACCACAAAAATCTGGAAAAATCTCAATATTTAAACTATTTTTTGGGGTGGGGGTTAATTTTTCATAAAGATTAGAGTAAATCGATCCTCCATTTATGGAACCACTCGCCGTTTACATTACCACCACCTGTAAATATATCCATCTTTTAATTTTTCAAATTAAACCGTAAACTTTCTGATTGACAAATAAAAAAATTGTAAAACTTTCAGCATTTAAACAATTTTACGAATCTCTTTGTGTTTTATACAACATTATAGTAAATCGAACCTGTGCAATTAACATCTTTGCTTGCGCATATTCAAACACTGAATTCTTTGCAAATGTTTTTAATAATGCCATTCTAGGAGTTTCCAAGGAAGATGCCATCGTAAGAACTGCAGAAAACTTTAAAAAAACAAAGACAAGAGCAAAAACTCATCCAAAACAAAAACAACCAAAAAAAATACAAAACGACTCAAACTCGAATGGTTCCAAAATAGAGGTTCAATTAACTATAACGTTGTATGAGAAACTGAGCCTTTCCAAAAATTGTTTAAATATTGAAATATTTTCCATTTTTTTTTATAATCGGAAGCTTTATGTAATAACCGATATGACTGCGCTGAAAAAAGTAAAAAAAAAAAAATGAAAAGCAACAAATTTAAAGGTGATGGTATTCTCCTACAGGTCCACCAAATGCTGCTCTTGAATTACCCTCTATACGATATTATGAAATGTACGATATGCAAACTGATACATGGATCGTCAACAACAGCCAATAGAATGTGTTCTTTGAAGTCAGTTGTACGTGTGGATTTCATTCCTCATCGATTCGTAGTTTGTGGTGCCGTGGTTCCTTCTCGGCGACGCTACGATAAACGGCATCAAATCTTGGTTAACTAAGCCTCTTACGATCTGGAAAGACAATTTGATCCTGTCGGGTATTCTTTCCTTCATTAAAATTCGCGCGTCCGTAATTAAAAAGCATATCTTCCTTTTCACAATATAAATATTCTCCCATTGTTAAAAGGGAACACTTCACATTTATTTAAATACTAGACACATTTAACATTGCAGGTAGATTATTTTCAAATCTGCATAACAATTAATGCAAATGTCTCTTCATGGCAACACAGCCAAATCTATCGTAAACATTTTTAAACATAAAAACTCAAAAACAAATTATTTGCGGGCAGATATTTATATTACTTTTTCTTTCTTTGGTGTAAGAAAACCTTTCCTGTAATTTGTAAAGATATTTTTCATTTATCTTTTTTATTAGACTGTAAGTAAATGACTTTACCTAATAATACAAGTTCTCAGAAAAAAGCGATGAACATGAACAAATTTTGATCCATAAAAATATCAGCAAATTAATTAGAAGCCTAGTAAAAAAGTGAAAACATGATGAATTTGATCAAATTATGCTAAGGGTCTATATCTCGAAAATTAATTCAATTATTTGGCTATGTTTTTTAATACCAATGGGGAAACTTCCAATCTGAAATATAAATTGTCTCGTAGGAATGGCTACATTGTGTTTTTTGCATAGACCATAAAATTCAGATTATTTTTTAGTAATTTTCGATGAAATTGGACGAATATTGTTCGTTCCTGACATTTTCAGCACAAACTCTTATAACAGACAACCAGATCAGGCAACTTTGCAGCAAAACGAAAATGCACAAACATGAAAGATAAAAACTTGGCTAAAATATTAAATCCCTATACACAAAGATTACAGTTAAATATTGATAAAATATCCAAAGTAAATGGCTAATAAAAATGTCCAACCAATATACAAAATTTTAAAACCTTAAAGACTTAATCTAACCCAACCTTATTTATTTATCAATAATAATTTTTTAGATACAAATTTGGTTCGCGATGGGATCGCCCCATATTTGTAGATTTACAGATAGTTTCTTGGTAGATCTGGAAATACATGTTTTCGCAAAATATCTATTGCAAAACCAGCATAATTCTAATATAACTATAATTTCAATTATTAATTTTGGGATAATTTAATGAAACGATTTCGTAAATATATTGAAAGGTATTGTCATATAAACAATTGTAGTTATTAAATAAAATACAATATATTATACAAATGCACACGTTTTACACAACATAGCGAATATAAATTTTTAATTATATATTCAATAAAAGATTGATAAAATGAGATTGTTTCAACAAAATAAGAAATTGGCAGACGGATGTGATCAGAAAATATCTATCTATCTATCTATCTATCTATCTATCTATCATAATCGGTACATTATCTATATATCTATCTATCCATCTATCTATCATAATCGGTACATTATCTATCTATCTATCTATCTATCTATCTATCTATCTATCTAACTATCTATCTATCTATCATAATCGGTACATTATCTATCTATCTATCTATCTATCTATCTATCATAATCGGTACATTATCTATCTATCTATCTATCTATCTATCTATCTATCAGAATCGGTACATTATCTATCTATCTATCTATCTATCTATCTATCTATCTATCACAATCGGTATATTATCTATCTATCTATCTATCTATCTATCAGAATCGGTACATTATCTATCTATCGATCTATCTATCTATCTATCAGAATCGGTACATTATCTATCTATCGATCTATCTATCTATCAGAATCGGTACATTATCTATCTATCTATCTATCTATCTATCTATCTATCTATCTCAGGCTGTTCATATCTATCTATCTATCTATCTATCTATCTATCAGAATCGGTACATTATCTATCTATCTATCTATCTATCTATCTATCAGAATCGGTATATTATTTATCTATCTATCTATCTATTTATCTATCTATCTCGTAGGTAATAATGTTAAATAGTTTTATATTATTCATGTTGCAAACATTTAATCCATGTTTCGAAACTCAGGAATTTTATCGGGTAAAGTCAAAGACAATTAATATGAAGATATGTGTCTTGATTAACTTAATCCTGCGTCACTGTAAGTATTTCGGTCCTGAAAATAACGATCGTACTTGTCAAATGATATTTCCCCAATATTTGTGGGCTCTTGTTGGCTTATAAATATGAACATATACTTATAAAATTATATGTACATATAATTAACACCTACAAGAAGCCATTTTTTCCCATCCCTCCTCCCATATATTCGTGTTTGGTGATTTTAAGGCCCACCACACCAAGTGGCTGCAGAACTCTGTCACCGACCCTGATGGTGTCCACACCATAAATTTTTCAATAACCCAATCTCTTACGCAAGTGGTGAACTTCCCCACGCGTTTCTCCGACAACCCTAACGGAAGAGACTCATTGCTAGACCTCTGCTTCACTTCCATCCCAGACTCCTGTACTAGCAGACAACTCTGCCCACTTGGTAACTCTGACCACACCGTAGTTTCCGTCAACATTTCATTCCACTCCCACCCAACCCAATAAACCCAGACAAGTAGTATATCCTACTGCTACCAAATAGCAGACTGGGATTCCTTCTGAGACTTTCTCTGTGACGTCCCTTGGAACAACGTTTTTAGTCTTCCCGTCGAAGAATGTGCATCCGAGGTCTCCTCTTGGGTTTAGGATGGCATTGATGTTTTCATCCCTGCCAGGAAATTTCAGCTTAAATCTCATTCGTCTCTATGGTTCTCGCTCGCTTGCTCGGCCGCCATTGCCCATCGGAATCATTTCTTCCGACTCTATCGTAGCTACGCGTCGGACCAAAACGGACGCCTTTTCGCTTAAGCTCGTTATAAGTGTAAAGACACTTAAAGAAGCTAAGATGTTATTTGCTGCGTGAATGAAGCAACGCATAGCACCCGCTAAGTTCGGCACCAAGGACTACTGTCGACTCTGTAAAAGAGTACTTAACAAGAGCAAGTCCCCCAATACCCCCACTAATAAACAAATTTGAGGTCCTCACCTCGCCAGAAGACAAGGCTGAATACTTTACGCGCAGATTCTCGAATAATTCGAGACTTGACTCGTCTGGAGTTTCTACACCCGACTTCCCACCAAGGACTGATGCTCAACTGAATGACGTCCATATTACACCCTCTCTTGTCTCTAAGATAATCTCGAAACTTGACCCTCACAAAGCGAGCACAGGGGACGGTATCCCAATCATAGTCTTAAAGAAATGTGCCCCCGAACTTTCCTCTGTACTTTCTAGGCTCTACAACTTCTGCCTATCTGCTTCCTGTTTTCCTGTCTGTGGGAAATCTTCCTCTGTATTTCGTAAATTTAAAATCACTGGAGAACCCTCGGACCCCGCAAATTACCGACCTATCAGCCTTCTTTCGAACTTTGGCAAAGTGTTCAAAGCCATTATCAATGCCGAGGTCGTTCAGCATCTCTCTGCCCACGGGCTCCTCTCAGACAAACAATATCGCTTCCGCTTCACCAGGTCTACTGCTGATATGCTAACGACCATCACCGAGTACATATATCAGGCACTCAATAGGATTGGTGATGCCCGAACCGTTGCCTTGGATAACTCTAAAGCGTTCGACAGATTTTGGCATGCTGGCCTTCAATGCAAACTGCGGAGCTATGGTATAGCTGGACAATTGTTTGAACTAATCGAGTCATTCATATCTGACCACACATTGAAAGTGGTATTAAACAGACATGCCCCCCAAAGCTACCATACCAACGCGTGTGTCCATCAAGGCTCTATCCTAGGTCCTACGCTCTTTCTGAGTTATATTAATGATCTCCCTGATACCATAAGATCCCAAGTAGGTATGTACGCCGATGACACCACAGTTTATTCTCGCCTCGACCGAACATCTGGTGTGGGCGACAAAACTAACCTTGCAGCCGAGCTTGGAAAGGACCTCCAATCCCAAGTGGACTGGGGTAAGAAATTGCTCGTAAATTTCTAAAACGAAGCTACTATCAATTAATCATCATAGACAATCGCACCTACCTCCTATTAGCATGGACCAGGCTTTCCTTCCAAAGAGTAAAACACTACGCCTCCTTGGTCTCACACTTTCAGCGGACCTCAAGTGGAAGGACTATATCGAATCCCTTGCTAAATCCGCTGCTATGAAAGTAGGTTCTCTGTGTAGGGCCCGGAGGTTTTTTCCGTCTGAATTTATCCTGCACATTTATAAATCTACCATCCGCCAGTGCATTGAATACTGTTGCCATATCTGGCCGGGTGCCCCTGCTATTCTCCTTGGGCATCTAGACAAGGTACAGCGCAGGATCTTTAATGTGATCGATACCGACTTAGCAGACCGCCTGCAGTCTCTCTCTCGCCGGCGCGACGTGTCTTCCCTGTGTCTCTTCTATAAATACTTTCACGGCTTCTGCTCCGATGAACTTAGATCGCTGGTGCTCCCTAGGTTCGAATTTGCACGATATACTAGATTAGCAACTAGATCCAACCCTTTTACAATGAAACCGATAAAATGCAGCCGCAACTTCTACTCCAACAGTTTCTTTTCTCGCACTTCCCGACTGTGGAATTCTCTTCCACATGACTGCTTCCCCGACGGCTACAATCTCCAGAAGTTTAAATGTAATCTCAATAGACACCTCCTAACACACTAACTTCCATTCTTTCAAACACTATTCCCACCCACCCAACTATCTATCACTCGCCTTCTGATATTTCCTATATCTAACCACTTCCAATTTATCTCCCCCTATGTAGCCCCAAGCGCAATAGTGGCAGTGGAATGACTTGCTTGTGGTGTAATGATTAAAAAAAATCTAGAACAGAAACTTTTGGCCTTATCTCTGTTGACGATCAGTAGACCTGTCGAAAAGATTCATCATTCTTGGATAGCGAGGAGAAACTCATGACACGCCCATTCATAAGTACATGAATACGTATATACATATAACCCTACATATTAACAAAATCACGTGTACTTAGTTATATCCACGTTCACATAAGTATATATAAATGCGTCTGAGAGTAAAACTACATATAAACACAAACTCACTTCCATGCCAAAAAAAAAAAACATACACAAAAAACATAGAGACACACGTAATGATAACGGATTAGAACGTACTATAGTTAATAGATATTGAAGAATTATGAAAGCCTCGTTAAGGAAATCCTTTTATGTCTATTATTCTATATAATATATCAACATACAACCCAAAAAATAGAGAAGCTTACATTGTTATACAAATGTACATCAGAAAAGCAAGAAGCAAATAAATTATTCAAAAAGCTTATTACCAATGTCAAACAAGACCAACACCAGTATTCAAAAATTGTAGTCACTCTTAAATGCAAGTCTTGCATTAGGCTCATGTAAGTGAATGTTTAAATTTCAGTCAGGACGAACATTTCTCTGTAGAAATTATTTTACCTGTTCAAAACAAATAAAAAATAAATGTATGCTTTTAAATGTACAGGTTTTAGCTGAAATTTATCTGGCAAATCGAAGTCATTCTCAAAGACAGAACAACAATCTATCGCCAAAAATACGAAACCTCGCCCCAAAACAAATACAACTGAGCAGGCATTTACATTTATGCGTAAGGAATGAGTTCAAACACGAACAGACAAAACCACACGAGAAATACTAATAAATACATAAAATATAATTATTAAAATATACAAAAGATATTTGAACAAATTCTATCAAAGTACATTTACGAAATACTATCAACACATACATAGAAGCAAACACATCCACGCACACGTACCATCTTTTTCGATTTTACAAATGGAATCATTATTATGAATATTATCAGTATAATTAAGGGGATAAATCGATATCCCCACTACACACACACGCGCATACACACTCACACATGCACACACAAAAATTCTTGCTTATCTGGCGATTTACTAAAAATCAGATACATATGTACATACAGACATTCATGTTCAATTCTTGCTTTTTTGCTATCGTCATCGTTATTATTACCATTAGCTCTTTTATATTTTGACATGCCATCATCTATATTCCGTTACAGTAAGAAGTATTATAACTATTTCTACTCAACCCAGAAACTCATCACCAAACGCGTATATAAATCCCTGCTACATTGATCAATTTTGCTCCAAATGAACCTTAAAATAAAATCCCTGACTCATGAAATATTTAAAGCCTTGTGGCAAATAGCCATGCTGACTGAACTTTAACATTTAAAATTTTGAATAGACAATTTCATGATCATCAGTGTCTGCTACCACACGACTCTGACTGATCACGTGATCAATATCTTCAAATCTGATTAAAATTTTAAAGAGATAGAAATCGGAACTACTTTTTTGCATGAAACGGAAACAAATACAATATGATGCGAGTCATATGACGGCATAAACACACTACACTTTATTCCATTTAACTTCTGACTATCATATAACTGCGAAAATATAGATTTATTGTAAATATATATTCTTAAAGACTACAGTTGCATTTTGAAATTATTTCTCTTATAGTGGGATATAATACATATATATATATATATATATATATATATATATGTATTATATATATATATATATATATATATATATATATATATATATATATATATTTTACTCTAGAGATGGCGTGACCTCCACTAGTGTCCATGGTGTTACAGTAAGAGAATTGCAGGACACATTTGAAGGAAAGAATAAGAAATGATGCGATTAAAAATGTGACATTTGCTGTTAAATTTGGGCGGATTGTAGCTATCAGGGAAACAAATTAACTCAAGTGAATTACCCGCGTGGGACTTGTCAGAAAAGAAAATGTTGGGGTAGAAGGCGTTGTTACATATATATATATATATATATACATATATATATATATATATATATATGTCTGTGAGAGGTAGAGAGAGAGAGAAAGAGAGAGATGTAAAAAGAGAGTTAGAGAGAAGAATGTTAAAAAAAGTAGAAAATTAAGTAGCGTGGCTGTTTCTGGTTGATAATTTTTTACAGGTACCTACGAAATCATCACCAAGTATATTTATTCTAAGAAGAAAAATGAAATCAATATGGCGTTATCGGAAAAATTTAGTTATGAAGATTAAGTTTCAAAACAAAAATCAATGTTAAATGATAATTTTGTAGATTTATTAATATAAAAACTTAAGAATTGGGTGAATAATTGCGAGTTTCGTGGTTAAACATTATAAAAATATTCTGGTCTATTTGCTTGATTAATGGAACATATTTGCTTTGATTGACGCATTGGAAAATAAAAGTGATCTTTATTAGCACGAAAACTGTCTAAATACTTTGTTACATGCCAATATCATTTTTAAATGCATATATGATGAAATAATGTATTATGACGCCAGCTTGCATGGCTTATCAGTATGCAATATATTTTTAAATTGGTTCTTTTCTGTTTGCACTTTTATTCGTTCCCTACAATACGTGTATACTCATCGGCCTGAATACCTTCAAAATTACGAAATAACTAATGCATATAACAATTCAAAACTGTTGAAGCTGAATGAATACAAATTTTATTTTAACGTATAGAGTAAGATCAAAGAAATAGAAGTTAGTATGACAATAATTTATTTAAGTAAAAAATATATAAACATAAATATCACGAAATACTACAGATTACTTGAATATAATGATGCTTCATTAAAATTACGGCCTTATAATTTCTGCACTTGTCCGATAAAGTTATACAGCGTCGAGTCTGGCCGGAAGCACTTGAGAATAGCAGGTGCTTTATTATTACATGCGATCCTTGCGATTTGTTTGTAATGCATAGAAGCTTTCAATTCTAAATCGGAAAGCCGAATTCGAATTCAAGTTGTTTAGTTACATTCAAGTGCACGCAAATACCTCAATCGTGAATAGTCCATTTTTTCCAATGAATCAAGGTAAGATCTAAGTACAAAATAAATAAATAGAAAGGCTGGATAAAAAAGAATATCTCATAAAAATAGTACGTGACAATATGTGCACATATTTTGCGTGAGAGGGGATACTCATATATCACGTGAATAATCAGTGAAAACTATGAGTGAAATCGATCTTGCAAATGTTTTTAGATTTCTTATGTGTATAAAATATGCGTATTTGATACGTTTTTTTTTTAGTGGTATTCATCCTGTACAAGATGCTAGATGCTACTTGAGGTAGATGTTTACAGAGTAAGAGTTGCAGGTTTCTAAGATAAAAATTAACCAAAGATTGAACAGTTTAAAATTGTAAGGACCAATAAAGCAGACTACTGGAAATTTTTCTTCTTTTTTTTTTTTTTTTTTTTTTTTTTTAATCATATCACCCCAAGCAAGGCGGTAACGCCACTGATGCGCAGGGGGCTACGTAAGGGTAAAAAGATTGGAAAAGAGAAAACCGGAAACCGCATCCTAAACAGGAAACAAGGGATGAGCCTCTTCACCTGTTCAATAGATGTGGGTGGAGTGTGAACCGGGCGATAGTTTAGTCTATCTACTCCAATTGAAAAAAAAAAAAAAAAAAAAAGGAAAAGAGTGAAAAGATTGGAAAAGAGAAAACCGGAAACCGCATCCTAAACAGGAAACAAGGGATGAGCCTCTTCACCTGTTCAATAGATGTGGGTGGAGTGTGAACCGGGCGATAGTTTGGACTATCTACTCCAATTGAAAAAAAAAATAATAAAGGAAAAGAGTGAAAAGATTGGAAAAGAGAAAACCGGAAACCGCATCCTAAACAGGAAACAAGGGATGAGCCTCTTCACCCGTTCAATAGATGTGGATGGAGTGTGAAACGGGCGATAGTTTAGTCTATCTACTCCAAATGAGAAAAAATAATAATAAAGGAAAAGAGTGAAAAGATTGGAAAAGAGAAAACCGGAAGCCGCATCCTAAACAGGAAACAAGGGATGAGCCTCTTCACCTGTTCAATAGATGTGGGTGGAGTGTGAACCGGGCGATAGTTTAGTCTATCTACTCCAATTTTCCACAAGGCAGCGGTTCATGGGTAGAAGCTGCTTTAGTAGAACTCACATCTGACCGGGAAGATATGAAGTGAATTATTGTTCACTACACTGTGTGTATCTAGACGTTCTTAGCCATTATACGCACATTGTTCTGATTACATTTAACTTCACGCAAATACCTTCCGCAATACATTTAATTTTAAAATATTTTCTCTTTTCCCTTAGCCTTTCCATCTACTTATGATTAGTGACAAAAAGTAGTGTAGTTTCTCTGAATATTCATCATGGAAATAGCGATAGAATAGTGAGAGCCTTGCGACTTCTCTTCTAAGAGAAATGGTTTCCAAAATGGAAAATAATTCGTCTCCTACACGGATCCGGACAAACACTTAAGGTTTTTTCGACAGTAGAAATATAGATTGTTGGTCTTCCGTTCTTATGTAAGAGCATTACTCCGTTTTCAGAAGGACCTGGTTTTGCAATGGTTGGTGATAGTAGTAAAAGTCAATTCTGATCATTTACCAATTACTGGATGAGCAGCGCTAGCTTACGCATTGTTATAAGAATGTCGTATAATGTGCGATGGGAGTTGCGCGTTAGGTGAAAGACTTAGAATTTCCGATTTTATTTGAATGATAGATTTGCCAGGTGCCAAACTTTCACCCGCAGACTATCCGCAAAAAAGTAAACCAAAACATTTTGAACTTTATCTTGAAATTTTGGAAAATTTGTCACAGTAATTGTACAGTAATTAAACAGTGAACAATGGGCAGTTAGAACTTTATTTAGTTTTGTAATAAAAGTTAAGATAACCTTTGATAAGAGATTACTAAAGTTATATTTTAAATGATAATTTCTTTGTTGAAAAAATATCCATTGATATTATGAGACATTTATAATGATGGATTACTTCAGAGTTTCATACAAAATCAATACGTGATATTCATGAAAAATTACCAGTTTTTGTTTTGTTACAAAGTACGAATAAAAAGAAGCACAATGAAACGAATATACATACATACATACATATATATATATATATATATATATATATATATATATAAAAACTGTTATTATATTTGATAGATTATCACATTGTAGACAATAAATGATAGTCTTCAGTGGATGGACACTTCGTTTTACATTTATGTGTGAGATTTCTGTCTTGAATATTTTGTTGAACTATTAGCCATACAGCCAGGGACTAATCTACATTAAGATTTGTTTAAAGAGAGTATTTGTTTTGTGCGGCACAAACAACAATCTCTCAAATTAGCATACACCCGTGCACACTGTGCCACCCGTTAGGTGATTGAAATTATCGCATGTTATATTATCATGGTTTTTGACATACCCGAGGCCTTAAATAGATTGGGTAGTGCATGGTAGATCTCATAATATGCACCAGGTGTTTTGATGTCTGATTATGCCGTCTGTGTTATGTGAAGGACGGTGGCTTGATAGTTCCCACGATAACTTTGCTCATGATTCAGAATATATATATATATATATATATATATATATATAGACATTAAATTACATCCAATAGCATCCACAGAAACTTTTATAGACTTTTCAGTTAACTTGATGAATATTGCTGAGTGTCTCCTGAATTCCAAATTTTAAAAGTTGAAAAACTAACAACGGTGTTTGTATAAATATTTGATAACGTCTTCATTGGATATGCATTTTTCGAGGGTATCTATATTTCATGGGGACGCATTGTTTATTTAATAGACAGAGTATATAGTTTCGTCCACAGGATAGAATATTCAAACATCTTATTAAAAAAGAAAATCGCATATTATTATTTTAAAATTTTCACGAACATTCAGTTCAGCATTGGAAAATAAATATACATTTTCATACATAAACGGAGCGTTCACTCAAACATGAGTAACGGATAAATATAACATTAAATGATTAAATCTTTCCGATTGATAAGCAAAACACTTTTTGTATATATATATATATATATATATATATATATATATATATATATATATTTAGATACTTTAATACAAGCGGAAAAAGCACGAAGGTAAATTCCAAAAACCCGATCCTAATTAATATTAAAATTTTATTTAAATATTAAAAAAGGATACAGGAAGACAGCTCCATGTAATAAAATATTACAGAGCAAAGCAAATATAAATTAAAATAGGATTAATTCAAGGATCTTGAAGGACCATTTCGATATGAAAATCCCCACAGGAGAAAACACATCACCTCAGCAACAAAAAAAAGTTTCTGAAAGGATATTTTTGTTGCTGAGGTGATGTGTTATCCCCTGTGGAGATTTTCATATCGAAATGGTCCTTCAGGAGCCTTGAATTAATCATATTTTAATTTATATATATATATATATATATATATATATATATATGTTTGTGTGTGTGTGTGTCTGTGTGTGTGTGTGTGTGTATGTGTGTGTGTGTGTTAGTGAGTTCTTGCTCGTGTATTTGTGTGTATGTTTGTATGTGAGTGCTTGTGAGTGGTTATATGTTTCTTAGTGTTTGTGTATGCGTGCGTACGAATTCTAGTGTACCGTTAGTTGTACATATTAGGAATAGCAAACGAATTTGCATAATAAAATTCCCTTTCAGCAAATGAGTTATTGAAAATATTTCAAATAAGATATAACATAAGATGAAATTCAACTGGCAAATTTATGAAAAACATAGCAATATATCCTGACAAATTTACTTCCATCGCTTGAGTAGTCCCAATTTTTTTTGGTTTAAACCTGTGCATAATGAAATGCTATATATTAATAGGATTTGATTTTATTTGATCAACATTAGAAGCACTAATGTATTGGATTTTTATACAGAAAGCACTCATCTCATTTATCGAGAGGTCAGTAATAAAAAAAAATAATATTCTCATAGAATCCTTGAATGTGGGCTGAAAATAAAAAAGATATGGCTGTGTATTTCGAACATAAATGCAAAACAAAATAACGTTTAAATTGAAATATATCGGGACATTCAATAAATTCTGTCCGATTTTGAATAAAAAAAGTGACCAAAACGTTGTATTTAATAAAAAATTAATCATCAATGTACTTTCCTGATTTTCTATGACTTCTTTGCATCTGTTCTTAAGCTGATTATTCCCATTAAGGTAAAACTCTTTTGGTACTGAAGCGAAGAACTCTGCAATGTCAGTTTAGATCTTCTCCTAGCTTGTGAAAATTATTTCCTACATATGAAATTGTAAACTGCTAAACAAATGGTTGTTTGAGGTCTGGAGAGTCAGGTGGATGAGGAATTTTTCCCAACCAAGGTTTTAGATCTTCTGTGATGTGTTTTCTGGAGTGTGGTGTAGTACATTGTCCTTATGAAATATCACACACTTTCGATTCACTAAATCGGGTCTTTCTTCTTCAAATCTTGGTGTAAACGCTCTAAATGTTGACAGTAGTTTTGAGCATTGATTGTTGTATTAGGTGGCAAAAATTCAAAGTGAATTACCCCTTTGTAATCCTACCAGGTAGAAATATTTTTCTATGAAGTTCTTTTCTCGGTTGTAGTTGGGCATGTTCCTATTTATCAAGCAACTGTTTACGATGTTTAACATTATGATAGAAGGTCCATTTATTATTACCAGTTACATGTCTATCCAAAAAAGGTGAAAAGATTTCGCGGGAATGCAGTGAAAATCAGATTAGTGCACTGCATTTTAGGTTACTCTCAAACAATTCATGCGTTACACATTTTACAATTTAGTAGCCTTTCCATGTTGCTAAATATGACAATGAACAGTTGAATGGTTTGAATTAGGTTTTATTGCCCTTTCTTTAACTGATAAGGCAGGATTTTCTTCAAGTGCTACCAACAAGAAACTTATCTTCGAACTCAAATAAATGACCTGTTCGATCTCCAGTTTCAAGGCTGAAAAATCAAATTCTAAATTTTGCGAAATATCGTCTGCAAGTTC